>CM022301.1:117076875-117640573 GCA_011799875.1 Thinopyrum elongatum | reverse complement strand
AGTATATCACGAAATCCTTTTGGGAATCCGGGGGTGCTAGTACTGGGGCAGATGTCAATTTATCTTTTAGTGTCTGAAAGCTTTCTTGGCATTTTTCTGTCCACTCAAATTTAACACCTTTGTGAAGCAGATATGTCAATGGTTTTGCAATCTTGGAAAAGTTCTCAACGAATCGACGGCAATAACTAGCAAGTCCGAGAAAACTTCTGACTTGCTTAACATTCTTTGGGGGAGTCCAGTCGAGAATAGCCTGAACTCGTTCGGGGTTAACAGCAATCCCATCCTTGGAAATCACATGTCCAAGGTAAGTTACTTCAGGAAGCCAAAATTCGCATTTGGAATACTTGGCATACAACTGGTGTTCTCAGAGCCTTTCTAGAACAAGGCAGAGATGTCCAGCATGGTCCTCTTTATTCTTAGAATAGACCAGAATATCATCTAGATATACCACGACGAATTTGTCGAGGTAATCCATGAATATATAATTCATCAGACGGGAGAATGTAGCTGGGGCATTCGTTAGGCCAAATGACATGACGGTGTATTCATAGGAGCCATAACGAGTGACGAATGCAGTCTTGGGAATGTCCTCTTTACGGACACGGATCTGGTGATAACCCAACCTCAAGTCGAGTTTAGAGAACACCGATGATCCGGCAAGTTGATCATAAAGATCATTGATACGGGGCAGTGGGTATTTATTCTGGATTGTGGCTTGGTTAATGGGCCGGTAATCCTGAACCAATCGGTTAGTTCCATCCTTCTTCTTAACGAAGAGTGAAGGTGCTCCCCAAGCAGAGGAACTGGGGCGGATGAAACCACTTTTAAGCGACTTGTCGATTTCTTCCTTAAGCTCAAGAAGGTGATGCGGAGGCATCTTATAAGGTCGCTTGGCAATAGGAACGGTGCCAGGCTTCAAGTCAATGACAAACTCGACAGCTCTAGCCGGGGGTATGCCTGGAAGTTCTTCTGGAAAGACGTCTGGAAAATCTCGAACGACAGGAACGTTCTCGATCCCTTCCAGAGGTGAGGCGTTCAAAGCATTCATAACATATATCTCAGCTTCAGCGTCTCGAGTAATTCGGGCAGTGTAGTTCACTATCTCATCGGAGGGGTGAAGAAGTTGGATAACTTTAGTGGCACAATTGATCGAAGCAATGTGAGCTCTCAACCAATCCATTCCGAGTATGAGGTCTATGGTGGAAGACTTCAGGATAATAGGGGAAGCCAGGAATTCAAATTCCTCGATTTCAACAGGGACATTATGTGCCATCATAGTGGTTTGACATTGGCCTCCAGGGGTACGGACAACTATTGGCAGGTTCATCTTTTCGAATGCAATGTCATGAGATAATGCATATGCTTCAGACATGAATGAATGCGATGCTCCTGAATCAAATAATACAGAAGCAGGTACTGAGTTAACAAGAAGGGTACCCATCACAGTAGCAGGTTGATCCTGGACTTCTTCAATGTCAATGTTGTAAGCCTGACCACGACCACGTGAAGCAGACCCAGTATTATAGTTGCGGGTCTGATTGTTGCCACGGCCATATCCACGGCCAGCACGAGGAAAATCTAACTGATTCTGAGTTTGGCGGCAGTCTTTAGCCTGGTGGCCTGGTTTGCGGCACTTGAAACACAAACCATCTTCAGGACGAAGAGGGGCATTGTTCTGAATAGCTTGAGCCTTTGACGGCCTCGGCGGTGGAGGAGGCAGACGTGGTGCAGCATTGTTCTTTGGCGCAGAGGTATTGGGACGGAACGCGTTGTTGGGAATCCAAACTCTACGCTTCGGTGCTGAGCCCGAAGATGAGCCAGCATCACGATAGCGCTTCTGCGAGTCCTTGTGTTCCATCTGAGCGGTCTCAACAAGAATAGCCTTGTTCACTAGAGTTGAGAAGTCATTGATGTCTTGAGCAGCTAGTGCAAGCTTGAGGTCAGGGTGGAGTCCATTACGGAACTTCTCCTGTCTGCGAGCATCTGTGGCGATGTCTTCTTCAGCATAGCGGGAGAGATCAAGAAATTCCCGCTGATAAGCTTCAACGGTCTTATTGCCCTGGGTGAGGTTACGGAACTGGGTCTTCATGCGTTCCATAATTGCTTGAGGGATGTAACGTGTACGGAAAGCAGCCTGGAACTCATACCAGGTGATGACTGTTCCAACAGGCAGAGTACGCTTGTGTGTGTCCCACCATTGAGCAGCGGGGCCCTTTAAGAAAAAGGCCGCGAAGGTGACAAAGTTGGCGGGGGCGACATTAGCAGACTCCATCTCGTGAGTGATGTCGCGGAGCCAGTCATCAGCATCCAGTGGCTTGTCAGAGTTGCGAAACTGCGTTGGGTTGAGTCGCGTAAACTCTGTCAAAGTTATTGAGGCTGGGTTCTGGTTCTGGTCGTTCTGATGCGGAAACTGAGCCATGATTCCAACCATGAACTGGCGGTTAAGCTCAAACTGTTGCATCATAGCCGCCATATA
Source organism: Thinopyrum elongatum (assembly GCA_011799875.1). Taxonomy (NCBI): domain Eukaryota; kingdom Viridiplantae; phylum Streptophyta; class Magnoliopsida; order Poales; family Poaceae; genus Thinopyrum; species Thinopyrum elongatum. The sequence continues at coordinate 117,638,097 of CM022301.1, read as the reverse complement.
GTCTGGCGGTGGTGGACGTTCAGGGGCACGACCACGACCACGACCACCTGGTCTAACCATCCTGCTAAGTATCAACAGGGGGTAGCTTAGTAAAAGCAATTGCTAGTGTTTAGCGACAAGTATGATGTAACACGACAATACTTTAAGCAGTGCAATAGATACATAACAGTAGTCGATTAAGACATACAGATCCATACACAAAGTCGGGTTCATGCGGACAGCATAACAGCGCAAATTAAAAGCTAGACATACTAGGCGGCGCGCAGGCACGCGGTAAGGAAGTACACAACGAGACATAGCAAAGGCTACATCAACGTCGGAGAAAACCACTGTAACGGGGTAACTGCGAGTGCGGACGACGAATATTCGTCGCGGAAGGATCCTGTGCTCCATGTGCACTCTGATGCAGAACCCGGTCTCGAACTGTAAGAAGAGGTCCACGTGCAGGTGTGTGACCTCCAACAGCAGGCCAGTCAATACCAGCATACATCTGAGTCCTGCGCGGGTAAAGGATGTGCTCCGGATGTATCCCTGCACGAACAGCGGGCATCAACTGCGTCATAGCATCGTAGAGACGTGCTCGAGTGGCAACCAACTCGACGGCAAGAGCCCGAACAGTGCGATCCAGAGCCTGAGTGCACTGAATCAGAACGCGGTGGTCATATCGGCGAGGCTCGTACGGGGCACAGATAGCTGTGTAGTATCCGGTAGCATCTCCAGCAGGGGCATACGGAATGTATCGGAACTCAGAGTCATCCAAGATATCATTGAACTGTCCTCGAAGACGTGCGACAGCAGAGTAGGCGGCATCATCTACTGCCATCTCAATCGTCACGCCGATACCGTGGAAAAGGTGCAGCTCGGTGTCTGAGTCATTCTGCCGATCATAGATACGAACATCAGCATGGTACTGCTCCTGATTAAACTCGCGGTAATCCTCGTAAACCATGTACTCAGGGTACCAGCGGTAGCCAAGTCTGGTCATGAGAGCGATCAGGACAGCTGGAAAACCAGGGGCATCACGAGCCCAAGTGCGAAGCACAAGCTGTATCGTAGGACGCGGTGGAAACAAACGGTCCATCTGAAACAGAGGAAATTCAGATTTGTCAAATGACAATGAGAAGTTTAACACAACTCGGAGAGAAAGGTTAAACAAAACAATGGAAAGGAAAATGATTATCAGACTAATCAGATCAATGACAGGGAAATCGCACAGTTATCCAGCTCTCCGGGTAGACGGGATTTACGAGATCCTAAGTGTCGGCGTTAGTAAAATTTATTTAACCCGAATAGAAGAGAGATTAGAGTCCCAGAGTATAGACGAGGAATAAAAGATCCTAATACCACCCAGTTGGCGATGTGGGCCCGTAAGCCACACAGCCAAGTTAGTAAATTAGTTTTTCGGTTTCTAGACTCAACTTCGGCCAAGGAATTGGAAGGGGGCTTCCTACAGGCAGTCGGCTCTGATACCAACTTGTGACGCCCCCGGTTCAATCGTACACTAATCATACACGCAAACGTGTACGATCAAGCCCAGGGACTCACGGGAAGATATCACAACACAACTCTAAACACAAATAAACGGAGGTCCACAATATTACAGACCAGGGATCCGAAGATCCGAATACATAAGTCAGTCATACAAATAATATCTGGGTACAGACATAGTTAGACAAGTTCTGCCTTAAGAAGGCTAGCACAAACAGCGACACTAGATCGAAAGGCGTTGCCCTCCTGCCTGGGAGCCTCCGATCCTACTCCTGGTCCGCTGGCTCGATCCAGTAGTACGTGCCCTCTGGACCCGCCTGGTAGTAGGCTCCGGTGGTGGCGTCTGGCTCCTGGACTCCATCGTCTGGTGTATCATCAAGGTGGGGTATATGGGGGAAAAGAGAAAATAAAGCAACCGTGAGTACTCATCCGAAGTACTCAGCAAGCAAGGATCTATACTACATATGCAACATTATCAATGGAGAAAAGGCTGTATATGTGGACTGGGCTGCAGAAATGCCAGAATAGAGAGGAAGGCCTAGTCCTATCGAAGACTAGCATCTTCAAACATCTTCTCAAAGCCATCATCTTGCAGCAGTAGAAGAGAGTAGAATAGCAATTTTATTTAGCAAACATGTTGAAGTACAGCTCAAAGATCCTTCCTCGACTCCCAGCGAGAAAGTAATCCCGAAGCTTCAATTAAGTAACAAGTATCCAGTTTAAGTAGTAGATCGAGATACACAAACTGAGCGTCCTTTACCGTAGGACCGGCTATCGATAGAAGATTCATCCCTGCAGGGGTGCACTACTGTTACCCAACACACTCGATCAACTCTGGTCGGACATACTTGCTGGGTAATGCCCGTCCTCGGAAGATCAACACGAAGCAGCGCTCTACCTAGACTCAGCAGAGAGGTCAGCACGCCGGACTAACCTATGCACCCAGGGGTCTCGGGCCATCGCCCTGGGCACCCTGCGCGTTGCGTGGCTGGCCGGGGTGCAGGCGCGACACTGAACTCGCCAGTGAAGTATCCAGCCCAATCCCGACGATCAGCCCGCACGGTGAATCGTGACGTCTGATAAGCTTTCGGAGAAACGTACATCGCAGAGGGCCCCATAACCATTATCCCGCGTGGTGGTAGTGCGTATAGGGCACGTCGACCCACTCAGATCACACATCCGAATCCAATAGGCTCAATTAGTATCAAGCGGAGACAATCAGAGTCTCTGATGCTCCGCCACAATGTCACACTCGAGTGCCCTTCTGGCACACCCGAAATCATAGATCCCCAGCGGGTACCCACCAGGGTGGACCCGCCTGTGACAAAGGTCAAGTAACCGTGTGGTCATAATCATCAGGGTGAACGTATGAGGTATCACCCTCGAGGTTCACACTGAGGGGTTGCACGACAGAGTCGTATCGGACATGGAGAAGGAGGAATCACCCTCGATGACCACGACCGAACAGCTATGCTGCAGAGTATTCATCAGGAGTGCGTTACGAGGTATCACCCTCGGCACTCGATAGTAACTAAGCAGAGTCGTACAACTAAGGGGGGTGTGAAGTGAGGCGTCTGTCTCTGATCGATGATCACGTTGATCGAGTCGTCGATGAACAAGCAGGGGCGACAAAGTAAGGTGGTGGGGTCACAGATGGTTCATACCAACCTATACTAAACAGTTTATCATAGGCAGGTAAGGTAGCAATGAACAGGTTACAACAGCAGGCTATGCATCAGAATAGGAGCATACATTAACAGTAGCGAAATCTAATGCAAGCAGGAGAATAGAATGGGCGATATCTGGAATGCTCAAGGGGGGGGGGGCTTGCCTGGTTGCTCTGGCAAGAGAGGGAGGTCGTCAACGGGCTGCTCGTCGGTAGAGTAGTCGTATCCTGGTGCAGCGTCGTCGGTCTCAGCGTCTATCGAGAGAAAGAAGGAGGGGGAGAGAAACAATAAATTCACGGCAATAATGCAAACAACATGTATGACATGTCTAAATGATATGCCGGGGTGTTCTACTGCCTAACTAAATGATTTAGTTAATTTAGGAATTTATTCGGATTTATTTAATTAAAGTTGGGCACTATTCATTTATCGAAATCGGTCTAATTGTTCAACGTTCTTATAGTTGCGGACGTCTGACGGGAATACAGAGGGCGTATCCGGGTTCGTATCGTCGTTCTGAGCAAGTTTCATGTATAAAATATTTTCATCGGAGTTACGGTTTATTTAATATGATTTTCTAAAGTTTTTATTAATTTCTGAAATTTAATTAATTATTTAATTCAACATTATCCGAAACAGTGATTGATGACGTCAGCATGACATCATGCTGACGTCAGCAGCCACCTGACAGGGTGGGTCCCACCCGTCATAGGCTGTTAGGTTAATTAGTGATTAACTAATTAAATTACTGTTTAATTAACACTAACTACTTAATTAAATTAACCTAATCAGGATTAATTAACTAATTAATTAATTAATTAGTTTAATTATTTTTATTTTTATTTATTATTATTTCCTTTTATTTTATTACATTTTCTTTTAATTCGTTTTTAGGGGCTGGGCCCCATCTGTCATTGCCTCAGGGGGGGCAGGGCCCACCGGTCAGTGGCACGTGGCCACGGGCGCGGTGCGTGGGCGCGGGCTCGCGCGTGCGCGCGCGCGGCGAACGGTGGGCGGCTCGGGGCGGAGCAGGGGACGAGGCGACGGGGAAGGGTGAGGCCGTGCGCGAGCGGGACTGGCGGCGACGTGCGGGCGCGGCGTCAGGGAGACAGGAGAGGAGAGGGGCGCGGCTCACAGGGGGCCGGACGGGGATGATGGCGAGGCGAGGAAGCGACGGCGACGGCGATGGGAGCGGCAGCGCGGGCGCCTGTGCATGCGCGAGCAGGCGCGGGCGAGCGCGCACGCGCGGTGAGGCAGGGACGCAGGCGGAGCGCGACGAGGGCGATGCGGGCGCGGCCGGGGCGCGGGGTGGGGTGCGCGCACAAGGGAGGGAGGCCGAGGCCGAGGCCTCACCGGCGTTGTAGGGCACGGGCAGCGGGGCTCGGGGACGACGGCGTCGGAGGCGGGGAGGCCGTCCGGCGACGGAGACGAGGTGGCGACGGCGTCCACGCGCGGCGAGGTGGCGTCGGGCGCCGAGGGCGCGGTGAGGCGCGGGGCTGCGAGCGTGGCAAGGAGGAGGAGGCGGCCGGCGGCGGGGCAGGCAGGAGTCCTCGATGGCGTCGGAGAAGGCCGGCCGGCGACGGCGCCGAGGCGGCGCGGGCGACGGGGGTTCGATCCCGATCCAGAATTTTCTGGATCGGGGGGGGGGGGGGGCGAACGAGGTGGGAGGGGGGGGGAGTGGGGTGTCGGTGGGGCTATGGGTTTGGGCGGGGGGCCTTAAGGCCAGGGGCGGACCAGGTGGGTGGCCGGCCGGCTGGGCTTCGCCCAGTTGGGCCGTGGGGGGGGGGGGGGGGGTGTCTCCTTATCCCTTTTTTGTTTCTTTTTTCCTTTTTCTTATTCCTTTTCTCTGTTTAGTAATAGTCAGGTCACCATTTGAGTTTTGTAAAACATGAGACCTAGTTCATAAATACCAGTGCATTTCCCTAACACCTAAATTAGTTTGGACAAAACATAATTCCATATTATTTCATTTTAATAAATGGTTATTAAATATTATCTCATCCACGTTTGAGGTTGTTCAAGTCACTTATCCAATTCCAATGATGTTGGTTTCAATTTTAGAATAGCCTCTGGAATATTTGTTTTTATCTGACATTTTAGCTTCTGTGTGGACAACTTTCAATATTCCACTTTCATTTAAATTTGAATTAACTTAGGAGTTGAAATGCAGTATGATGCTAATGATGATTCATCATGTTGATATGTTAACACGTCATTACAAAAGTGATTACTGTTGCTAACCACCGGGGTGTTACATGTTTTCACCATTATATCTATGTTCTAGATCCGATCTTGCAAGTCATATGCACCTATTACGTGTTATGATCTGTTAACCCCATGGTGACAGTAATTGGGATACATTCCTGTGATGATCGTAGTTTGAGGAGTTCATGTATTCACTATGGTTAATGCTTTGTTTCGGTTCTCTATTAAAGGAGGCTTATATCCTTAGTTTCCTTATGGACCCCGCTGCACGGGAGGGTGGGACAAAGATGTCATGCAAGTTCTTTTCCATAAGCACGTATGACTATTTACGGAATCCATGCCTACATTATATTTATGAACTGAGCTAGTTCTGTGTTGCCCTAGGTTATGACTGTTATATGATGAATATCATCCAACTAATTCACCGATCTAATGCCTACGAGTTTTCCACATATTGTTTTCTTGCTAAGTCACTCTATTGCTATTGCTACTCTCAACAACTGCTACAAAATTGTTACTGTTGTTACCGTTACCACTGCTATCAAACTACCATATACTGTGTACTGATCACTTTGCTGCAGATATTTAATCTCCAGGTGTGGTTTGAATTGACAACTCAACTGCTAATACTTACAAATATTCTTTGGCTCCCCTTGTGTCGAATCATAAATTTGGGTTGAATACTCTACCCTCGAAAACTGTTGTGATCCCCTATACTTGTGGGATTATCAGCGCAACCCCGCCGCTCCCGCTCTCCCTCCTACAGCCGCAGTTGATCTCGCCTACCCCTGCGCCGCGATCTGCCCGCTCGCCCACCACGCCGCCACCTCCTCTGCTGCTACCTACCGCAACCGCCCGCCTGCCCCTGCCGTCTGCCTACCTCCGGCTGAGTGCGTGCCAGCGCTCCTCTGTGAGGTCGCGCGTGCGTGCCCGACCAAGACCGGCTTATCCCCTGCCGTGGGGCCGGCCAATTTATATTGGGCACTAAACAGCCCTCTAACAAATTTAATTACCCACATGTGACACTGACACGACCACCGGGACCCCCCACTACTAAAACTAATTAAAACAATCTGTTAGATAAGTGACCCTATGATAGGTAGGACCCAGGTTACTGTTTCTATGGATAAGACCCAATTAGTCCCTCTCTATGACATGTGGTCCCCACATGTGTCATTGGACCAGTCAACCAGTCAGCTTTAACTGTTGACTGCTGGCTGGCTTTTGACTGGCACCACATGTCATTGACTGTGGCTGGCTCAGTCTGAGTATAAAAGGTATTTCAATGTTTAAATTCGAATTTAATAATTAAAGTAATTCCAAGAATTTCAGGAAATGATTAAAACTTTGAAAAATCATAGAAATTAAACCGTAGCTCGGATGAAAAAGTTTTTTACATGAAAGTTGCTCAGAAAAATGTAACGAATCCGATTATGCAAACCCGTTCATCTGTCACATGCCTCTAGCATGATGAACTTGGAACCGTCCCTCCGATGTCTGTCCGATAATTGCCTGGAGCCAAAAAATATTCTCGGATATTTTCCCGCTCGTCTGTAACGCGTAGCACTGCGTTAGGTCACCCGTAGCACAGCGTTTGCCATGTCATCTTTGTGATCTATTGTTTTGCTGCTGTATTATTTGTTTCCCCTTCGTTGCTTCTTTTTTGGTAGACCCCGATACTGCGATAGACCCGAGACCGCTGATGATCTGGTGGTGTCTACTTCGTTTGAAGATCCGTATTTGTCTGCAGAGCTTCGGCAAGCAACCCCCCCCCCCCCCCCTTATCATTCTATTATCGCCCATTCCATCTCTCTCATGCTTGCATTAGATTTGCTACTGTACTTGATTGCTCCAATTCTGATGCATAGCTTCTTTGTAACCTGCTCTTTGTACCTACCTCTGCTTATCCTAAATGCTTAGTTAGGTGGTTAGTGATCCATCAGTGGCCCCTCACCTTGTCCCTATTGCCCCCACTTTATGACCGATGACTGGATCAACGTGATCGACGTTCAGAGCCTGAACACATCACTCACACCCCCTTAGTTGTATGACTCTACAGAGCTACTATTGAGTGCCAAGGGTGATACCTGGTTAAGCACTTCTGATGTTAATCTGTAGTGTAGCTAATCGGTCATGGTCTTCAAGGGTGATTCCCATCACCACTCCCAATAACGACTCTGTCGTGCAACCCCTCAATGGTGGACCCATCGAGGTTGATTCCTCCAAGTCCACCTTGACTGTTACATCAAGTGGGAATCCACGAGGGTGATTCCTCGGGTTTCCGCTTGCTATTTTGGACACACGGTTACTTTACTTTACCACAGAACCATGTTGAAGTCGGGGTCGCCCTGAGGGGGTACCCACAAGTTGAGGAATGGAAGTCAGGTTGACCTGGAGGGTACCCAGCGAGATCTCTACGTGGCACAGTTGGGCATTCCGGCCCTTGCCGTAAGTCCACGAGATGGGTGATGGGGTTCACTTCGTGTAGTCTCTGCTCTTTATCGCGCTCTCCACCAACACTAAGGTTGGGTATTTGATCTGAGCTGGTCACTGGCCATCGTACTAACCACACATGTGGGAACAAATAGGCACTCAGCATCGTATGTAGTAGCAAAGCTCTCCAATGTCAGCGACTGAGTGGCGCGCGCTCGGGTGGCCCGCGTAAGCACCTCCCTTGTATAAGGAGGTTGCCAGGACTGACACCGGTCACCCTCGCAAACATGCAGGAGTGCAAAGGGCGATGGGCCCAAGACCATTGCACGCTTAGGATAAGACCGACGTGCTGGCCTCTCTGTTGAGCCTAGGTAAGGTAACGACATGTTGATCTTCCGAGGCTGGGCATGACCCAGGAAGTGTGTCCGGCCAAAGTTGATCGAGCGTGTTGGGTAATGTGGTGCAGCCCTACAGGGAAGTTATCTATTTGAATACCGTGTCCACGTAACAGGAGGACTTGGAGTTGTATCCCGATCTATACAACTAGAACTGGATACTGGAGATGTAAATGGATATGATGGTCCGGGATTGCTGTTTCTTCGCAGGGAGTCGAGGAAGGATCTCTGGGCGTGTTTACTACAACATACTTGCTAAATATAATATGTCTATGCTTTACTCTTCTAAATGCTGCAAGATGCTTGAAGATGCTAGTCTTTGATTAGGCTAGGCCTTTCTCTCTATTCTGGCATTTCTGCAGTCTAGTCCATAGATACAGCCCCATTCCTTTGATACTGATGCATACTTAGCATAGATCGGATGTAAGTCTTGCGAGTACTTCGGATGAGTTACTCATATTGCTTTGCTCCCCCTTTTTTCCCCCATACCCGACTGCTGTGATCAGATGACGGATCCAGGAGCCAGACGCCACCGTCGATGACTACTACTACCCCGAGGGTGCTACTACTAGTGGAGACCGCCGACGACCAGGAGTAGTTAGGAGGCTCCCAGGCAGGAGGCCTGCCTTTTCGATCATGTGTGCTTTTGTGCTAGCCTTCTTAAGGCAAACTTGTTTAACTCATGTCTATCTCAGATATTGTGCTTCCGCTGACACTTGTGTTTTCGATCTTATGTATTCGAGCCCTCGAGGCCCCTAGCTTGTATATAAAGCTTGTATGACTTTAATTTTGTGTCTAGAGTTGTTTGTTGTGATATCTTCCGTGAGTCCCTGATCTTGATCGTACACATTTGCGTGTATGATTAGTGTACGATTGAATCAGGGGCGTCACAGTTAGTATCAGAGCCGATGCCTGTAGGTAGCCCTTTCCATCTCCTTGGCCGAAGTTGATTCTAGTCGTGAATTTTTTTACTAACATTGTTGTGTGGCTTACAGGCCGCATCACAATTGGGTGGTATTAGGATATTTTATTCCTCGTCTTACTCTAGGACTCTGATCTCTCTTCTTTTGGGTTAAAGATTTTACTACTCTAACTCTCGGTTCTCATAACTACTTTCTCCCCGGAGAGCCCTCCATTCCAGATGATGGCTTGATCAACAGAAGATCCCAAAGATCTCTTCGATGTTTTCCCGAGAGCCCTTGTGCCCACGGCCTTTACAATTCTCTACCACCGATATATCCTTCTGGATAACTACATACACTTGCCATTCATTCATTCCCAGTTGTCTTGTTTATTACAAATGCCCCAAAATACTCTCTGTTGTCCTGAGAATCCCTGAGCTTACTGCCTTGAAGTCATTACCGCATGAAAGCCCTTTACGGATAATTCCTCACACTTCTGGGATCCGTTCATCCCCATATGTTAGGGTGTTTCGCAAAATTCTTTGAAAATGCTATTCGATCTTCCGAAATCCTCAGTAGCCCTTACTCTGATCTGATCTTCCTTACTGCTTGCATAATGGTTAATTCCATATGTCTAGCAGTATTCATTAAAATCCTTTGTGATTGACATTATGATCTGTTGATTCAACATGTGTGTGAATGCACGCAATCATCAGTTATTCCTGAAATTATCTTCCGGCTCAGCATCATTCTGGACAGGTGTAGTTCTCGGCACAAATCAACCTTGAGTAATTTCCCATCTAATTTCTATACAACTTACTACTCTTTTGATCAGAGCGTCTGCTTCTGATCTTCTGATTTGGAAATCATAATTCCTTTGTATTTAAGCCTCGAGTTTTATTTAGATATAATTCAATAAATGATGCCTTGCATTCTTTCTTCTTCTTGGTGAGTACGTTACTCACACTCAGATCCTTTGTGGTCCGCTAGATCCTTTGATGAATTTTATCATCGATAGTGTCCTTATATTCAATAACCTTGTGAGCTCTTCCCCTGTACATAGTGCCTTTGGTAAATGTACCTCCCTGCTTTTGTCAACCATGCTTGCTTACGAGCGTGTGTATTACTCCTGAAGATTGTGGTAATATGTTCTAGATGCCCCGATGGGTTAACCTATGCCTTTTCTAATCTGTGTGAACCCGAAAACTTCTTTCACGTCAACTCTATTGGTTTTAGCCAGATAAAATGTCAACACTACAACTTCGTCGAAAGTAAGAAGGAATGAAAGATTATGCATTGGAGAAAGTGGGAGGTCGACCTTGAACTTTTGTGTTTCATGCCCATGGACACGATGTTAATCCTATCATGGAAGCTTCTTGAATAAACTAATTTCCTGATAATAGCAATCTGGTATCTGTGAATGATCATTTGCATCGTGGTTTCTGACCAGTTCTCTCCTTGATTCCATTTCTCAGACAAGTTTAAAGCACTTGTCTTCTACAATCAATACATCTCCACAACCTCTATTTTTGATCTTCCTTCGAGTATTACCCCCTGTATCTCGAGAATATAAAGAACTATGTTGTTTTCCTATGAGTATCATCTAGTATTGCTTCTCACCAATTTCAATTTCCCCGGGTTCTGAGTTATTAGTCACTCGAGAACACGATAAGTGAATCAATTCGTACTCCGATTCAATAATCCTTCAAGTCCATTCCTAACCTGATCCTCTATATCATTATTGTGCTTAATTTTAACTTTTGCTACCTGTCCTTCTTCCAGGAGCACAATTTTCGACGATGAAGCTAAGCTTACATCGATTCTTCCACCTCATATCATTTCGCCTTTGAACAGCAAGATTGATTTGGAGTTTGTGTCGTACCCGTGGTTCCAATAACCTTTTTCTTCATCATTCCTTTGACTTGATGTCATTGCCGATCGATTACATCTTCATGAAATCTCTCGACAGATGTGTCGTGATCATCATCAACATGCTGAATCTCCAGGATATCAATCGATTCATGATGAGAAATACCATCCTGCCCCTCGACGATTTGTGTTATCATCGACCAACATTCTTCTGCCTTCCCCCCCACACAAACTGTTCATGTTTGTGTTGTGTCTTGATTTCTTTGCTAATCTGCTTATGTTATGTTCACCTTGGGTGGAGTTACCATCTTTTATGTCAATGATTTTGTGAGAATTGCTCCACCTTAATTCTGTTGATATAGTAATACTTCTCGCCATCCGTTTATTCCTTGGTCCCCGTGTTGTTTCTAACCGGAAATACCGACAATTGAAAACTATGATGTGTGAATTCAAACTTTCTAGCAACCCATGCTTGTAGTTATGAATGATAGTTTCATTCTCATGTGTTGGTTATGTGACTCATCATCCTAACATTGATCGTGCTACTTAGTCCTATTTTGGGTGCACTTTTGATCAATGTTTAAATGTGGATGTTTTCCTCCGAGAATAAATCATATTGTTGATCTGGCAAAATGCTATCTCCTTTTCATATAATTTTTGTAAATACATCCTTTTTGACATGTCGATGGAGTGGTGTGCTACACCATCGGCACATCTCATCTTTTCCTGATAAAATTGCATGAGATGTTCTAGAAATTCCTGATGGATCCTTGTGTTCCCAAGGTCCGACCTGTACATGAGACCATGTCAATGCTATCCCGAAGCATGACTGTGGTACTCGAACTCATAAACATTGGAGGTGCAATGCTAAATGTTTCTGGATCACTTATCCACACACTGTTGATGGGTAGTCATGAATTTACCTCCCCCCTTCCTAATGGTGTATCTACTTACTATTACCGTATCATGGCATATAATCCCATTGCTTGTCCTTGGGAGGAGTTACTCGATTTTGTGTTGTTTAAAAACACATTTTCCTTTACCATTGTTCGATTAATATATAATCACATTTTCCTCTGGTCCAGTGTTTTGTTTAAACCTTTCTCGTAATCTAACTATCGAGCAGAGGTTTAATTCCCTGCTTAGGTTAACACCTTGGTTGTACAAACTCTTCAGTAAGACCCCCTGTTGAAGGGAGTCCTGGGATTACGGGTCCGCGGGTGCCCGAGTTAGCTAATGTGACATGGGCCGCAACTAATGGGCCTAAGGATACAGGTAGAAGTCCTTTCCCCTCTCGTTGTCCGCGTGGGACTCTCCATTTGACGTGGAAAGCAAGTTTGGCTCAAGATGTGAGTTTCCTTCCTCCTATAAACCGACTTTGTACAACCTTAGCTCCCCCTCCGTGGCCTATATAAACCCGGAGGGTTTTGGTCCTTGGGAGGCCATTCATAATACCCATGGCGTCAGGACATAGGGTTTTAGCTATTACGATCTCGAGTGGTAGATCAACTTCTTGTAACCCCCCCCTACTCATCAAACAATCAAGCAAGGACGTAGGTGTTTTTACCTAACCTCATTAAGAGGGCGCACGAACCTGGGTACACATCGTGTTTCCCTTTGTCCTTGTACTTTCGATCCTCAGGACGCACAGTTCGGGACCCCCTAACCCGAGATCGGCCGTTTGACACCAACATGTGCTTTCATTGAGAGACCCTTGTGTCGTCGACGAAGGATCGACTGGCTCGTTTGATCATCCACAACAACGATGCTGTTTTCGGTGAAGATTTTTCCTCCCCGGTCAACTTTTTGTATTCGGCGGTCTCACTCTACTGCGCCAATTCAGTTGGCCACCTTGACGCCGATGACATCGAGAGACTATGACCCTGGGTATCCAGATCATATTCGGGAGCCTGAATTACGGTCGCTGATATCCGAGAGACTTGATCTTTGAAGGTGTCGCGCCTCACCACTTTCCCTCATCTTCAAGAAGCAAACCCACGGGTCCGTTCATTAGGCGCCACTCAAGACCAACTACTATCCGCCCTGGCCATAGATCCAGGGCAAGCCACCTATCCGTAGATGGGATCTAAAACCACCGAACCCTTCCTCCCAATGGAGCCCTGTTGCCAGACCCGGAAGCACTGTTATTTCGCGCGCATGGAATCAAAGCAGGACCCTCCTAGTCATCGGAGAGCCGAACCGCCTCTGGAAGCCAATTCAGAACTCCTCAAGGTCTTCGGCTGGTGAGCACACCCGGCAGATTCTGCCATGCCCAGCTCCGAAGGTCCCTCCCCAATCGGCCTTAGCTCTTTAAGCGAGACCTTACTTAATAGGGCGGTACTCCCCTGTCATCATGGAGGTAGCAGTCTGCGAATTACGCTCGGCCGCCACTAGGGGCTGTAGTGCGGGGAATTTTTGCGTCCTACCCACACCACTTGGTACCCCACTGCGAAGACTTAAACCGACATATGCTCGACTACGCTCCGAAGACCATCGACGGTAATGGACGATGATGCCGGGAGCCGAACCAGGCCAAAACCCAAAGCCCGCCCACCGGACCGGTGGGACTGCCACTTTACGTACGACGCTGTATATGGTGGAAATTCACCCAAGAGGACGACGATCACAAGCAAGATCCGATCAAGGACAAGCCCTATCGAGGGGTTACCACCAAACGTCGACGTCACGGGCGGCATTTCCCTATTGGCGGTGGGAAACGAAAAAGTAATACGGCAACCGGAGACATTGACATCTCCAGAGAATGCCGAAGACTCGACAACCCATGCGCCGTTTCTTAGAGCAAGGATACCGGAAGGAGGGGACAAGTTAACCCCGACGAGCCGTCGGAACGAGATTCGAAGATAGTAACTATCTACCGATCCTCCGAGGAGGATGTCAGCCTTGAGCAAAAAGACTCATAGTGCCCAGAGGACCCCGCTCGTGCATAGAAGCGCTTCCAAGCGAAGCTCATCGCAACTGCGAGGAGCCCTAAAAAAGAAACAACAACACTTCAAGCCGAACAAGATACGCTAACGACTATGGACCCAGGTTCTAGCTTGCCGAGGAGTATGGCCTCGCAGCCCAACAAAGAGCTATTCGAAGCGTCGGCTACTGCCACAATTCGATGACGAGGCCCAAAGCCAATACCAGTCAAGAAGCATAATCATGTTGATCAACCGACCGACAACCACGTGGGCGAGGACAAAGGCGGCTACATCATGCCGAACACCAACCTGCGCCACTCGCGCAGGCAAGGAGTGTAAACAATCGGGCTAACACCTACGGACTTACGTCAGGACATGGACATAGAGCGGCAAACAAGACCAGATCAATATACAGATCAAGGGGGCGTGCTCCGACGAGAGACGAGGCCCTCCAAGTCTTGGCGCGAGCAGATACCGACACTCGGGACGAAAACCGAACACGGATGTCCATCTGAACTCCGTCGTGATGTTGCCCCGATTAGAGGCACACAAGCAACCCCCCCTTGGTGCTTTTACGGAGGAAGTAATGCAACCAAACCATGTTTATTCGATGAAGGGTTTTAACCCGTAAACATTCGAATCCATACGATGTTAACGACAGATCCGCGGGTAGGATTGTAGGGATTTTCTTCTCCATATTCAATGGGCCCCGGGCGACGATCCTCCACGCCCCCATCCCAAATACTCTCCCTAAAGCTGAAAGGAGCCCAGCGCGACACTAGTTTAAAACAGCCTACAGAAAACTCTATTGGTAGCTGGAAAGGATTGAGGATGCCTTTAGAGACACTTTCCATGCACCTATGTCCGGCCTCCGATGCCGATGACCTTTGTCATATAGTCCAGCAACACCCGGTGCAGTCAGCATTCGACAAACTCTGACTAGGTTTCTTTATTTAAAAGAACCAAAAGTCGTGAACTGTCGGACGCCGAGCCCCTCACGGCCTTTTAAACTGCCCGTCCGCGACGATGGCTTCCGCCCGAACACCTTGTGTCAGAAAAGCCGAGTCTATGGCAGCTCTTACTGCATCATGACCCACTTCTGCGTGGGAGAGGCACCAGTCTGGGTGGCTCGTAGAAGACAACAGTACCAGCGACCCTTGGCACCTCCGAAGTCCCGGGACGGCAATGGAGTCCCCACTACACAACAAAAACACAAGCATCGAAACAACAACTGAGCAAATAAAGAGCAACAAGCGGTTTTAACGCCGGATTCAGTGGTCTAATTACCGGTCAGCGGCAGAAGCCATTCAAAGGAAATAGGACAGTCATCAAAATTTGGAGCAAATACTCGATCGGCCTTGCCAGAAGATTCATGGCAACAACCCCGACCATCCATGCCAACCACCTTCAACAGAAAGTGTTGGGTTCTCAAACACGGGCACGGTAAAGTTAAATACCGAACATAAGGGGAAGGGGCCGCCAAGCGGGAGACGATTGACAGATCCCCCGCCAACGAACATAGCGGGAGTACAAAAGAAATATCCCCCATGAGGTGGGAAAATGTGAAATGATAATGTTCACGCACTATCCCCAAAAGGAGCGCAAGCGCGCACTAAGGGACGTCTACGCCGTAGAGCCCGTCGCCCCCAAATTCAACCCATGGTCCCGGCTGTCCGATCACTTCAATCGCAGAGTACCCACCGACGACCAGTATCCGTCATGGAGGGTTTTCGGCGGGGCCCTAGTCCCTGATCCAATTATTGGATGGATACCATCTGAACTCGGTCCTTAGGACGGCGGCAAGCAATCTCAACTTGATTATCAGACAGCTGTCCGCATAAAATGGTTATGACCCTCAAATCAGCCTAGAGCACCACCTTTTAGGTTGTGTATACCCGGCGTTCGAGGCCTGCTTTATAGGGTCGGTAAACATTGGAAGTAGTCTTAGTTCGCAAAGACAATTTCCGAAGTGAACTTGATCTTCCGATAATCGTCCCCTTCCGCAGGTGTTACTCACGCATGCTCGGAACGTACTGCCTTCGCCCTGCTTCAATGTCAGTGCCCGCATTAGGCTTCTTAAGCTCTACGTATGGCCTGGACCCCCGCGGCGGTTTAACAGTCAATGGAAACAGGGAACGATCCCTCCGTACCGAGGAGCCACACGGCCTGAACGCCTGAGGTACAGAGCGGGCGTATCAAGCCAAACCCAAACTCCATGGCCCATGAAAGCCTCCGGACACCCATTAAACGAGCCCGGCCTACTTTACAGAACGACGCCCGGTTTTAATCTCGGTGCGTGGACTAGAGTTTTTGCCTCTGTCCAACCGCCCCATCTAATTGCAAGCATATGATAACACCGGTTGCATAAAATACGCACTCAAAATACCTGGGCGATGACGGAGCACTCCGACGGAGAGGTCCCATAATTCGGCCGACCATATCGGACCTTTACTCTCCTCTTTCTTCTTTTTCTTTACATTCAGGTTTCCTTAAACCTACAAAGTCATTTACGGTGGCGTAGGGCCCTTCCCATGGCCCCGTCTACATACCATGATCGCGATCCGGTATTAAAGGAATCACTCCACAATGGGCCGAAAAAAGCGGCGCAGAATGCGACAGTTGTTGTCCAAAGGGAATCTTCACGATCTTTTCTTTTGTTAGGACCTGTAGACAGATTTCCCATTGTTCTCAAATCCTCGGATGTAAAATAAGCCTGATGATTATAGCACTATCTGTAAAAGCACTTTTTGACATATCAATCAGATGATAATTTGGAAAGCGTTTTTTCACACTACCCTAATTTCGGGCTATTGGTTTATTTCATAATCTGTATTCCTCTTGGTCATCCGATTGGCGTATATACACTTCGGGCATAGCTTAAAAATGCCAGGGGCTCATTTCGGCCACCCTATTTTACAAAAAAAAGTCCGAACACTTTTATAGTGACACTTGGCATCCCGATATTGCATTATATGCATCGCTCCGAACATTCCTTGGGTCACATAGTTGGGTTTGCCCGGTCCTTGGTTACTACCTTAGTTCCGAGCTGTTCGGTAGTGTGTAAAGGGGGAGAAACTACTGCGGATTGGGTTTTATCTGGTTCTCCGGTCAAGCCCTCCGTAGAGAAAGCCCGAAACTGACCGGTCATGGTGTGGCGAACTGAAGCTGGTCAGCGCTCTTCGGCGACTTTGCTATAAATCTTTTTTTGCGATTCTTCGTTCTGTATTATGCGAAGGATCTGGCCTATGTCCCGTCCAGTGCTTAAGGCATCCAAGTTCCGGATAGCCCTTCTTCTACGGACACCAGGGGCTAGTACTATGCCCCACCATAAACCTCCATGGCTAAGTGAAGTGATAAAGCCGCAATAGTCTGCATTGACTGGTTCGCCTAGCAGACACCTCCTTCACGGACCAAGACGTTGGGTCAGGTGATCATTGTTATTTCAAACACCCCCGTAGTAATCTACGTGGGGGTCGAAGGCCAACGACTGGCAACTTTCAAGATAACAAAAATAAACGACGGTTCCGCAAGGCGGCACAGCAAATGTACGCAGTAAATATATTACAACAAGCCTTGGTTTTATTAAAAACACGTCTGGGTAGCCGGGATCATTCCACTCAAATAATGATATCCTTGAGCATTGGGCCCTCAATTAAGCGGGCACCTTCAAAGGGACGTCTTCAAAATAACCAGCTCTGGCTTGCGGTGGTCCTTGCCTTTGGGTGGGCCCCTCGACCGCTACGACGGCGGCCCTTCAATCTTTGCCCGTGCATCTTGAACGAGGCAAAGGCCATCCGCCGCACCTTCGTGCATGCCGAGTCGCTTGACAGCTTTCAATCAGGGCAGCGCAATCGGCAGTCGCTGCACCAGGCCAAAGTAACGGTAGGAATGGGTTCTGGTTGGCCACAACCAGACTTATGACGTTCCTTCATGCCAATCCGGAACATCCTTGCAGCTCTGCCATTGCATCATTGTTATTCCAACAGCACGGAACCGCTCCGACGCCGCGAACTATGACCAAAAACAGTCTTCTACCGTGCCGTTTTCCCCTCCCAGGCCCGGAAGACTGCGCCGGCGTCGGCGGCACTCTTCGAAGATCCGCAAATGCCGTCTGAGAACTCCCACAGTCCGGGTAGTAGGCCATTCTTTGTACCCGCAAATATAGTCTGCCAGAAGAAGAGAGGCTTACCAGCCGACGTATCGTTCGGATCTGCCGGCTTCTCGCGTCTGCCCAGGGACTCGGTCCTTGCCTTCTCTGGCCTCTTTGGAGGTGCCCCTTGTCGGTTCGGCGGGCCCGCCTGGGCCTGTATTCTCTCCCCAAGACTCGCACTTGCCGGGGCCGCGCCTTGAGCGCCTGCTCCACTTCGGGCTCACCTCTCCTCGTACTGGCGGCGATGGAACTGTTTCGGGGGGCCTTTAAATCAGCAATCCCCTTTATCTGCGGCCGCTTGGTTCGAGACATGCCTCCTCCTTGGCTTGGGGCAAGGGCACTCTTGAGGGTCTCGACCTCGGCCGCGCTGCCTGCTGCATCATACACAATGCAGCCATGAGTGTTTTAATTCACAGTTGAGTTTGCATATAAGTATCGACATATGCGAGTTATTTTCAAACACATAACCTTGCGCCTCATCGAACCGCTTGTTCAATGCGGCCGATATCATCATCAGCCGCTGCAGGCGCCTTCGCTTGAGGATCGGAACTCAGCGGCCTGGGACGGTTGCCCGCCAAACATGGAAGCCTGGTTAATACGATATAATAGTACGTCCACTTTCCTTATCCGAATACTATAATGATCCTCTGTCCGCTTTTTTCAAAACCAGACAGAGTCCTTAGGGGCTACTTCTGAATGACAGGTCTGCCCCTTAATAACAAGGTCTAGAGCTACGTCGCAATACCAATCGAGCCTGTTAGCAGGCTGGTGAAGGCTTGTTCACACCCGCTCGTTGGCGGACTGAATCTCCAACCACCACACCACTAGGGTGCGATTGATATCTCCACGATGGCCAGCAAGTCGTGTGCTTCCACATGGTGTTCGCCCCTCGGGATTATGAAGGTCAACCGTCGGCTGTTGATGCTCCCACCCCTCCTTCGAAGGGGCTGCTCGCTTGGAACACTCCGGTGAGCCACATTGGGTCTCCGGATTGATGTCTGGATGGGGGCCCAGATTTGTTCATGACCCCCTCGTCGGTCGCCATAGGGGTCTCCCCCCTCACATGTCTTCGGCAGCCGAGGATGGTTTCCGGGCGCCTTTCGGCAGCCTGAGCATCTGCCCCTCCGTGGCAGGAAGGTCCCCTTCTGGCACAACACCTTGGTGTTATCACGGGTGATCGGTGAAGGGGCTCGCGGGTGGCAGTCCTGCTCTCTGCCATCCGGTGGCAAGAGAATCCCCTTCCAGACAATACGATGGCTGGGCGGAGGTCGCGGGCTGGGCTGACATACACAAATGAATGTTATATTACAACATAACAGACCGAATTTTGCTTAAGCTATCCTTTTGACACTTACGCATTCGGCCAGGGGGTTTGTCCCCTGCGGGCCTCTTGGTGGGTGTGTTCGGCTCCTCCGAATCCGAAACCGTCCGAGATGAGGTTTATCTTCTCCCTCTTGACGATCCCCCATCTCCGTCCAGCGGGCGACTCCTCGATTCCCACTTACTCCCTTTTTCTTCTTCCCCCCTTTTGGGGAGAACCCTTCCGCCTCCTCCCCTCTTCATCCCTCAATCCCCCATGGGAGGAAGGAGTGGGGCTTCCGGTTTTATGGACAACTGCGTCCGAATATTACCTTACGGCGGAGCCACGCTGGCCTCCTTGCCCCTTCTCTTGGCTCTTCTTCTCCGGTGCCCTGATATGGCGCGGAGAATCAGCAAATCACTCGTAGTAGAGGATTGGCTGAGTCTTCAAGTAGTGGAGCGGATACTTTGATCCGCTTCGCCTTCGACTGTCCAGCCTAAATAAAAAAGAATGGGAACATCGTAGTATAACTTGATTTATTTACGACTAAAGTTGGTGTTCGGAACCAAAAATACTCAACCGATGGCGGATTCTCCTCGCTGTCGAGGCCACTTATCTTCGGTCTTACTTCGGCCACGTCTCTGGTGCTTGACGAGAGCAGCTTCCAGATTAAGCACTTCTGATGTAATCTGTAGTGTAGCTACTCGGTCATGGTCTTCAAGGGTGATTCCGCCATCACCACTCCAATACGCCTCTGTCGTGCAAACCCCCAATGAGTGGACCCATCGAGTTTGTTCCTCCAAGTCCACCTTGACTGTACATCAAGTGGGAATCCATCGAAGGTTGATTCCCTCGGTCTTCCCGCTTGCTATTTTGGACACAACGGTTACTTTTACTTTACCACAGAACCTGTTGAAGTCGGGGTCGCCCTGAGGGGTACCCCCACAGTTAGGAATGAGAAGTCAGGTTGCCTGGAGGGTAACCCCGCGCGATCTCTCCGTGGCACAGTTGGGCATTTCCGGCCCTTGCCGTAAGTCCACAGATGGTGATGGGGTCACTCCTGTAGTTCTCTGCTCTTTATCGCGCCCTCACAATCCCATACACTAACGGTTTGGGTATTTGTCTGAGCTGGTCACTGGCCATACGTACTAACCACACATGTGGGAACAAATATGGCCACTCAGCAGTCATGTATCAGCCAAAGCTCTCCAATGTCAGCGACTGAGTGGCCCCGCGCGCTCCGGGTGGCACCGCGTAAGCACCTCCCTTGTATAAGGAGGTTGCCAGGACTGACAACCGGTCCACCCTCGCAAACATGCAGAGTGCAAAGGGCGATGGGCCCAGACCATTGCACGCTTTGGATATAGACCGAAGTGCTGGCCTCTCTGTTGAATCCTAGTAAGGTAAACGACATGTTGATCTTCCGAGGGCTGGGCAATGACCCAGGAGTGAAGGTGTTCCGGCCAAGTGATCGAGCGTGTTTGGGTAATGTGGGTGCAGCCCTACAGGGAAGTTATCTATTTGAATATACCGTGTCCACGTAACAGGAGGACTTGAGTTGTATCCCGATCTATACAACTAAACTGGATACTGTAGATGTAAGTGATATGATGGTCCGGGATTGCGTTTCTTTCTCGCATGGAGTCAGGAAGGATCTCTGGGCGTGTTTACTACAACATACTTGCTAATATAAGATATCTATCTTTTACCTCTTCTAAATGCTGCAAGATGCTTGAAGATGGCTAGTCTTTGATTAGGCTAGCCTTTCTCTCTATTCTTGCATTTCTGCAGTCTAGTCCTAGATACAGCCCCCATTCCTTGATACTGATGCATACTTGCATAGATCGGTGTAAGTCTTGCGAGTACTTTCGGAATGAGTACTCATTTTGCTTTGCTCCCCCCCCTTTTTTCCCCCATCCCCGACTGCTGTGATCAGATGACGGATCCAGGAGCCAGACGCCACCGTCGATGACTACTATTACCCCGGGTGCCTACTACTACGTGGAGACCGCGACGACCCAGGAGTAGTTGGAGGCTCCAGGCAGGAGGCCTGCCTTTTCGATCATTGTGTCCTTTGTGCTAGCCTTCTTAAGGCAAACTTGTTTAAACTCAGTCTTCCTCAGATTATGTGCTTCCGCTGACACTTGTGTTTTCGATTCTTATGTATTCGAGCCCTCGAGGCCCCTAGCTTGTAATTAAAGCTTGTATGACTTTAATTTGTGTCCTAGAGTTGTTTGTTTGTGATATCTCCCGTGGTCCCCTGATCTTGATCGTACACATTTGCGTGGTATGATTAGTGTACGATTGAATCAGGGCGCTCCACGTTAGTATCAGAGCCGAATGCCTGTAGGTAGCCCCCTTTCCATCTCCTTGGCCGAAGTTGATTCTAGTCGTTGAATTTTTTTACTAACATTGTTGTGTGGCTTACAAGGCCGCCATCACAATTGGGTGGTTTAGGATATTTATTTTCCTCGTCTTTACTCTAGGACTCTGATCTCTCTTCTTTTGGGTTAAGATTTTACTACCTCTAACTCTCGGTTCTACATAACTACTTTCTCCCTCCGGAGAGCCCTCCATTCCAGATGATGGCTTGATTCAACAGAAATTCCAAAGATCTCCTTCGATGTTTTTTTTTTCCCGAGACCTTGTGCCCACGGCTTTTACAATTCTCTTACCACCGATATATCCTTCTGGATAACTACATAACACTGCCATTCATTCATTCCCAGTTGCTCTTGTTATTACAATAGCCCAAAATACCTCTGTTGTCCCTGAGAATCCCTTGAGCTTACTGCCTTGAAGTTTCATTTACCGCATGAAAGCCCTTACGGATATTCCTCACACTTCCTCTGGGGATCCGTTCATCCCCATATGTTAGGGTGTTTTCGCAAAATTCCTTTGAAATGCTATTCGATCTTCCGAAATCCTCATTACCCTTTACTCTTGATCTGATCTTCCTACCTGCTTGCATAATGGTTTAATTCCATATTTCTAGCAGATTCATTAAAATCCTTTGTGATTGACATTATGATCTTGTTGATTCAACATTTGTGTGAATGCACGCATCAATCAGTTATTCCCTGAAATTATCCTTCCGGCTCCAGACACATTCTGGACTGGTGCTAGTTTCTCGGCAACAAATCAACCTTGAGTAATTTTCCCATCTAATTTCTATCTATTCAACTTACTACTCTTGCTTTTGATCAGAGCGTCCTGCTTCTTATCTTCTGATTTGGAAATACATAATTCCCTTGTATTTAAGCCTCGAGTTTTATTTAGATATTAATTCAATAAGATGATCTTGCATTCTTTCTTCTTTTCTGGTGAGTACCGTTTACTCCACTCATCATCCTTTGTGGTCCGCTAGATCCTTTGATGAATTTTATCCAGATAGTGTCCTTCATATTCATAACCTTGTGAGCTCTTCCTTCCCCTGTACATCATCCCTTTGGTAAATTGTACCTCCCTGCTTTTGTCAACCATGCTTTGCCTTACGAGCGTGTGTATTTACTCCTGAAGATTGTGGTAATATGTTCCTAGATGCCCCGATGGGTTAACCTATGCCTTTTCTAATCTGTGTGAACCCGAAAACTTCTACGGGTTCATACTCTAGTTGGTTTTTTAGCCGATAAAAATGTCACACTAAAACTTCGTCGAAAGTAAGAAGTGAATGAAAGATTATGCATTGGAGAAAGTGGGAGTCCGACCTTGACCTTTTGTGTTTCATGCCCATGGACACGATTTAGATCCTATCATGGAAGCTTCTTGAAATAAATAAATTTCCTTGATTAATATCATCTGGTATCTGTGAATTGATCTTTGCATCGTGGTTCTGACCAATTCTCCTCCCGTTGATTCCCATTTCTCAGACCAGTTTAAAGCACTTGTCTTCTACAAATCAATACATCTCCACAACCTCTATTTTTGGAATCTTCCTTCGAGTATTACTAACTCCCCTGTTATCTCGAGAATATAAAGAACTATGTTGTTTTCCTATGAGTCTCATCTAGTATTGCTTCTCATCTCACACTTTCAGACTTTCCCCCGGGTTTCGGAGTTATTAGTCACTCGAGAAACACGATAAGTGAATCAATTCGTACTCCGATTCAAATATCCTTCAAGTCATTCCTAACCTGATCCTCTATATCATTATATGTGCTTAATTTTAACTTTTGCTACCGTGTCCTTCTTCCAGGAGCACAATTTTCGACGATGAGCTAAGCTTACATCGATCTTCCCCTCATAATCATTTCGCCTTTGAACAGCAAGATTGATTTTGGAGTTTGTGTCGTAACCCGTGTTTTCCAATAACCTTTTCTTCATCATTCCTTTTGACTTATGTCATTGCCGATCGATTACATCTTCATGAAATCTCTCGCCAGATGTGTCGTGATCATCATCAACATCGAATCTCCAGGATATCTCGATTCATGATGAGAAATACCATCCTTGCCCCTCGACGATTTGTGTTATCATCGCCCAACATTCTTTTCTTGCCTCCCCCCCACACAAACTGTTCATGGTTTTTTGTGTTGTGTCTTGATTTTCTCTTTTCTTGCTAATCTGCTTATGTTATGTTCACCGGGTAGTTTACCATCTTTTATGTCAATGATTTTTTGTGAGAATTGCCCACCCTTAATTCTGATTCTTGATATAGTAACTACTTCTCGCCTATCCCCGTTTATCTCCTTGGTCCCCGTGTTTGTTTCTAACCGTAAATACCGACATTTGAAACTATGATGTGTGAATTCAAAACTTCTAGCAACCCTATTGCTTGTAGTTATGAATGATAGTTTCATTTCTTCATGTGTTGGTTATTGTTGAAACTCATCATCCTAACATTGATCGTGCTACTTAGTCCTATTTTTGGGTGCACTTTTGATCAATGTTTAAATTGATGTTTTCCTCGAGAATACATCAGTATATCGTTTGATCTGGCAAAATGCTATCTCCTTGTTCATATAATTTTTGTAAATACATCCTTTTTGACATGTCGATGGATTGGTGCTAACCAATCGGCCACATCTCATCTTTTTCCTGATAAAATTGCATGAGATGTTCTAGAAATTCCTGATGGATCCTTTGTGTTCCCAAGGTCCGACCTGTACCTGATGACCATGTCAATGCTACCCCCGAAGCATGACTGTGTACTCCGAACATCATTAAACATTGGAGGTGCAATGTCAATGTTTTCTGGATCACTTATCCACACCCTGTTGTATGGGTAATGTCATGAATTTCCTCCCCCCTTTCCCTAATGGTTATCTACTTACTTTACCTAGTCATGGATATAATCCATTGCTTTGTCCTTGGGAAGTTACTCTGATATTTGTGGTTTAAAAAACACATTTTCCTTTACCATTGTTCGATTAAATTATAATCACATTTTCCTTTCCAGTGTTTTTGTTTAAACCTTTCCTCGAATCTAACTTATCTGAGCAGAGGTTAATTCCCTGCTTAGGTTAAACACCTTGGTGTACAGAAACTTCGTCAGTAAGACCCCCTGTTGAGGGAGTCCTGGGATTACGGGTCCTCGGGTGGCCGAGCTATGTGACATGGGCCGCACTAATGGGCCTCGGATACAAGGTAGAAGTCCTTTCCTCGTGTCCGCGTGGGACTCTCCTTTGCGTGGAATAGCAAGTTTGGCTGCCAGATGTGAGTTTCCTTCCTCCTATAAACCGACTTTGTACAACCCTACCCCCTACCGTGCCTATATAAACCGGAGGGTTTTTTGGTCCTGGGAGGCCATCATAATACCCATACGTCAGGACATCTAGGTTTAGCTTTCGATCTCAGAGGTAGATTCAACTCTTGTACCCCCCCATACTCATCAATACAATCAAGCAGGACGTAGGGTTTTTTACCTCCTATTAAGAGGGCGCCCGAACCTGGGTACACATCGTGTTTCCCTTTGTCCTTGGTACTTTCGATCCTCAGCGCAACAGTTCGGGACCCCCTAACCCGAGATCGGCCGTTTTGACACCAACATTGGTGCTTTCATTGAGAGGCTCCTCTGTGTCGTCGACGAAGGATCGTGGCTCGTTTGATCCATCCACACAACGATGCTGTTTTCCGTGAAGATTTTTCCTCCCCGGTCAACTTTTTGTATTCGGCGCGCCACTTCTGCGCCAATTCAGTTGCCACCTTGAGCTCATGACATCGAGAGCTATGACCCTGGGTACATCCAGATCAGTATTCGGGAGCCTGAATTAACGTGCGCGATATCCGAGAGACTTGATCTTTGAAGGGTGTTCGCGCCTCACCACTATCCTCATCTTCAGAAGCAACCCATCGGATCCGTTCATTAGGCGCCACTCAAGACCAACTACTATCCTGCCCTGGCATATATCCAGGGCAAGCCCCTATCCGTAGATGGATCTAAACCACCGAACCCTTCCTCCCATGGAGCCCTCGTTGCCTAAGACCCGGAAGCACTGTCTTTTCGGCGGCCTGGAATCAAAGCAGGGACCCTCCTGTCCACGAGAGCGAACGCCTCTGGAAGCCAATTCCGAACTCTCAAGGTCTCGGCTGGTGAGCACACCCGGACAGAGTCTGCCATGCCCAGCTCCGCAGGTCCCTCCCCAATCGGCCTTACGCTCTTAAGCGAGACCTTGACTTAATAATGAGCGGTATCTCCCCTGTCATCCATGGAGGTATCAACTGTCGAATTACGTCGGCCCGCACTAGGGGCTTAGTGCGGGGAATTTTTTGCGTCTACCCACACCACTTGGTATCCACTGCGAAGACTTAACCACCGCATTGCTCGACTACGCCTCCGAAGACCCTCGACGGTATGGCGATTGATGCCGGGCCGAACAAGGCCAAAACCCAACCGCCCGCCACCGACCGGTGGACTGCCCACTTTACGTACGACTGTATATGTGGAATTCACCCAAGAAGGACGACGATACAAGCAAGATCCCGATCAAGGGACAAGCCTAGCGAGGGATACCACCAAACGTCGACCGTCAGCGGCGCCATTCCGATTGCGGTGGGAAACAGAAAAAGTAATACCGGCAACCGGAGACATTGACATCTCCAGAGAATGCCGAAGACTCTGACCAACCCATTGGGCCGTTCGTTAGAAGCAGGATACCGGAAGGATGGACAGTTAACCCCGACGAGCCCGTCGGGAACGAATTCGGAAGATAAGTACTATCTACACGATCCTCCGAGAGGATGTCAGCCTTGAGCAACGAACAGACTCATCGTGCCCAGAGGACCCATCCATTCTGGCAAGAGAGCGCTTCAAGCGAAGCTCATCGCAACTTTGCGAGGAGCCTAAAAAGAAAACAACAACACTTCAAGCCGTAACAAGAATACGCCAACGACCATGGACCCAGGTTCTAGCTGCCGAGGAGTATGCCTCGCAGCCCAACAAAGAGCTATTCGAAGCGTCGGCTTCTGCCACAATTCATGACGAGGCCCAAGCCAATACCAGTCAAGAAGACATAATCATGTTGATCAACCGACCGACCACCACGTGGGCGAGGACAAAGCGGCTACATCCATGCCGAACACCAACCTGCGCCACCTCGCGCAGGCAAGGAGTTTGTAAACAAAACTCGGGCTTAACACCTACGGGACTTACGTCAGGACAGGACAATAGAGCCGGCAGACAAGGACCAGATCAATATACAGATCAAGGAGGCTGTGCTCCGACGAGAGACGAATGCCTCTCAATCTTGGCGCGACAGCCATAACGACATCGGGACGAAAACCGAACACGGTGTCATCTGAACTCCGTCGTGATGTGCCCGATTAGAGCACAAAACAAGCAACCCCACCCCTTGTGCTTTACGCGGGAGTAATGAACCAACCATGTTTCAATTCGAAGGGTTTTAACCCGTAAACATTCGAATCCATACGATGTAACGACAGAATCCGCGGTATGGATTGTAGGGATTTTTTCTCCATATTCAATGGCCGCCGCGGCGACGACTCCTCCAGCCCGCATCCAAATACCTCTCCCTAAAGCTGAAAGGACCCAGCGCGACAAGTTTAAAACAGCCTCTACCAGAAAACTCTATTGGGTAGCTGGAAAGATTGGAGGATGCCTTTAGAGACAACTTTCCATGCACCTATGTCCGGCCTCCGGATGCCGTGACACTTCTGTCATATAGGTCCAGCAACACGGTGCAAGTCGCATCTCGAAACTCTGACTAGGTTCTTTATTAAAAGAACCAAAAGCGTTGATGTCGGACGCCGAAGCCCCTCACGGCCTTTAAACTAGCTCGTCCCGCGCGATGGCTTCCGCCCGACACCCTTGTGTCAGAAAAGCCAAGTCTATGCAGCTCTTACTTCATCATGACCCACTTTGCGTGGGAGAGGACACCATCTGGTGGGCTCGTAGAAAGAAGCAAACAGTACCAGCGACCTGCACATCCGAAGTCCCGGGACGGCAATGGGAGCCCCGACACAACAAAACACAAGCATCGAAACAACAACTGAAGCAATAAAGAGCAAACAAGCGGTTTTTAACGCCGGATTCATTGGCTCTAAACCCGGTTCAGCGGAAGAAGCCATTCAAAGGAAAATAAGGACAGTCCATCAAATTTGGAGCCAAAATATCGATCGGCCTTGCCAGAAGTTCATGGCAACACCCGACAGCACCATGCCAACCACTCTCAACAGAAATGTTGGGTTCTCAAACACGGGCACGGTAAGTTAAATACCGAACATAAGGGGAAGGGGCCGCGCCAAGCGAGGACGATTACAGACCCCCGCCAAAGAACATAGCGGGGTACAAAAGAAATTCCCCCATGAGGTGGGAAAAAGGAACATATATATGTCACGATATCCCAAAAGGGAAGCGCAAGCGCGCACTAAGGGACGTCTACGCCGGAGAGCCCGTGCCCCCAAATTCAAACCATGGTCCCGGCTGTCGATCCACTTCATCGCAGATACCAACCACCGACCAGTATCGTCATGGAGGTTCGGCGGGGCCCTAGTCCCTCGATCCAATTATTGGATGGATACCATCTGACCGAGTCCTTATGGACGGCGGGCAAGCAACTCAACTTGATATATCCAGACAGCTGTCCAAAAATGGTATTGACCCATCAAATCAGGCCTGAGAGCACCGCACCTTTTAGGTGTGATACCCGGCGCTCGAGGCCTGCTTTATCGGGTCCGGTAACATTGGGAAGTAGTCTTCGTTCGCCAAACAATTTCCCGAAGTGACGACTGGATCTTCGTAATCGTCACCCTTCCGCAGTGTTACTCACGCACTGCTCGGAACGTACTGCTTCGCCCGCTTCAATGCAGTGCCAGCATTAGGCTTAACTTAAGCTCAACGATGGCCTGGATCCCCCGCGGCGTGATTACAAGTCAATGGAAACATGGGAACGTCCCTCCGTACCCGAGGAGCCACCACGGCCTGGCCTGAGGTACAGAGCGGACGTATCAACCAAACCAAAACTCCACTGGCCATGAAAGCACTCCGAGACACCCCATTAAACGAGCCCCGGCCTACTCTACAGAACGACAGCCGGTTAATCCGGTGCGTGGACAGCAGTTTTTTGCCTCTGTCCAACGCCCCATCTAATTGCAAGCATATGATAACCCGGTGTGCATAAACTAACGCACTCAAAATACCTTGGGCGCATGACGGAGCACTCCGACGGAAGAGGTCCATAATTCGGCTCGACCTATTCGGACCGTTTACTCTCCTCTTTCTTCTTTTTCTTTACATTACAGGTTTCCTTCAACTACAGTCATTTACGGTGGCGTAGGGCCCTTTCCCAGGCCCCGTCTAACATACAATGATGTCGATCCGTATAAAGGATTCACTCCACCAATGGGCGAAAAGCCGGCGCAGACATGCGACAGGTTGTCCCAAAGGGAATCTTCCCGATACCTTTTTCTTTTGTTAGGACCTTGTAGACAGATTTCCTTGTTTCTACAAATCTCGTCAATGTAAAATACCTGATGTTATAGCACTATCTGAAAAGCACTTTTTGACCATATCAATCAGATATAATTGGAAAGCGTTTTCACACTACCCTATTCGGCTATTGTTTATTTCATAATCTGTATTCCCTCTTGGTCCGTCGATTGGCGTAATACACTTCGGCATAGCTTAAAAATGCCAGGGCTCTATTTCGGCCACCTATTTTATACAAAAAAAGTCCGAACACTTTTCTAGTGACACTTGGATCCGACTATTGCATTATATGCACGCTCCGAATCATGTCCTTTGGTCAATAGTTGGGTTTGCCCGGACTCCTGTGGTTTACTACCTTAGTTCCAGTGTTCGGTAGGTGTAAGGGAGAAATACTGCGGATTGGGTTTTTTTCTGGTTCGTCCGGGTCAAGCACCCCAGTAGAGAAAAAGCCCGAAAACTGACCGGCGTCATGGTGTGGCGGCGAAGCTGGTCAGCACTTTCGGCGACTTGCATAAAATCTTTTTGCGATTTTCGTCTGTATTATGCGAAGGACTGGCCTATGGTCCCGTCCATGTGCTTAATAGGCATCCAAGTTCGGATAGCCCTTCTTCTACGCCACCAGGGGACTAGTTACTAGCCCCACCATCAAACACTCCATGGCTAAGTGAAGTGATAAAGCCGCACTAGTCCATTGACTGGTTCGCCTAGCAGACACCTCCTTCACGGGACCAAGACGTTGGGTCAAGGTGATCATTGTTTATTTCAAACACCCCCCGTAGTAATCTACGTGGGGGTTGACGCCACGACTGGCAAACTTTCAAGATAACAAAAATAACGCGGTTCCGCACAGGACGGCAAGCAAATGTACCATAAATATATTACATACAAGCCTTGGTTTATTTAAAAAACGTCTGGGTGCCGTGGATACATTCACTCAATAATGTATCCTTTGAGCATTTTCTTTATTTCCTTTCTCTGTTTAGTAATAGTCAGGTCACCATTGAGTTTGACAACATGGACTAGTCATAAATACCAGTGCATTATTCCCTAACACCTAAAATTAGTTTGGACAAAACATAATTCCATATTTATTTCATATTTAATAAATGGTTATTAAATATTATCTTCATCCACTGTTTGAGGTTGTTCAAGTCACTTATCCAATTCCAATGATGTTGGTTTCAATTTTAGAATAGCCTCTGGAATATTTGTTATTTATCTGACATTTTAGCTTCTATGTTGGACAACTTTCATATTCCACTTTCATTTAAATTTGAATTTGACTTAGGAGTTGAAATGCAGTATGATGCTAATGATGATTATGCACTGTTGATCATGTTAACACGTCATTATCAAAAGTGATTACTGTTGCTAACCACCGGGGGTGTTACATGTTTTCACCATTATATCTATGTTCTAGATCCGATCTTGCAAGTCATATGCACCTATTACGTGTTATGATCTGTAAACCCCATGGTGACAGTAATTGGGATACATTCCGGTGATGATCGTAGTTTGAGGAGTTCATGTATTCACTATGTGTTAATGCTTTGTTTCGGTTCTCTATTAAAAGGAGGCCTTAATATCCCTTAGTTTCCTTATGGACCCCGCTGCCACGGGAGGGTGGGACAAAAGATGTCATGCAAGTTCTTTTCCATAAGCACGTATGACTATTTACGGAATCCATGCCTACATTATATTTATGAACTGAAGCTAGTTCTGTGTTGCCCTAGGTTATGACTGTTATATGATGAATATCATCCAACTAATTCACCGATCTAATGCCTACGAGTTTTCCACATATTGTTCTTGCTAAGTCACTATTGCTATTGCTACTCTCACAACTGCTACAAAATTGTTACTGTTGTTACCGTTACCACTGCTATCAAACTACCATATTACTGTGCTACTGATCACTTTGCTGCAGATATTTAATCTCCAGGTGTGGTTGAATTGACAACTCAACTGCTAATACTTACAAATATTCTTTGGCTCCCCTTGTGTCGAATCTATAAATTTGGGTTGAATACTCTACCCTCGAAAACTGTTGTGATCCCCTATACTTGTGGATTATCAGCGCACCCCGCCGCTCCCGCTCTCCCCTCCTACAGCCGCAGTTGCTGCTCGCCTACCCCTGCGCCGCGATGCCCGCTCGCCCACCGCCGCCACCTCCTGCTGCTGCTACCTACCGCAACCGCCGCCTGCCCCTGCCGTCGTGCCTACCTGCCGGCTGAGTGCCGTGGCCAGCGCTCCTCTGTGAGGTCGCGCGTGCGTGCCCGACCAAGACCGGCTTATGCCCCTGCCAGTGGGGCCGGCCAATTTAATTAGGGCACTAAACAGCCCTCTAACAAATTTAATTACCCACATGTGACACTGACCACCGGGACCCACCACTACTAAAACTAATTAAAACAATCTGTTAGATAAGTGACCCTATGATAGGTAGGACCCACGTGTACTGTTTCTATGGATAAGACCCAATTAGTCCCTCTCTATGACATGTGGTCCCCACATGTCAGTTGGACCAGTCAACCCAGTCAGCTTTAACTGTTGACTGCTGGCTGGGCTTTGACTGGCACCACATGTCATTGACTGTGGCTGGCTCAGTCTGAGTATAAAAGGTATTTCAATGTTTAAATTCGAATTTAATAATTAAAGTAATTCCAAGAATTTCAGGAAATGATTAAAACTTTGAAAAATCATAGAAATTAAACCGTAGCTCGGATGAAAAAGTTTTCTACATGAAAGTTGCTCAGAAAAATGTAACGAATCCGATTATGCAACCCGTTCATCTGTCACATGCCTCTAGCATGATGAACTTGGAACCGTCCCCTCCGGATCGTCTGTCCGATAATTGCCTGGAGCCAAAAAAATATTCTCGGATATTTTCCCGCTCCGTCTGTAACGCGTAGCACTGCGTTAGGTCACCCGTAGCACAGCGTTTTGCCATGTCATGCTTTGTGATGCTATTGTTTGCTCTGTTATTTATTTGTTTCCCCTTCGTTGCTTCTTTTTTGGTAGACCCCGATACTGCGATAGACCCCGAGACCGCTGATGATCTGGTGGTTGTCTACTTCGTTTGAAGATCCGTATTTGTCTGCAGAGCTTCCAGGCAAGCAACCCCCCCCCCCCCTTATCATTCTATTATCGCCCATTCCATTCTCTCTCATGCTTGCATTAGATTTTGCTACTGTACTTGATTGCTCCAATTCTGATGCATAGCTTGCTTTTGTAACCTGCTCTTGTACCTTACCTGCTTATCCTAAACTGCTTAGTATAGGTTGGTTAGTGATCCATCAGTGGCCCCTCACCTTGTCCCTATTGCCCCCACTTTATGACCGATGACTGGATCAACGTGATCGACGTTCAGAGCCTGACACATCACATCACACCCCCCTTAGTTGTATGACTCTACAGAGCTACTATTGAGTGCCAAGGGTGATACCTGGTATAGCACTTCTGATGTTAACTCTGTAGTGTAGCTAATCGGTCATGGTCTTCAAGGGTGATTCCTCCATCACCACTCCCAATAACGACTCTGTCGTGCAACCCCTCAATTGTGGACCATCGAGGTTGATTCCTCCAAGTCCACCTTGACTGTTACATCAAGTGGGAATCCATCGAGGGTGATTCCTCGGGTTTCCCGCTTGCTATTTTGGACACACGGTTACTTTGACTTTACCACAGAACCATGTTGAAGTCGGGTCGGCCCTGAGGGGTACCCACAAGTTGATGTGAAGTCAGGTTGACCTGGAGGGTACCCGCGAGATCTCTACGTGGCACAGTTGGGCATTCCGGGCCCTTGCCGTAAGTCCACGAGATGGGGTGATGGGGTCACATGATCGTGAGTCTCTGCTCGTTATCGCGCGCTCCCAAGACACTAACGGTTTGGGTATTTGATCTGAGCTGGTCACTGGCCTATACGTACTAACCACCATGTGGGAACAAATATGGGCACTCAGCATCGTATGTATCAGCCAAAGCTCTCCAAATGTCAGCGACTGAGTGGCGCGCGCTCGGGTGGCCCGCGTAAGCACCTGCCTTGTATAAGGAGGTTGCCAGGACTGACACCGGTCACCCTCGCAACATGCAGGAGTGCAAAGGGCGATGGGCCCAAGACCATTGCACGCTTAGGATATAGACCGACGTGCTGGCCTCTCTGTTGAGCCTAGGTAAGGCTACGACATGTTGATCTTCCGAGGCTGGGCATGACCCAGGAAAGTGTGTCCGGCCAAAGTGATCGAGCGTGTTGGGTAATGTGGTGCAGCCCTACAGGGAAGTTTATCTATTTGAATAGCCGTGTCCACGGTAACAGGAGGACTTGGAGTTGTATCCCGATCTATACAACTAGAACTGGATACTGGAGATGTAAATGGATATGATGGCTCCGGGATTGCTTTCTCGCAGGGAGTCGAGGAAGGATCTCTGGGCGTGTTTACTACAACATACTTGCTAAATATAATATGCTATTCTTTACTCTTCTAAATGCTGCAAGATGCTTGAAGATGCTAGTCTTTGATAGGCTAGGCCTTTCTCTCTATTCTGGCATTTCTGCAGTCTAGTCCATAGATACAGCCCCATTCCTTTGATACTGATGCATACTTAGCATAGATCGGATGTAAGTCTTGCGAGTACTTCGGATGAGTACTCATAGTTGCTTTGCTCCCCCTTTTTCCCCCATACCCGACTGCTGTGATCAGATGACGGATCCCAGGAGCCAGACGCCACCGTCGATGACTACTACTACCCCGAGGGTGCCTACTACTACGTGGAGACCGCCGACGACCAGGAGTAGTTAGGAGGCTCCCAGGCAGGAGGCCTTGCCTTTTCGATCATGGTTGCTTTTGTGCTAGCCTTCTTAAGGCAAACTTGTTTAACTCATGTCTATACTCAGATATTGTTGCTTCCGCTGACACTTGTGTTTTCGATCTTATGTATTCGAGCCCTCGAGGCCCCTAGCTTGTAATATAAAGCTTGTATGACTTTAATTTGTGTCTAGAGTTGTGTTGTGATATCTTCCCGTGAGTCCCTGATCTTGATCGTACACATTTGCGTGTATGATTAGTGTACGATTGAATCAGGGGCGTCACAAGTTAGTATCAGAGCCGACTGCCTGTAGGTAGCCCCCTTTCCATCTCCTTGGCCGAAGTTGATTCTAGTCGTTGAATTTTTTTACTAACATTGTTGTGTGGCTTACAGGCCCGCATCACAATTGGGTGGTATTAGGATATTTTATTCCTCGTCTTTACTCTAGGACTCTGATCTCTCTTCTATTTGGGTTAAAGATTTTACTAACTCTAACTCTCGGTTCTCATAACTACTTTCTCCCGGAGAGCCCTCCATTCCAGATGATGGCTTGATTCAACAGAAGATCCCAAAGATACTCTTCGATGTTTTTCCCGAGACCCTTGTGCCCACGGCCTTTACAATTCTCTACCACCGATATATCCTTCTGGATAACTACATACACTTGCCATTCATTCATTCCCAGTTGCTCTTGTTATTACAAATGCCCCAAAATACTCTCTGTTGTCCTGAGAATCCCTTGAGCTTACTGCCTTGAAGTTCATTACCGCATGAAAGCCCTTACGGATAATTCCTCACACTTACTGGGGATCCGTTCATCCCCATATGTTAGGGTGTTTCGCAAAATTCTTTGAAATGCTATTCGATCTTCCGAAATCCTCAGTAGCCTATTACTCTTGATCTTCCTTACCTGCTTGCATAATGGTTAATTCCATATGTCTAGCAGTATTCATTAAAATCCTTTGTGATTGACATTATGATCTTGTTGATTCAACATGTGTGTGAATGCACGCAATCATCAGTTATTCCCTGAAAATTATCCTTCCGGCTCAGACATCATTCTGGACATGTGCTAGTTCTCGGCAATCAAACCTTGAGTAATTTCCCATCTAATTCTATTCAACTTACTACTCTTTTGATCAGAGCGTCTGCTTCTGATCTTCTGATTTGGAAATCATAATTCCTTTGTATTTAAGCCTCGAGTTATTTAGATAATTCAATAATATGATGCCTTTGCATTCTTTCTTCTTCTGGTTGAGTACCGTTACTCACATCAGATCCTTTGTGGTCCGCTAGATCCTTTGATGAATTATTATCCGATAGTGTCCTTCATATTCAATAACCTTGTGAGCTCTTCCCCTGATACATAGTGCCTTTGGTAAATTGTACCTCCCTGCTTTTGTCAACCATGCTTTGCTTACGAGCTTGTGTTATTTACTCCTGAAGATTGTGGTATATGTTCCTAAGATGCCCCGATGGGTTGAACCTATGCCTTTTCTAATCTGTGTGAACCCGAAAACTTCTACGGGTCATACTCTATTGGTTTTATGCCAGATAAAATGTCAACACTACAACTTCGTCGAAAGTAAGAAGTGAATGAAAGATT
The DNA here is from genome assembly GCA_011799875.1 of Thinopyrum elongatum. Classification (NCBI taxonomy): domain Eukaryota; kingdom Viridiplantae; phylum Streptophyta; class Magnoliopsida; order Poales; family Poaceae; genus Thinopyrum; species Thinopyrum elongatum. The sequence goes on along the minus strand of CM022301.1, from coordinate 117,602,466 downwards.
ATGCATTGGAGAAGTGGGAGTCGACCTTGAACTTTGTGTTCATGCCCATGGACACGATGTAGATCCTATCATGGAAGCTTCTTGTAATAATAACTATTTCCTTGATATAATAGCATCTGGTATCTGTGAATTGATCCTTTGCAATCGTGGTTCTGACCATATTCTCTCCTTGATTCCATTTCTCAGACAAGTTAAAGCACTTGTCTTCTACAAATCAATACATCTCCACAACCTCTATTTTGATCTTCCTTCGAGTATTACTCCCCTGTATCTCGAGAATATAAAAGAACTATGTTGTTTCCTATGAGTCTTCATCTAGTATTGCTTCTCACCAATTTCAGATTTCCCCCGGGTTCTGAGTTATTAGTCACTCGAGAACACCGATAAGTGAATCAATTCCGTACTCCGATTCAATAATCCTTCAAGTCATTCCTAACCTGATCCTCTATATCATTATTGTGCTTAATTTTAACTTTTGCTACCTGTCCTTCTTCCAGGAGCACAATTTTCGACGATGAGCTAAGCTTACATCGATCTTCCCCGTCATATCATTTCGCCTTGAACAGCAAGATTGATTTTGAGTTTGTGTCGTACCCGTGGTTCCAATAACCTTTTGCTTCATCATTCCTTTGACTTGATGTCATTGCCGATCGATTACATCTTCATGAAATCTCTCGACAGATGTGTCGTGATCATCATCAACATTCTGAATCTTCCAGGATATCAATCGAATTCATGATGAGAAATACCATCCTTGCCCCTCGACGATTTGTGTTATCATCGACAACATTCTTGCCTTCCCCCCAACACAAACTTGTTCATGTTTTGTGTTGTGTCTTGATTTCCTTGCTATCTAGCTTATGTTATGTTCTACCTTGGAGTATTACCATCTTTTATGTCAATGATTTTGTGAGAATTGCTCCACCTCTTAATTCTTGATATAGTAATACTTCTCGCCATCTCCGTTTATTCCTTGGTCCCCGTGTTGTTTCTAACCGGAATACCGACAATTGAACTATGATGTGTGAATTCAAAACTTCTAGCAACCCTATTGCTTGTAAGTTATGAATGATAGTTTCATTCTTCATGTGTTGGTTATTGACTCATCATCCTAACATTGATCGTGCTACTTAGTCCATATTTTTGGGTGCACTTTTTGATCAATGTTTAAATGTGGATGTTTTCCTCGAGAATACATCAGTATATCGTTTGATCTGGCAAATGCTATCTCCTTGTTCATATAATTTTGTAAATACATCCTTTTTGACATGTCGATGGATTGGTGCTAACCCATCGGCCACATCTCATCTTTTCCCTGATAAAATTGCATGAGATGTTCTAGAAATTCCTGATGGATCCTTTGTGTTCCCAAGGTCCGACCTGTACCTGATGACCATGTCAATGCTATCCCGAAGCATGACTGTGGTACTCCGAACATCATTAAACATTGGAGGTGCAATGCTAAATGTTTCTGGATCACTTATCCAAACACTGTTGTATGGGTAATGTCATGAATTTCCTCCCCCCTTTACCTAAATGGTTATCTACTTACTATCCTGTCATGGATATAATCCATTGCTTGTCCTTGGGAAGGATATACTCCTGATATTTGTGTTTAAACACATTTTCCTTTCCATTGTTCTGATTAAATTAATAATCACATTTTCCTTTCCATTGTTTTGTTTAACCTTTCTCGTAATCTAACTTATCTGAGCAGAGGTAATTCCCTGCTTAGGTAAACACCTTGGTGTACAACTCTGTCAGTAAGACCCTGTTGAGGGAGTCCTGGATTACGGGGTCCTCGGGTGGCCGAGCTATGTGACATGGGCCGCACTAATGGGCCGTAAGGATACAAGGTAGAAGTCCTTTCCTCGTGTCCGGGTGGGACTCTCCTTTGCGTGGATAGCAAGTTTGGCGTCCAGATGTGTAGTTTCCTTCCTCTATAAACCGACTTTGTACAACCCTAGCCCCCTCCGGTGCCTATATAAACCGGAGGGTTTTGGTCCGTGGAGGCCATCATAATACCCATAGGCTAGACATCTAGGGTTTAGCTATTACGATCTCGAGGTAGATCAACTCTTGTAACCCCCATACTCATCAAATACAATCAAGCAGGACGTAGGGTTTTACCTCCATTAAGAGGGCCCGAACCTGGGTAAACATCGTGTTCCCTTTGTCCCTTGTTACTTTCGATCCTCAGACGCACAGTTCGGGACCCCCTACCCGAGATCGGCCGGTTTTGACACCAACATTGGTGCTTTCATTGAGAGCTCCTCTGTGTCGTCGACGGAAGGATCGATGGCTCGTTTGATCATCAACAACGATGCTGTTTCCGGGAAGATTTTCCTCCCCGGTCAACTTTTTGTATTCGGCGGCTTCACTCTCTGCGCCAATTCAGTTGGCCACCTTGAGCAGATCGAGAGCTATGACCCTGGTCATCAGATCAGATTCGGGAGCCTGAATTACGTCGCTGATATCCGAGGAGACTTGATCTTTGAAGGGTTCGCGGCCTCGACCACTATTCCTCATCTTCAAGAAGGCAACCCATCGGATCCGTCATTAGGCGCCACTCAAGGACCAACTACTATCCCTGCCCTGGCCATAGATCCAGGGCAAGCCACCTCATCCGTAGATGGGATCTTAAAACCCACCGAACCCTCTCCTCCCATGGAGCCCTTTGCCGAAGACCCGGAAGCAACTGTATGTTCGGCGAGCCTGGAATCAAGCAGGACCCTCCTAGTCATCGGAGAGCCGAACTCGCCTCTGGAAGCCAATTCCGAACTCTCAAGGTCTGCGGCTGGTGAGCACAACCCGGCAGAGTCGGCCATGCCCAGCTCCGCAGGTCCTCCCCATCCGGCCTTCGCTCTTAAGCGAGACCTTTGACTTAATGCGGTCTCTCGTCATCATGGAGGTATCAGCTCCGAATTACGCTCGGCCCGCACTAGGGGCTGAGTGCGGGGAATTTTGCGTCCTACCCACCACCCACTTGGTAGCCACTGTCGAAGACTTAACCGACATGCTCGACTACGCCTCCGAAGACATCGACGGTATGGACGATGATGCCGGAGCCGAACCAGGCCAAAACCCGCCCGCCACCGGACGGTGGACTGCCACTTCTACGTACGACGTGTATATGGTGGATGCACCCAAAGAGGACGACGATAACAAGCAAGATCCGATCAAGGACAAGCCTATCGAGGTACCACCAAAGCGTCGACGTCAGCGGCGCCATTCACGATCGCGGTGGGAAAAAGAAAGTAATACCGGCACCGGAGACATTGACACTCCAGAGAATGCCGAAGACTCTGACCAACCCATTGAGCCTGTCGTAGAGCAGGATAATCGGGAAGAGGGACAAGTTAACCCCGACGAGCCAGTCGGGAACGAGGATTCGGAAGATAGTAACTATCTACCGATCTCCGAGGAGGATGTCAGCCTTGGCAACGAAGACTTCATCGTGCCAGAGGAACCCCTCGAGCAAGAGCGCTTCAAGCGACAGCTCATCGCAACTGCGAGGAGCCTAAAAAAGAAACAACAACAGCTTCAAGCCGAACAAGATACGCTCAACGACAGATGGACCCAGGTCCTAGCTGCCGAGGAGTATGGCCTCGCACGCCCAACAAAGAGCTATTCGAAGCGTCGGCTACTGCCACAATTCGATGACGAGGCCCTAGAGCCAATACCGTCAAGACATAATCATGTTGATCAACCAGACCGACCACCACGTGGGCGAGACAAAGCGGCTACTCATGCCGAACACCAACCTGCGCCACCTCGCCGTCAAGGCAAGGAGGTAACAACTCAGGGCTACACCTACGACTTACGTCAGGACCTGGACAATAGAGCCGGCAAGACAAGATCAATATACAGATCAAGGGGGCGTGCTCCGACGAGAGACGACGGCCTTCAAGCTTGGCGCGAGCAGCATAACCGAACTCGGGACGAAAACCGAACACGGATGTCATCTGAACTCCGTCGTGATGTTGCCCGATATAGAGGCACCGCACACCCCTTGTGCTTTACCGAGGAGGTAATGCAACACCAATTTCTAGAAGGGTTTAAACCCGTAAACATCGAATCATACGATGGAACGACAGATCCCGCGGTATGGATTGAGGATTTTCTTCTCCATATTCACATGGCCCGCGGCGACGATCTCCACGCCATCAAATACCTCTCCCTAAAGCTGAAAGGACCAGCGCGACACTAGTTAAACAGCCTACCAGAAAACTCTATTGGTAGCTGGGAAGACTTGGAGGATGCCTTTAGAGACAACTTCCAAGGCACCTATGTCCGGCCTCCGGATGCCGATGACCTTAGTCATATAGTCCAGCAACCCGGTGAGTCAGCTCGCAAACTCTGGACTAGGTTCTTATTTAAAAAGAACCAAATCGTTGACTGTCCGGACGCCGAAGCCCTCACGGCCTTTAAACATAGCGTCCGCGACGAATGGCTCGCCCGACACCTTGGTCAGGAAAAGCCGAAGTCTATGGCAGCTCTTACTGCACTCATGACCCACTTCTGCGTGGGAGAGGACAGCTGGTTGGCTCGTAGAAGCAACAGTACCAGCGACCCTGGCACCTCCGAAGTCAGGGACGGCAATGGCAGGCCACGACACAACAAACACAAGCATCGAAACAACAACGAAGAAACTAAAGACACAGCGGTTAACGCCGGATTCAGTGGCTCTAAATCCGGTCAGCGGAAGAAGCCATTCAAAGGAAATAAGGACAGTCCATCAAATTTGGACAAAATACTCGATCGGCCTTGCCAGATTCATGGCACACCCGACAAGCCTGCCAACCACTCCAACAGAAATTGTTGGGTCTTCAAACAGGCCGGTAAGTTAAATACCGAACATAAGGGGAAAGGGCCGCCAAGCGAGGACGATGACGAGCCCCGCCAACCGAACATAGGGGGACAAAAGAAATTCCCCCATGAGGTGAAAATAGTGAACATGATATATGTCACGCATATCCCCAAAAGGGAGCGCAAGCGCGCACTAAGGGACGTCTACGCCGTAGAGCCCGTCGCCCCCAAATTCAACCCATGGTCGGCTTGTCCGATCACTTTCAATCGCAGAGACCACCCGACCAGTATCCGTCATGGAGGTTCGGCGGCCCTAGTCCTCGATCCAATTATTGATGGATACCATCTGACTCGAGTCCTTATGGACGGCGGCAGCAATCTCAACTTGATCTATCAAGACACTGTCCGCAAAATGGGTATTGACCCATCAAGAATCAAGCCTAGTAGCACCACCTTTAAAGGAGTGATACCCGGCGTCGAGGCCTGCTTTATAGGCTCGTTAACATTGGAAGTAGTCTTCAGTTCGCCAGACAATTTCCGAAGTGAAGACTTGATCTTCGACATCGTCCCCTTCCGCAGTGGTTATCACGCACTGCTCGGACGTACTGCCTTCGCCCGCTTCAATGCAGTCCCGCATTATGCTTACTTAAAGCTCAAGATGCCTGGACCCCGCGGCGTTATCACAGTCAATGGAAACATGGAACGCTCCCTCCGTACCGAGGAGCACACCACGGCCCTTGCAGCTGAGGTACAGAGCGGCCTTATCAAGCCAAACACTCCATCGGCCATGAAGCCTCCGGACACCATTAAACGAGCCCGGCCTACTCTACAGAACGACAGCTCGGTTAATCCGGTGCTGGACTAGCAGTTTTGCCTCTGTCCACCGCCCCATCTAATTGCAGCATATGTACCGCGTGTGCATAACTACGCACTCAAAATACCTTGGGCGATGACGGAGGCACTCCGCGGACGAGGTCCATAATTCGGCTCGACCCTATTCGGACCTTACTCTCCTTCTTTCTTCTTTTCTCTTACATTACAGGTTCCTTAAAACCTACAGTCATTTACGGTGGCGTAGGGCCCTTTCCCAGGCCCCGTCTACATACATGATCGTCGATCCTTTCAAAGGATCCTCCACCAAGGCGAAAAGCGGCGCAGACATGCGACAGGGTGTCCAAAGGATCTTCACGATACCTTTTCTTTTTTAGGACCTGTATACAGATTTCCCTTGTTCTCAAATCCTCGGCATGTAAAATAGCCCTGATGCTTATAGCACTATCTGTAAAAGCACTTTTTGACATATCAATCAGACTATAATGGAAAGAGTTTTCACCTACCCTATTCGGTATTGGTTTATTTCATAATCTGTATTCCCTCTTCATGTCCGATTGGCGTATACACTTCGGCATAGCTTAAAATGCCAGGGGCTCTATTCGGCCACCTATATTTTCAACAAAAAAAAAGTCCGAACACTTTTATAGTGCACTTTGGCATCCCGAATATTGCATTATATGCATCAGCTCCGAATCATGTCTTTGGTCAATAGTTGGGTTGCCCGGCTCCTGTGGTTACTACCTTATGTTCCGCTTGTTCGGCTAGGGTAGTAAAGGGAGAACTACTGCGATTGTGTTTCTGGTTCGTCCGGTCAAGCACCTCAGTAGAGAAAGCCGAAAACTGACCGTCATGGTGTGGCGAGAGCTGGTCAGCTATTCGGCGACTTGCTATAAATCTTTTTGCGATTTCTTCTGTATTATGCGAAGGACTGGCCTATGTCCGGTCATGTGCTTAAGGCATCCAAGTTCGGATAGCCTCTTACGCACCAGGGGCTAGTACTTAGCCCCACCATCAAACTCCTATGGCTAAGTGAGAGTGATAAAGCCGCATAGTCTGATTGCCTGGTTCGCCTACGCAGACACCTCCTTCACGGACCAAGACGTTGGGTCAAGAGTGATCATGTGTTATTTCAAACACCCCCGTAGTATCTACGTGGGGGCTGAAGCCAACGACTGGCAAACTTTCAAGATAACAAAATACGGCCGCACAGGAGGCAAGCAATTCCAGATAAATATATTACAAAGCCTTGGTTTATAAAACAACGTCTGGGTAGCTCGGATACATTCACTCAAATATGATATCCTTTGAGCATTGGCCCTCAATTAAGCGGGCACCTTCAAGGACGTCTTCAAAATACCGCTCTGGCTTGCGGTGGTCCTTGCCTTTGGGTGGGCCCTCGACCGCTACGACGGCGGCCTTCATCTTTGCCCAGTGCATCTTGACACGGGCAAAGGCCATCCGCGCACCTTCTATGCATGCCGAGCGCTTGACAGCTTCAATCCAGGGCAGCGCATCGGCAAGTCGCTGCACCAGGCCAAAGTAACTGCTAGGAATGGGTTCGGTTGGCCACAACCAGACTATGACGTCCTTCATGGCCAATCCGGACATCCTGTGCAGCTCTGCCAGTTGCATCATGTGGTTATTCAACAGCACCGGACGCTCCGACGCCGCGAACTATGACCAGAACAGCTTCTCCGTCGTGTTCCCCTCCCAGGCCCGGAAGAACTGCGCGGCGTCGGCGGCACTCTTCGAAAGATCCGCAAATGCGTCTGGAGAACTCCACAGTCGGGTAAGTAAGGCATATCTTTGACCGCCAAATATAGTCTGCAGAAGAAAGGGCTTACCAGCCGCTATCTGTTCGGACTGCCGGATTTCCTCGCGAGCTGCCCGGGACTCGGTCCTTGCCTCCTTGGCCTCTTGGAGGGCCTTGTCGAGTTCGGCCGCCTGGGCCTTATTCTTCTCCTCCAAGGACTCGCACTTGCCGGCAGCGTCCTTGAGCGCCTGCTCCACTTCGGTCACCCTCTCCTCGTACTGGCGGCGAGTGACCTGTTCGGCCTTTAAATCAGCAGCCCCTTTATCTGCGGCCGCTTTGTTCGCCATCGCCTCCTCCTTGGCTTGGGCAAGGGCACTCTTGAGGGTCTCGACCTCGGCCGCGCTGCCTGCAATCATACACAATAGCAGCGCATGAGTTTAAATTCAGAGTTTGCATATCAAATCAGGCATATGCGAGTTATTTCAAAACATACCTTGCGCCTCATCGAACCGCTTGTTCATGCGGTCGATATCATCATCAGCCAGCTGCAGCCTTCGCTTGAGATCGGAAACTTCAGCGGCCTGGGCGGTTGCCGCCAACATGGAAGCCTGTTATACGATATAATAGTACGTCACTTCTTCCGAATACTATATGATCCTCTGTCCGGCTTTTTCAAAACCAGACAGAGTCTTAGGGGCTACTATCTATGCACAGGTCTGCCCCTTAATAAAAAGCGTCTAGAGCATTACGTCGCATACCTCGAAGCCTGTTAGCAGGCTGGTGAAGGCTTCGTTCAACCCGCTCTTGGCGGACTGAATCTTCTCAACCACCACACCCATCAGGGTGCGATGTTCCTCCACGATGGCAGCACGTCGTAGTGCTTCCACCATGGTGTTCGGCACCTCCGGATTAGTGAAGGTCACCGTCGGAGCTGATGCTCCCCCCTCCTTCGAAGGGGGCTGCTCGCTTGACTCCGGAGCCACATTGGTCTCCGGAATGATGTCCGGCTGGGGGCCAGATTGTTCATGACCCCCGCCGTCGGTCGCCATAGGGGTCTCCCCCTCCATGTCTTCGGCAGCCGAGGTATTGTTCTCGGGCGCCTTCTCGGCAGCCTCGCTCGCCCCTCCGTGGCCAGGAGAGGTCCTTCGGGACAACACCTTGGTGTTATCCACGGTGATCGGTGAAGGGGCTCGCGGTGGCGTCTCGCTCTCTGCCATCTCGGGTGGCAGAGAACTCCCTTCAGACAACGATGGCTGGGGGAGGTCGCGGGCTGGGCTGAAATACACAATATGATATGTTATATTACAACCATAACAGACCGAATATTTGCTAAGTATCCTTTTCGACACTTACGATTCGGCCAGGGGTTTTTCCCTGCGGCGCCTCTTGGGGGTGTGTTCGGCCTCCGAATCCGAACCGTCCGAGAGGGTTATCTTCTCCCTCTTGGACGCCCCCTCCTCCGGGTCAGCGGAGGCGGCCCTTTTCTTCTTTCCCCCCTTTTGGGGAGAACCACTTTCCGCCTCCTCCTCCTCTTCATCTTCATCCCCCTCATGGGAGGAGTGGGCTTCGGTTTCTCTGGACACTGCGTCCGAATTACCCTTACGGCGGAGGCCACCCTTGGCCTCCTTGCCCTTCTTCTTGGCCTTCTTCTCCGGTGCCTGATATGGCGCCGGAATCAGCATCCTCGTTAGTAGAGGATTGGCTGAGTCTTCAAGTAGTGGAGCCGGATACTTGATCCGCTTCGCCTTCGCTGTCCAGCCCTAAATGAAAGAATGGAAATCTTAGTATAACCTTTGATTTATTTACCGAAAGTTGTGTTCGGAACCAAAATACTCACAGGAGTGGCCGGATTCTCGCTGTCGAGGCCAATATCTTCGGTCTTCTTCGGCCACGTCTTCTGGGCCTTGAAGAGCAGCTTCCAGATCTCTTCGTGCGTTGTACCGAAGAAGCGCTGCAGGGTCCGGGGACTTTCCGGATTGAACTCCCACATATGGAGAGGCCAGAGTTGACAGGGGAGGATCCGGCGGGAGAGCATCACCTGAATCACGTCAGTGAGACTGGTATTTTTGCTTATTATATTTTTGATGCGCTTCTGCAGCATCATCACTTCCGTGGTCGACCCCCAGTCCAGACCCTTGTTGGTCCATGACGCTAGCCGCATTGGGGGTCCGGATCTGAACTCAGGAGCGGCCGCCCATTTGGCGCCGCGGGGTTCGGTGATGTAGAACCACTCCTGCTGCCAGACCTTGACGGTCTCCACAAAGACCCCTTTAGGCCAAATGGTGTTGGGGAGTTTGCTCACCATGGCACCGCCGCACTCCGCATGCTGCCCGTCGACCACCTTCGGCTTCACATTGAAGACTTTTAGCCATAGGCCGAAGTGTGGGGGGATGCGGAGTAGCACCTCGCACACGACGATAAACGCCGAGATGTGGAGGAAAGAATTTGGGGCTAGATCATGGAAATCTAGCCCGTAGTAGAACATGAGACCGCGGACAACGGGGTGGAGGGGAAACCCTAGTCCGCGGAGGAAATGGGGAATGAATACAACCCTTTCGCCGGGCTCCGGAGTGGGTATGACTTGATCCTTGGCTGGGAGCCTGTGCGCGATTTCCGCGGACAGATATCCCCCCCCCGGAGCTCCTTGATGTCCTTCTCCATGACGGAGGAGGCCTCCCACTTGCCCTTCGAGCCAGATCCAGACATGACCGGAGAGGTTGGCGGTGGTGGGAAAGATTGAAGCTTGGGCGCTGCAGCTTGGGGATGGGAAAACAGGAGAAGGAAGAAGGCGTGGGAAAAAAAGGAGGGATCTTTATCCGCTTATATAGGCAATGAATATCAAGCGCCCACCCCTCAAGCCTTAAAACTCGCCTGTTCCCAATGGGTCGTGCGAATAGCACAGTTGGATTACCCAAACCTGTATTGATAAGGATCCCGCAATAAGTGGGCACGATCTCCGCTTTGACGAGACGTGTCAATAGAGGCCGTGTTTCGAGACGCGAAGCGGGAGGCCGAAAAACGGTTCGAAATGATAAAAAGACTAGACGTGATGTTTCGCCGAAAAAGTTGTCAGTTGATAGACGCTACTTTGGCTAAGCATTTTACCTTCATGGTTGAGGGTTGTGATTGTCATGCAGAGCCGGATACAGTTCTTTTATTCAGAAGATCGCTTTGGAGTATTTAGAGGAGGAACCCGCCTTGCAATGCCGAAGATAAATCTGTGCGCTGAACATGTCGTCATTGAAGACTGGTTCAGGGGCTACTGAGGGAGTCCTGGATTACGGGGTCCTCGGGTGGCCGGGCTATGTGGCATGGGCCGGACTGATGGGCCGTAAGGATACAAGGTAGAAGACCTTTCCTCGTGTCCGGGTGGGACTCTCCTTTGCGTGGATAGCAAGTTTGGCGTCCAGATGTGTAGTTTCCTTCCTCTGTAAACTGACTCTGTACAACCCTAGCCCCCTCCGGTGCCTATATAAACCGAAGGGTTTTGGTCCGTGGAGGCCATCATAATACCCATAGGCTAGACATCTAGGGTTTAGCTATTACGATCTCGAGGTAGATCAACTCTTGTAACCCCCATACTCATCAAATACAATCAAGCAGGACATAGGGTTTTACCTCCATTAAGAGGGCCCGAACCTGGGTAAACATCGTGTTCCCTTTGTCCCTTGTTACTTTCGATCCTCAGACGCACAGTTCGGGACCCCCTACCCGAGACCGACCGGTTTTGACACCGACACCTGTTACTATTGTTGATGACATTCAGGTAACCACCGATGGATGAGAACTTTGCCTATTGGTCTGCCTTGTTTCAACGAGCAGTAAAATGGTTATGTTCGTCCTCCTCCCTTGGTACTAATGTTGTTGCCAACATAACTGACAGGCTATCCTCTGACATGCCTTGCTATCATGACTGATAACCCACAAGTATAGGGGATCGCAACAGTTTTCGAGGGTAGAGTATTCAACCCAAATTTATAGATTCGACATAAGGGGAGCCAAAGAACATTTGTAAGTATTCGCAGTTGAGTTGTCGATTCAACCACACCTGGAGATTAAATATCTGTAGTAGAGTGATAAGGGGAAGCCTCGTCGCTGTCGCCCCCTTCTCCGACGTCCGCCACGGCAGCGACCTCGATCTGCCGGCGACCGAGCCCCCCAGACCCCGTCGACCCCTCCACGACCTCCGCTGTGAGCCTCCTCCTCCGCCCCATCCATTCCCCCCTTCCTCCCCTTGCCGTAGTTCGCCGTGGCCTGAGCTCCGCTCAACGCGCGTGACGTGCCCCCGCGCGCGCTCCCCCTCACGACCGCCTACGCCCGGCACGCCCCTGCCCGCACTCGCGCCTGCTCTCTGACTGCCCCATGCTCGCCCCGTCGCAGCCCCATGCTTGCTCGCCCATGCGTCGTCGCGCCCCTACCGTCCCACGCCGCGCGAGTGATACATCTCCAATGTATCTATAATTTTTGATTATTCCATGCTATTATATTATCTATTTTGGATGTTTATATGCATTAATATGCTATTTTATATTATTTTTGGGACTAACCTATTAACCTAGAGCCTAGTGCCAGTTTCTGTTTTTTCCTTATTTTTGACTTCTACAGAAAAGGAATATCAAACGGAGTCCAAACAGAATAAAACTTTACGATGATTTTTCTTGGACCAGAAGACACCTACGAGGCTTGGAGATAGGGCCAGAAGAGTCCTGAGGAGGCCACAAGCCCTCAAGGTGCGCCTCCTGGCTTGTGGGCCCCTCGGGAGTCCCCTGACCCTAGTTCCACCTCTATAAATTCTCAAATATTCCCTAAACATCATAAGCATCCACCAAAATACTTTTTCGCCACTGCAAGCCTCTGTTCCCGTGAGATCCCATCTTGGGGCCTTTTCCGGCACCCTGTCGAAGGGGGATTCGATCATGGAGGGCCTCTACACCAACCTTGCTGCCCTTCCGATGATGTGTGAGTAGTTTACCACAGACCTACGGGTCCATAGCTAGTAGTTAGATGGCTTCTTCTCTCTCTTTGATCTTCAATACAATGTTCTCCTCGATGTTCTTGGAGATCTATTCGATGTAATCTTCTTTTGCGGTGTGTTTGTTGAGATCTGATGAATTGTGGATTTATGATCAGACTATCTATGAATATTATTTGAGTCTTATCTGAACTCTTTTATGCATGATTAAGATATCTTTGGATTTCTCTTCGAACTATCGGTTTGGTTTGGCCAACTAGATTGGTTTTTCTCGCAATGGGAGAGGTGCTTAGTTTTGGGTTCAATCTTGTGGTGTCCTCACCCAGTGACAGAAGGGGGAGTGAGGCACGTATTGTATTGTTGCCATCAAGGATAAAAAAAATGGGGTTTATGTCATATTGCTTGAGTTTATCCCTCTACATCATGTCATCTTACTTAAAGCGTTGCTCTGTTCTTATGAACTTAATACTCTAGATGCAGGCAGGAGTCGGTCCATGTGTGCAGTAATAGTAGTAGATGCAGAATCGTTTCGGTCTACTTGTCACGGACGTGATGCCTATATTCATGATCATTGCCTTAGATATCATCATAACTATGCGCTTTTCTATCAATTGCTCAGCAGTAATTTGTTTACCCACTGTATGTTTTCTTTCAAGGAGAAGCCTCTAGTGAAACCTATGGCCCCCGGGTCTATTTTCCATCATGTATTTTCATATCTATAAACCAAAAAACCAAAAAATACCTTGCTGCAATTTATTTATATTTACTTTAGTTTGCTCTTTTATTTATCTTTTATACCTATCTCTATTAGATCTCAGTCTTGTTCATGACCGTGAATGGATTGACAACCCCTTTTTCACGTTGTGTGCAAGTGTTTGTTAGTTTGTGCAGGTGCATATATTGGAGACTTGCTTGTGCCTCCTACTGGATTGATACCTTGGTTCTTAACTGAGGAAAATACTTATCTCTACTTTGCCGCATCACCCTTTCCTCTTCAAGGGAAAAATCAACGCAAGCTCAAGAAGTAGCAGGAAGAATTTCTGGCGCCGTTGCCGAGGAGGTTCTACATCAAGCCTACCAAGTACCCATCATAAACTCTCATCTCTTGCACTTACATTATTTGCCATTTGCCTCTCATTTTCCTCTCCCCCATTTCTAAAACATTTTCAGAAAAATACAAAAAAAATTGCCTTTTTATTCGCCTTCTTTTGTTCGTCTTTTTTGTTTGCTTTTCATTTGCTTGAGTGTTAGAATGCTTGCTTGTCCTTATGGCTCAACCCAAGAGCTTTGATCCTTACTATAGGAAGTTGGAAGAAATTGAAAATAATGCAAAAAGTTTTATGTCCTTATAATTTGAGCATAATAGTTTCTTTAGGAATGAACTTAAGGAACAAAAAACTATGATGGAATATATTAATAAAGAGCTTGATGATGTTACTAAAGAAATTTATGGTCTTAAATCTCAATTTTCTCATATTGAAAATTTAGTAGGCCAAATTTTCGATAAGCAAACCACTTTGGTAAATAAGATGGCCGCTAAACCAGAGTCTTTTAATAATGATGAAGATCTTAAAGTGATTGGTGTGACTCCTATTGAATCTTTGTTTTATAATATAAATCTTGATAAAGATGGGACTGGAGATGAGTCAACTTTAGCTAGAAGGCGTCCCAATAATTTGGAGGGTAAAGATCTTAATGAAAAAAAATGATAAAAGTGGGATTGGAGAGGTCAAAACTTTAAGTAGCGATGAACCCACTCTTTTGGATTTCAAGGACTTCAATTATGATAATTGTTGTTTGATAGATTTTATTTACTTGTTGCAATCCATGCTTAATTCACCTCATGCTTATAATCAAAATAAAGCTTTTACTAAACATATCGTTGATGCTATGATGAAATCGCTTGAAGAAAAACTTGAGTTGGAAGTTTCTATCGCTAGAAAGCTTTATGATGAGTGGGAACCTACTATTAATATTAAAATTAAAGATTATGAGTGTAATGCTTTGTGTGATTTGGGTGCTAGCATTTCCACAATTCCGAAAACTTTATGTGATGTGCTAGGTTTCCATAAATGTGTTGATTGTTCTTTGAATTTGCATCTAGCGGATTCCACTATTAAGAAACCTATGGTAAGGATTAATGATGTTCTTATTGTTGAAAATAGGAATTATGTACCTGTAGATTTTATTGTGCTTGATATAGATTGCAATCCTACATGTCCTATTATTCTTGGTAGACCTTTCCTTAGAACGATTGGTGCAATTATTGATATGAAAGAAGGAAAACATTAGATTTTAATTTCCGTTAAGGAAGGGCATGGAACACTTTCCAAGAAAGAAAATTAAGTTGCCATATGAATCTATTATGAGGGCTACTTATGGTTTGCATACCAAAGATGACAATACCTAGATCTATGTTTTATGCCTAGCTAGGGGCGTTAAACAATAGCGCTTGTTGGGACACAACCCAATTTTTATTTTTGTGTTTTTTGTTTTTGGTTCTGTTCTTAAATAAATAAACATTATTACCTCTGTAGTAATTGTGTTTTGGTGTTTTAATTAGTGTTTGAGCCAAGCGAGACCTTTGGGATGCTTTGGTATATTGTTGATTTGGTTTTGCTGAAAAAACAGAAACTTTTGGGTCCAGTAACAGAATTATTTAAATTCACTGGAGCGTGGAAAAATTCTGGAATTTTTACAAAAGATTTATGTATCAATTTCCTCTGTTTTCCTACTTTTTCAGATCTTTTGGAGTTGCATAAGTATGATTAATATTCTGGTTACTACAGACTGTTCTGTTTTTGATAGATTCTGTTTTCTATGTGTTGTTTGCTTATTTTGATGAATCTATGGGTAGTATCGGGGGTAATGAACCATGGAGAAGTTGGAATACAGTATATATTACACCAATATAAATTTAGAATGAGTTCAAAACAGTACCTAAAGTGGTGATTTATTTTATTATACTAACGGATCTTATGAGTTTTTTTTGTTGAGTTTTGTGTTGTGAAGTTTTCAAGTTTTGGTTAAAGATTTAATGGACTAAGGAGTGGCAAGAGCCTAAGCTTGGGGATGCCCAAGGCACCCCAAGGTAATATTCAAGGACAACCAAGCATCTAAGCTTGGGGATGCCCCGGATGGCATCCCCTCTTTCGTCTTCAATCTATTGGTAAATTTACTCGAGGCTATATTTTTATTCACCACGTGATATGTGCTTTTCTAGGAGCGTCTTGTATGATATGAGTCTTTGCTTTTTAGTTTGCCACAATCATCCTTGTTGTACACACCTTTTGAGAGGGACATGCTTTAATCGTGAATTTATTAGAATAGTCTATGTGCTTCACTTATATCTTTTGAGCTAGGCAGTTTGCTCAAGTGCTTCACTTATATCTTTTTAGAGCACGGCGGTGGCTTTATTTTATAGAAATTGTTGAACTCTCATGCTTCACTTATATTATTTTGAGAGTCCTTTAAACAGTATGGTAATTTGTTTTGGTTATGAATTTAGTCCTAATATGATGGGCATCCAAGAGGGATATAATAAAAACTTTCATATAAAGAGCATTGAATGTATGAGAAGTTTGATTCCTTGCATTTGTTTTGAGATATAAAGATGGTGATATTAGAGTCATGCTAGTGAGTATTTGTGGATTAGTAGAAATACTTGTGTTAAAGTTTGTGATTCCCGTAGCATGCACGTATGGTGAACCGTTATGTGATGAAGTCGGAGCATGATTTATTCTTTGATTATCTTCCTTATGAGTGGTGGTCGGGGACGAGCGATGGTCTTTTCCTAGCAATCTATCCCCCTAGGAGCATGCATGTAGTACTTTGTTTTGACGGCTAATAAATTTTTGCAATAAGTATGTGAGTTCTTTATGACTAATGTTGAGTCCATGGATTATACGCACTCTCACCCTTCCACCATTGCTAGACTCTCTAGTACCGCGCAACTTTCGCCGGTGCATTAAACCCACCATATACCCTTCCTCAAAACAGCCACCATACCTACCTATTATGGCATTTCCATAGCCATTCTGAGATATATTGCCATGCAACTTCCACCGTTCTGTTTTATTATGACACGCACCATCATTGTCATATTGCTTTGCATGATCATGTAGTTGGCATAGTATTTGTGGCTTGGCCATCATTCATATTTTTTATACATGTCACTCTTGATCATTGCACATCTCGGTACACTGCCGGAGGCATTCATATAGAGTCATATTTTGTTCTAGTATCGAGTTGTAATTCTTGAGTTGTAAGTAAATAAAAGTGTGATGATCATCATTATTAGATCATTGTCCCATGTGAGGAAAGGATGATGGAAGCTATGATTCCCTCACAAGTTGGGATGAGTCTCCAGAATTTAAAAATAATAAAAGGGGCCAAAGAAGCCCAAAAAAAGAGGCCAAAGAAGCCCAAACAAAAAAATGAGAGAAAAAGAGAGAAGGGACAATGTTACTCTCCTTTTTCCACACTTGTGCTTTGAAATAGCACCATGTTCTTCATGATAGAGAGTCTCCTATTTTGTCACTTTCATATACTAGTGGGAATTTTTCATTATAGAACTTGGCTTGTATATTCCAATGATGGGCTTCCTCAAATTGCCCTAGGTCTTCATGAGCAAGCAAGTTGGATGCACACCCACTTAGTTTCTTTTTGAGCTTTCATACACTTATAGCTCTAGTGCATCCGTTGCATGGCAATCCCTACTCACTTGCATCGATATCAATTGATGGGCATCTCCATAGCCCATTAATTTGTGTAGTTAATGTGAGACTTTCTCCTTCTTTTTTGCCTTCTCCACAACCACCATATTCTATTCCACCTATAGTGCTATATCCATGGCTCACACTCATGTATTGCGTGAAAGTTGAAAAAGTTTGAGAACGCCAAAAGTATGAAACAATTGCTTGGCTTGTCATCAGGGTTGTGCATGATGAAATATTTTATGTGATGAAGATGGAGCATAGCCAGACTATATGATTTTGTAGGGATAACTTTCTTTGGCCATGTTATTTTGAGAAGACATGATTGCTTTATTAGTATGCTTGAAGTATTATTGTTTTTATGTCAATATTAAACTTTTGTTTTGAATCTTATGGATCTGAACATTCTTGCCACAATAAAGAAGATAGCATTGATAAATATGTTAGGTAGCATTCCACATCAAAAATTCTATTTTTATCATTTACCTACTCGAGGACGAGCAGGAATTAAGGTTGGGGATGCTTGATACATCTCCAACGTATCTATAATTTTTGATTGTTCCATGCTATTATATTATCTATTTTGGATGTTTTATATGCATTAATATGCTATTTTATATTATTTTTAGGACTAACCTCTTAACCTAGAGCCCAATGCCAGTTTCTGTTTTTTCCTTGTTTTTGACTTTTACAGAAAAGGAATATCAAACTGAGTCCAAACAGAATAAAACTTTATGATGATTTTTCTTGGACCAGAAGACACCTACGAGGCTTGGAGAGAGGGCCAGAAGAGTCCTGAGGAGGCCACAAGCCCTCAGGGCGCGCCCCGGGGGGCGCCCCTGGCTTGTGGGCCCCTCGGGAGTCCCCTAACCCTATTTCCACCTCTATAAATTCTCAAATATTCCCCAAACATCAGAAGCGTCCACCAAAATACTTTTTCACCACCGCAAGCCTCTGTTCCCGTGCCATCCCATCTTGGGGTCTTTTCTGGCACCCTGCCGGAGGGGGATTCGATCACGGAGGGTCTCTCCATCAACCTTGTTGCCCTTCCGATGAAGCGTGAGTAGTTTACCACATACCTACGGGTCTATAGCTAGTAGCTAGATGGCTTCTTCTCTATCTTTGATCTTCAATACCATGTTCTCCTCGATGTTCTTGGAGTTCTATCCGATGTAATCTTCTTTTGTGGTGTGTTTGTTGAGATCCGATGAATTGTGGATTTATGATCAGATTATCTATGAATATTATTTGAGTCTTCTATAAACTCTTTTATGCATGATTAAGATATCTTTGTATTTCTCTTTGAACTATCGGTTTGGTTTGGCCAACTAGATTGGTTTTTCTTGCAATGGGAGAGGTGCTTACTTTTTGGTTCAATCTTGCGGTGTCCTCACCTAGTGACAGAAGGGGGAGCGAGGCACGTGTTGTATTGTTGCCATCAAGGATAAAAAAATGGGGTTTATGTCATATTGCTTGAGTTATCCCTCTACATCATGTCATCTTACTTAAAGCGTTGCTCTGTTCTTATGAACTTAATACTCTAGACGCAGGCAAGAGTCGGTCCATGTGTGGAGTAATAGTAGTAGATGCAGAATCGTTTCGGTCTACTTGTCACGGACGTGATGCCTATATTCATGATCATTGTCTTAGATATCATCATAACTATGCGCTTTTCTATCAATTGCTCAACAGTAATTTGTTTTTCCACCGTATGTTTTCTTTCAAGAGAGAAGCCTCTAGTGAAACCTATGGACCCCAGGTCTATTTTCCATCATATATTTTTTGATCTGTAAACCAAAAAACCCAAAAATACCTTGCTGCAATTTATTTATATTTACTTTAGATTGCTCTTTTATTTATCTTCTATACATATCTCTATTAGATCTCACTCTTGTTCGTGACCGTGAAGGGATTGACAACCCCTTTTTCACGTTGTGTGCAAGTGTTTGTTAGTTTGTGCAGGTGCATATATTGGAGACTTGCTTGTGCCTCCTACTGGATTGATACCTTGGTTCTTAACTGAGGGAAATACTTATCTCTACTTTGCTGCATCACCCTTTCCTCTTCAAGGGAAAAATCAACACAAGCTCAAGAAGTAGCAGCGAGCTCCGGCCGAGCTCGTGGTTAGCCCGACCGCCCGCGTTCGCGTAGGCCCGTCCTGTTTTTGCTGCTCATGCTATTGCTGCTGCCTGCTACCTCGTTGTGGCCCGCGTGCGTCTGCCGCTCGCCCCGCCTGTAGTTCGCCTTGCCGGCGCGCGCGCCCCGCTACTCTGGCTCTCCCTACCTACAGCCGCAGCTGCTGCTCGCCTACCCCTGCGTCACGACGCCCGCTCGCCCGCCGCCGCCACCTCATGCTGCTGCTAGCTACCGCAACCGCCGCCTGCCCCTGCCGCCGTGCCTGCCTGCCAGCCAAGCACCATGGCCGGCACCGGTGCTCCTCTGTGAGGCCGCGCGTGCGTGCCCGGCCAAGACCGGCTTATGCCTGATGACCCACAAGTATAGGGGATCGCAACAGTTTTCGAGGGTAGAGTATTCAACCCAAATTTATAGATTCTACACAAGGGGAGCCAAAGAATATTTGTAAGTATTAGCAGTTGAGTTGTCAATTCAACCACACCTGGAGATTAAATATCTGTTGCAAAGTGATCAGTAGCACAATGTCGTGGGTGGACACGATCACCTATGGGGCCATTGGCCCCTTGTGGTTCAGAAATGGGGAAGATCACGTTGCACAAAGAGCAGAGGCCATGGACAAACACGACGGTGGTGACGCTGGTGGTTTTTACCCAGGTTTGGGCCGCTGGGAAGCGTAAAACCCTACTCCTGCTTTGGTGGATTGGATGAAGGAACACGATGAGCACGCAACGCTCAAGCCCGGCAAGGTGGCCTCGGGGAGAGCAGCTACGTGCGTACAAGGGTGCAAGGGTCCGAATCCCCTTGCTAGTTAGCCTTGGACCTCCTTTTATAGCTTAAGGGGTGACCACAGTGGCAAAATAGTCTTTATCTGGTGATTAGATAGCTAACAGTGCTATCATACCTAACTCTGGCAGTTAGGACAAAGTGCATTAAATGCACTACTAGGTGTCATGCTGAGGGCGAAACCCGGTAAGCCTGCCGTGCCGCTTAATCATATTTTGCTTATTTGTTTGACACGCCTCTGGACGGGTGTCATGCGAGGATTATCTGTCTTCCAATGGGCTGCCACGTGCTTAGCAGAAGCCACTTAATCACTTGGGGGCTCGACACCGCATTGATGAGTGACTTGCGTGGTAGTGCGGTGGAGCGGTGGTGCCTTGGCGGGAGTCCTCGTCCTTGGCGGACCCGGCAAGCTCGCCTGGGAAATCTTGGACTTGTACCTGGGACGGTCTCGACCCAGCCAGGCTCTCCTGCCTGGCAAGGGAGGCCTTCCCAAGGTGATGCTTTGCTGTATCGGTCTTCTTAATCCGCTCCTTGATCTCACGAAGAGCGGTTCTTCTGGCTTGGTCTTGTTTTTCAGCTTGGTGTAGGACATCCAATGCCAGCACGCATGTGTATAAGTTCGGGCAACCAAATGCGAATGTTTGTTGCACCGATAGGAGCCCCCGGGCCTGGCCCATATGTGCCGCCTGGCATCGTTGGGGTAGGCCCCAACAAATACAGAGGCGTACACTTTGGCCAAACCACAATGGGACTTATGTCTTTCTTGATATCTTCTTTCCTTCTTCATTAACATGTGATTGAATCCGTTTCCGGTTTTCCCGTGAGCCGTGCGGAACGACATGGGGTTGCCCATGTAATGGCTCATGGGGAGGTAACTGCCATTTTACTCACCCACTACGCCTACCGTTTCCACCATGTACGCTACATGCATTGAGCAGGCTTGGTGGCGGACATGTAGGGCGTGGGAATGAGTGCCATGACAGAAAGCTAGGTGCCATGGATAGGCGCAAGAGGGCAGTCGTTGATTCTGGACGCCGTCAGTGATGCAGAGGGGCATGATTGGTGGAGTAGGGCGGTTGCCTTCCGGGTGGTGAGGAGCCAGCCCCCGGCCATGCTCTTCTATAAAAGGGAATGGGGGAGAGGGGCTCACCCACACACATCTCCTCCTTCTTCTTCTTCTGGAATCTTTCTTCCACTATGGTGAGGGGAAGAGGACGTGGTCGACCTCTAACGGTGGCGACGAGGGCCTCTTCTCGGCAGCGCCTCCCTCCTCCTGTTGGGGATGTAGGGGCAGAGTCCAGCGCACAAGGTGGTGCCGCCGGACGCGGGCATGGCCGTCGTGGCGCTCGGGGCCGAGGGGGACGTGGTGGTGCCCTGGTCGCTCCTCCCCCTATCGCCGTGGCACCAATGGAAGGCCACGCCGGGGATCAGCCGTTGGAGTTCATCGTCAAACTGCGCGGGCCACCGCGCAGCCGTCTTCGGCTTCCCACCCCGTTCGGAAGGGTGATGGAGGTAGAACAGCCGCCAGGATTGAGGCTGCACATGAGGGGCTGCTGTAATGGCAACATGCGGGCAGATGTAGAGTTCCCCACACCTCATGTCATGCTTCTCCGGCGTGGCTAGAAAACCTTTGCTCGTGCCCACAGCTTGGCGGCAGGGCATGTTCTCCATTTCAAGCTAATGGAGGCCAATCTGCTCTCCATTAAGGTCTTCGGGCGTTCGGGTGCTTGCTTAGGGTGCTGCGCAGAGAGCTCGACCGACGACGAAAGCTCCTCCTCGAGCGACAACGATGAAGAGGACAGTGATGACGATGATGACAACACCGAGCGGGAGGATGATGGCTCGGACTCCAGCTAGCCGGACAGACCGTCACCGTGAGCAAGGCACCGGCAGCACCATCATCTGCACCTGGCTTCTCCCCGGCAGAGTAATTTGCCGGGGCGTTGGGTGTGGACGTCTCCGCCTCCTCCAGTTGGACCCCGGCAGGCTTCCCCATGGACTCCGGCTTCATCTTCCCTGCCGGGGACCCTCCTGCCATGTTCCGCTGGTCCTGGCGGTGGTGACCAAGGCATCGCCTAGCCGTTCTCTCCGTCCGTCATCTTCGCCCCCGCCCCTCTCGATCTTGTCAGACTGTGTCCCACGGGCCCTGACGGGGTTAGGCTGGGCTTCTGCCCAGGCACTCCTTTTGCCCTCTTCACCTCCCACTGTAGCTCCTAGGAGGAGAGGGACAAGAAAGGCATTACGGGGCACTTGTCTTTTTTTCAGTCTAAAACATGTAGGCACTTGCCAAACTTTATCTTAAATTATGTAATCTTTTCAGCCATATTTGTACTCTGTAAGGCCTGTACTTGTCTATCCGCGTATTAATGAAAAAAGACATGCTTGCGGGGTACTTGTGCATGTATCATACTCATGCAAAGGAGTGACTCCTTTATACTTTCAAGTAAACAAGGTTTTTCGGCAAGATATCTTACCGGTCCCTTCCATTGCTGCTGCGAGGCTCGGCCCGGCGAGCCTGGGAGCGCGGAAGAAAAACAGACCCTTGCCAACCCTTTTCACAAATGCCACTGCAACCAATTTGACTGAAGTAATCCTCAAATCAAAAGATGGGAGCACAAATGTTTGAGGGTGACAGGGTTTTTCTACGCACAAGTTTTCCTCACAGAGGTACATATGGATGTCTTAAAGGGAACTTATCTGCTTTGGGTTGGCGGGGGCCGATATGCAAACTTGTTCTCTCTTCTCCTCCTTGGGAATTTATCCATGGCAGGGGCCCTATGGTTAGCGCAGGGGGAAAATAATAGCATATGGTCCTCTCTTAAATGACCATGGCAGAATCATGCTAAAATAAACATGCATGCAGGTTTTAGGCGCCAACGCTTCATTTTATTATCTTTGCACAGGGTCTGTGCCTGGATTTGTACAAAGGGATACATGCACATCGGCAAGGCTTGTACAAAAGGTGGTTGCCGGGGCTGAGCCCGGTAGCAGCGCCTGAGCCTGGCAGCCGCGCCTTACAGGTAGAACTTGTGAAGATGCTCAATATTCCATGAGTTTTGCACCTTAGTGCCATCTTCGGTCTCCAGACGGACTGCGCCAGGTCTGGTGACTCGTACTACCCGGTAAGGGCCTTCCTACTTTGGCGTCAACTTGTTGGAACCCTTGGCGGATTGAACACGCCTAAGGACAAGGGCGCCTTCCTCAAGGCTCCGGGCATGAATCCTGCGGCAATGATAGCGGCGTAAGGCTTGCTGGTAGTGTGCAGCATGCACAGCGGCCCGGAGACGATCTTCCTCGAGGAGCACGGCATCGTCATGCCGGAGCTGCTGTTAGGGCATATTTCTCTCTAAGTGGTTTTGGTGATTGATGACAGTGCTTTTGCAGACTAATCATGTGCATTGAGCATTTCAGATATTCATTCATATGGCACAAGACGATTTCTTCCCCTCGGAGCTTAAAGTGAAGACGGTGTAGTTTTCCTTCATTTCAGTTTTGGTGGACTTGAGTCGTAGGAGATACCGTACTATCAAGAGGGGGTCCGTATCGGATAGGGTGGGTGGAATCAACACGTACACATCTCTTTGCACCCCCAGCTCTTTCCCACATCCTTGGAGGATCCTTCGTTGTTGTGGAAGTGGCATTGGAGAGGGGCCAGTGGTAGTACCGTGGAGGGTAGCGGCAGTATTGCCCAGAGCAACAGGCGGTAGTACCGCTGTCGCAGCGGTAGTACCGCCCAGAGCAACAGGTGGTAGTTCCGCTCCAGTACTGCCCTAGTACCACCTCGACTCGAGACGTGCTGTTCTTGTGTCAGGTTCAGCGGCAGTAGCAGCGGCAGTAGGAGCAGTAGTACTGCTCATAAACGGTAGTACCGCACCTACCACCGCTAATAGTGCCGCTCTAGGTCTCTCTCTTTTGTCCCTTCTCCCTGTGCATCTACTGAGCACGGTCTCAGCGATAGTACCGCTGGGCCAAGCGGTAGTACCGCTCCCTTGAGCGGTAGTACCGCGCACTGCGGGCTGAGTGAGGTGATAATGGTTGGATTGCTCCCCCACTATAAAAGGGGTCTTCTTCCCCAAGAAGACCCACCCCTTCTTCCCCCAAACTCCATTGTTGCTCCAAAGCTCATTTTCGCCCGATCTCTCTCCCTAGCCAATCAAACGTGTTGATTTTCTAGGGATTGGTTGAGAAGGCCCGGATCTACACTTCCACCAAGAGAAATTTGATTCCCCCCACTAATCCCTTGCGGATCTTGTTACTCTTGGGTGTTTGAGCACCCTAGACGGTTGAGGCCACCTCGAAGCCACATTCCATTGTGGTGAAGCTCCGTGGTGTTGTTGGGAGCCTCCAATCAAGTTGTGGAGATTACCCCAACCTTGTTTGTAAAGGTTCGGTCGCCGCCTTCAAGGGCACCACTACTGGAATCACGGCATCTCGCATTGTGTGAGGGTGTGAGGAGAATACGGTGGCCCTAGTGGCTTCTTGGGGAGCATTGTGCCTCCACACCGCTCCAACGGAGACGTGCTTCCCTTCAAAGGGAAGGAACTTCGGTAACACATCCTCGTCTCCACTGGCTCCACTTGTGGTTATCTCTTACCTTTACTTTGTGCAAGCTATTGTTGTGTTATATCCTTTGCTTGCACTTGTTGTTGTTATTGTTAGCATCATATAGGTTACTCACCTAGTTGCACATCTAGACAACCTATTTGTTGCTAAACCTAATTTGTGAAGTAAAGCTAAAAATTGTTAGTTGCCTATTCACCCCCCTATAGTTAACCATATCGATCCTTTCAATTGGTATCATAGCCTCGTCTCTTTATTAAGGGTTTCACCACCCGAAGAGTATGGTTGACACCGGGGAGGAAGTGCCTGAGGCCGTGGAGTTGACTTCGATCACACGTGATGACTTAAATGAAGCTATGGCTTCACTTAAGACGTCCATGACGACCGAAGTCAAGTCCATGCTTAAAGAATTGCTTGAGGGGATGAAAGCTTCTCCCGATCCTTTGCTTGTGGTTAATCCCACTGCATCAGAGTCGGAGGCCAATTCCTCTAAGGAAGCGGCTAAAGGTACTCATGTTTCTTCTCCTCATGACAAGAATGGTACATGAACCTTTGCCTCGGTTCCCCCTCCCCAGGACTATGGAGGACCGGTCCCTACACCACACATTAATCATCCAGGTCCTCCTCCTAAGCTTGTTAAGGGTGATTTTGCTAATTGGGTTTTTCGCATCAAGTCTCTTTTGAATCACAACTCAACAAATCTTTGGAGAATCATTGAGCAAGGCTTCTACCCGCATGCTCCAAACAACTTCACCCCAAGAGAAGAAGTGGACAATCAATACAATCACTCCACTTTGTTCATCCTTCAAGATGCGGTTCCTCCCGAAGATCTATCCCACTTACGTCCCTTCACTCGTGCAAAGGATTGTCGAGAACACATCGTATCTTTGTACAAGGGGAGCTCAAGCATCCAACGGTCCAACTTTGAAGTGGTCCTTGATGAGTGATACGTCTCCAACATATCTATAATTTTTGATTGTTCCATGATATTATATTATCATTCTTGGATGTTTTACAATCATTTTATAGCAACTTTATATCATTTTTTGGGACTAACCTATTGACATAGTGCCCAGTGCCAGTTGCTGTTTTTTGCTTGTTTTTTTACTTCGCAGGAAATCAATACCAAATGGAGTCCAAACGCAGTGAAACTTTTTGGTGATTTTTTCTGGACCAGAAGACACAAGTTGGGCCAAGAAAGTACCTGAGGGGGGCTCCGAGGGGAGCACAACCCACCAGGGCGCGCCTGGGGGCCCAGGCACGCCCAGGTGGGTTGTGCCCACCTCGGCCGCCTCCCGCACCGCCTCTTTGCTCTATAAATACCCCAATATTCCAGAAACCCAAGGGGAGTCGACGAAAATCAATGCCAGCCGCCACAAGTTCCAGAAACCACAGATTCAATCTAGACACCATCACGGAGGGGTTCATCATCCTCATTGGTGCCTCTCCGATGATGCGTGTGTAGTTCATTGTAGACCTTCGGGTCCGTAGTTAGTAGCTAGATGGCTTCCTCTCTCTCTTTTGATTCTCAATACAATGGTCTCTTGGAGATCTATTTGATGTAACTCTTTTTGTGGTGTGCTTGTTGGGATCCGATGAACTTTGAGTTTATGATCAGATCTATGTTTTTATCCATGAAAGTTATTTGAGTCTTTTGATCTCTTATATGCATGATTACTTATAGCCTTGTATTTCTTCTTCGAATCTTTGGTTTAGTTAGGCCAACTAGATCGATTTTTCTTGCCATGGGAAGAGGTGCTTTGTGATGGGTTCGATCTTATGGTGCTTGATCCCAGTGACAGAAGGGGAACCGACACGTATGTATCATTGCCATTAAGGATAACAAGATGGGGTCTATTTCTACATAAATAGATCTTGTCTACATCATGTCATCGTTCTTATTGCATTACTCTGTTTCTCCATGAACTTAATACACTAGATGCATGCTGGATAGCGGTCGATGTGTGGAGTAATAGTAGTAGATGCAGGCAGGAGTCGGTCTACTAATCTTGGACGTGATGCCTATATAATGATCACTGGCTGGATATCGTCATAATCGTTTGAAGTTCTACCAATTGCCCAACAGTAATTTGTTTACCCACCGTATGCTATTTTTCTCGAGAGAAGCCACTAGTGAAATCAACGGCCCTCAGGTCTATTTTCTCATCATATACTTTCAGATCTATTTTGCTATTTGCCTTTTTATTTATTTGCAACTTTTATTTTCAGATCTATTAATCCAAAAACACAAAAATACCTTGCTGCAATTTTTATTTATTTGTTTCGTCTCGCGTTCCCGCGAGATCTATTTATCCAGTCTACTACAATTTTACCTATCCTTTTACCCGTGAGGGATTGACAACCCCTCTCTTACGTCGGGTTGCAAGTATTTGTTCTTTGTGTGCAGGAGCTGTTTACGCGGTGTTGCGTGGTCCTCCTACTAGTTCGATAACCTTGGTCTCATCACTGATGGAAATATCTACCGTTGCTGTGCTGCATCATCCCTTCCTCTTTGGGGAAATACCGACGTAGTTCAAGCAAACATCAAAAGGAATTTCTGGCGCCGTTGCCGGGGAGGATCAAGTCAAGATAGTCTCCCGACAACTCGCCAATTTCTGGCGCCGTTGCCGGGGAGACATCATCAACATCCACCAGGTTCCTAATCAGAAATCTCATCTCCTTGCAATTTACATTATTTGCCATTTGCCTCTCGTTTTCCTCTCCCCCACTTCACAAAAAATTGCGGTTTTATTCGCCCTCTTTTTCGTTCGTTGTTTTCTCGTCAGATCTGTTTTTGAGTGCAATCTTGTTGCGTAGTCACGATGACTCAAGAGAACACCAAGTTGTGTGATTTCTCCAATACCAACAACAATGATTTTATTAGCACTCCGATTGCTCCTCCCGCCACTAGTGCGGAATCTTGTGATATTAATGCTGCTTTGTTGAATCTTGTTATGAAAGATCAATTTTCCTGTACTCCTAGTGAGGATGCCGTGTCCCATCTTAACACATTCGTGGAATTATGCGATATGCAAAAGAAAAAAGATGTGGACAATGATATTGTCAAGTTGAAATTATTCCCGTTTTCTTTGCGAGATCGTGCAAAAATTTGGTTTTCTTCTTTGCCTCGCAATAGTATCGATTCTTGGAATATGTGCGAAGATGCTTTTATTACTAAGTATTTTCGCCCATGAAAATTATTTCCCTTAGGACGCAAATCATGAATTTTAAGCAACTTGAGCATGAACATATTTCGCAATCTTGGGAAAGAATGAAATTGATGCTAAGAAATTGTCCTACTCATGGTTTAAATCTTTGGATGATCATACAAAAAATTTATGTGGGATTGAACTTCATTTCTAGAAATCATTTAGATTCCGCTGCGGGTGGTGCTTTTATGGAAATTACTTTGGGTGAAGCTATTAAATTTCTAGACAATATTATGGCAAATTATGCACAATGGCATACCGAAAGAGCTCCTACTAGTAAAAAAGTTAATTCAGTTGAAGAAGTTTCTTCTTTGAGTGAAAAAGTTGATGCTCTTATGAAATTGGTTGCTAATAAAAGTGTTCCTATTGATTTTAATGATGTGCCTTTGTCTACCTTGATTTAGCAAAATAGTGATGCCGTTGATGTGAATTTTATCTCTCGAAACGATTTTAATAACAATGCTTATAGAGGTAATTTTAATCATAGGCCTTTTCCTAGTAATTCCTCTAATAATTATGGTAATCCTTCTTATAATAATAATAGGAACACCTCTGATCTTGAGAATAATATTAAAGAATTTATCAATACTCAAAAAGTTTTCAATGCTACAATAGAAGAAAGTTGAATAAGATTGATGATATGTCTAGAAGTATTGATAGAATTTCTCATGATGTAGAAAATCTCAAGATGAAAATTTTTGTGCCTAAGGTTGAGGAATCAATTAAAGCTTTATATGTTTCTATGGATGAAAGTAAGAAAAGAACCGCTATGCTTAGAGCTAAAAGAATTTTTTTAGAAAAAAGTGTTTTCTAGTGATTGCTTTCATAAAAATGATGAAGATCTTAAAGTGATTGGTGTTTCTTCTATTGATTCCTTGTTTAGTAAAATTAAGATTGATGATAAAGGGACAGAAGAAGAGTCAACTTTAGCTAGAAGGCGTCCCGATAATTTGGAGGGTGAAAATCTTGTTGAGAAAATTGATAAAAGTGGGTTTGGAGAGGTCAAAACTTTAACTAGTGATGTGCCCACTCTTTTGGATTACAAAGACTTTAATTATGATAATTGCTCTTTGATTGATTGTATTTCTTTGTTGCAATCCATGATAAATTCACCCCATGCTTATGAACAAAATAAAGCTTTTACTAAACATATTGTTGATGATATGATGAAAGCTTTAGAAGAAAAGTTGGTATTAGAGGTTTCAATTCGTAGAAAATTACATGATGAATGGGAACCTACTATCAAAGCCAAGATTAAAAATTATGAGTGTTTTGTTTTATGTGACTTGAGTGCTAGTGTTTCTATAATTCCGAAATCTTTATGTGATGTGCTTGGTTTTACCGATATTGAAGAACGCTCTTTAAATTTGCACATGGCGGATTCTACTATTAAGCATATGGGAAGAATTAATGATGTTCTTATTCTTGCAAATAGGAATTATGTGCCCATAGATTTTATTGTTCTTGATATTGATTGCAATCCGTCTTGTCCAATTATTCTTGGTAGACCGTTTTTACGTACTATTGGTGTTGTGATTGATATGAAAGAAGGCAATATTAAATTTCAATTTCGAGTAAGGAAGGGTATGGAACACTTCCCTAGAACTAGAATTAAGCCACCATATGAATCAATCATGAGGGCATCTTATGGATCTAGAAACAAAGATGACAACACTTAGATCCTTCTCATTATGCCTAGCTAAGGGTGTAAAACGATAGCGCTTGTTGGGTGGCAACCCAATGAATAAAATTTATTTTTGTCTTTTTCTTTCTATTCTTGTGTGTTTGCACAATTATTCTACTGTTATTATTGTGTTTTTTATGTTTTAATTAGTGTTTGTGCCAAGCAAAGCCTTTGGGATCATGTTGGGTGATAGTTGATTTGATCTTGTTGGAAAACAGAAACTTTTTCATGAATTAAAATAATTTTAAAAATTCACATAAGAGATTAAAAATTCTGAATTTTTATACAAGATTGATATGCAAATTTCCTACATTTTCCTAATTTTTCAGAATTTTTGGAGTGACAGAAGTATGAGAACAATTCGTATCTTTGCAGACTGTTCTGTTTTTGACAGATTCTATTTTCTTTGCATTGTGTGCTTATTTTGATGAATCTATGGTTTGTATTGGAGGTTATAAGCCATGGTAAAGTTATAATATAGTAGATATAATGCAATAACAAAATTTGAATGGGTTTTCTACAGTACTTAAAGTAAAGATTAGTTTTCTTATACTAACGGATCTCACGAAGGTTTTGTTGAGTTTTGTGTGATTGAAGTTATCAAGTTTTGGGTGAGATCACGATGGATGAAGGAATAAGGAGTAAGAAGGTCCTAAGCTTGGGGATGCCCCATGGAACCCCAAGTTATTATCTAAAAGAGGAACAAGCAACTAAGCTTGGGGATGCCCCGAGTGGCATCCCCTCTTTCTTCTAACGACCATCGGTATTTTTCTTGGAGCTATATTTTTATTCATCACATATCATGAGTTTTGCTTGGAGCGTCTTGTATGATATGAGTCTTTGCTTGTTTTGCCTTTTATTTTAAGTCCTAAATCCTTGCTGGACACACCTATTTGAGAGAGCCAAAATTATGCTATGACTTGCTAGAATTGCTCTCTATGCTTCACTTAAATCCTTATGAGCTATGGAATTGCTCTAGTGCTTCACTTATATCTTTTTGAGCACGGTGTGCTTTAGTATTTTTGAAGAAATGCTCTCATGTTTCACTTAGATTTATTTGAGAGTTAGTAATTTTTTTTAAATTCTCTCTTGCTTCACTTAAATTATTTTGAGAGAAGAAAATTTTATTCTCGTGTTCTTCACTTAGATTCGTTTGAGCTATCAAAAGCAACAAATGAAATTAGTTCCAAAGTGATAGATATTCAAGAGGGATGTAATAAAAACTTTCATGAAGATCATTGGACAAAATAAACTTGATTCTTTGTAATAGTTTTGCGATATGTTGATATAATATGTGAGTCATGTTGATGAGTAATTATGGTTTAGTAAGAATATTGGTGTTAAGGTTTGTGATTCCCTATGCAAGCACAAAAGTCAATAGTTATGCAATGAAATTACATCCTACTTGTGGTGCATTATTCGGTGTTAGTTATGCGTAATGCTCGCTTATGATATTTTTCGTTTCTTGGTTGGATGCTTCTCAATCTTTTGCTAGCCTTCATTTGCACTAAGTATGATCACTACTTGTGCATCCAAAATCCTTAAACCAGTTTTGCCATATGAGTCCACTATACCTACCTATATGCGGTATTTTTGTGTTGTTCTAAGCAAATTTGTATGTGCCATCTCTAATTTCAAAATAATTTTTTTTTTTGTGTGCTCGTACCGCTCATGAAACGGAAGGGGGTGGCTGATATATTTCCATGCTAGATGTGTTATTCTCACGATGAGTGTGTATTCACTTATCATTGCATGAGAGTACGACAAAGGTATTAGGGATGCCCAGTCCTGAAATGAAAAATGAATGTACTTTATGTTTTCAAATAATAAATTCCTTGGAAAGTGTTGGTATGGACGGCACCCGTGGATTCGGTTAGCCGTGGAATGTGAAAGTATGGTGGAAAAAGGAATAAACTTTATTTTCTGTTTGGGAACCGCCTATGATATATCTAGCATGGAAAGTATTGGGAACTACTCGATCATTTTCGTTGACAGGAAAAGCATGCCACCCAAAATGTTTTATCTCTACTTTTTTCGCTTTGAGCTCTGGCACCTCTACAAATCCCTACTTCCCTCTGCGAAGGGCCTTTCTTTTACTTTATGCAATTTTTATTTTATTTTGAGTCTCCATCTTCTCTTATAAAGCACCAACTAAGGGGCACTATGATCGTACTTGAGCATTGGGTGTAGCTAATATGCGAGTGTGTTTCATGAATGGATCAATGATTGAGCATAATGGGCTAGGGATAACTTGCTTTAGTGTTGATTTTTTGAAAGACATGGTTGCTTGTTGATATGCTTGAGTATTGAAATCTTCATGTCAAAACTAGACTATTGCTTTGAATCAGATAAAAGTCCAAATGTCCACGCTATAAAGGAAATATTATGTGATGAACATGTTAGGCAGCATTCCACATCAAAAATTCTGTTTTTATCATTTACCTACTCGAGGACGAGCAGGAATTAAGCTTCGGGATGCTGATACGTCTCCAACGTATCTACACTTTTTTACTGTTCCATGTTGTTATATTATCATTCTTGGATGTTTTACAATCATTTTATAGCAACTTTATATCATTTTTTGGGACTAACCTATTGACATAGTGCCCAGTGCCAGTTGCTGTGTTTTGCTTGTTTTTTACTTCGCAGGAAATCAATACCAAACAGAGTCCAAACGCAACGAAACTTTTTGGTGATTTTTTCTGGACCAGAAGACACAAGTTGGGCCAAGAAAGTACCTGAGGGGGGCTCTGAGGGGAGCACAACCCACCAGGACGCGCCTGGGGGCCCAGGCACGCCCAGGTGGGTTGTGCCCACCTCGGCCGCCTCCCGCACCGCCTCTTTGCTCTATAAATACCCCAATATTCCAGAAACCCTAGGGGAGTCGACGAAAATCAATTCCAACCGCCGCAAGTTCCAGAAACCACAGATTCAA
Organism: Thinopyrum elongatum; assembly: GCA_011799875.1. Taxonomy (NCBI): domain Eukaryota; kingdom Viridiplantae; phylum Streptophyta; class Magnoliopsida; order Poales; family Poaceae; genus Thinopyrum; species Thinopyrum elongatum. Next base: position 117,570,076 of record CM022301.1, on the reverse strand, counting down.
TCTAGACACCATCACGGAGGGGTTAATCATCCTCATTGGTGCCTCTCCGATGATGCGTGAGTAGTTCATTGTAGACCTTCGGGTCCGTAGTTAGTATCTAGATGGCTTCCTCTCTCTCTTTTGATTCTCAATACAATGGTCTCTTGGAGATCTATTTGATGTAACTCTTTTTGCGGTGTGTTTGTTGGGATCCGATGAACTTTGAGTTTATGATCAGATCTATGTTTTTATCCATGAAAGTTATTTGAGTCTTTTGATCTCTTATATGCATGATTACTTATAGCCTTGTATTTCTTCTTCGAATCTTTGGTTTAGTTAGGCCAACTAGATCGATTTTTCTTGCCATGGGAAGAGGTGCTTTGTGATGGGTTCGATCTTACGGTGCTTGATCCCAGTGACAGAAGGGGAACCGACACATATGTATCGTTGCCATTAAGGATAACAAGATGGGGTCTATTTCTACATAAATAGATCTTGTCTACATCATGTCATCGTTCTTATTGCATTACTCCGTTTCTCCATGAACTTAATACACTAGATGCATGCTGGATAGCGGTCGATGTGTCGAGTAATAGTAGTAGATGCAGGCAGGAGTCGGTCTACTAATCTTGGACGTGATGCCTATATAATGATCATTGCCTGGATATCGTCATAATTATTTGAAGTTCTATCAATTGCCCAACAGTAATTTGTTTACCCACCGTATGCTATTTTTCTCGAGAGAAGCCACTAGTGAAATCTACGGCCCCCGGGTCTATTTTCTCATCATATACTTTCAGATCTATTTTGCTATTTTCCTTTTTATTTATTTACAACTTTTATTTTCAGATCTGTTAATCCAAAAACACAAAAATACCTTGCTGCAATTTTTATTTATTTGTTTTGTCTCACGTTCCCGCGAGATCTGTTTATCCAATCTACTACAATTTTACCTATCCTTTTACCCGTGAGGGATTGACAACCCCTCTCTTACGTCGGGTTGCATGTATTATTTCTTTGTGTGTAGGAGTTGTTTACGTGGTGTTGCGTGGTCCTCCTACTGGTTCGATAACCTTGGTCTCATCACTGAGGGAAATACCTACCGTTGCTATGCTGCATCATCCCTTCCTCTTTGGGGAAATACCGACGTAGTTCAAGCAAACATCAATGAGGGCGATGAATTTGTGATGCTAGAAGATGAGGATCTGCGTGATCTCTACTGGAGGGTGACAACTCTTGTGGTTGCTCTCCAAGATCATGGGAGCAAGGATACGGATGACAATTGGATCAAGCGCAAGTTTCTCAAGGCCATCATGCCATTCAACAAGGCCATGTCTTCTGTGATTCGTCAAAGGCCGGATTTTCACACCTTAACCTCTAGTGAAGTGTTGGATGAGTTTATTGCCATGAACATCATGAACAAGACTGCCGACAATGCTCTTGCTCGTGTCCAGTCAAAGAAAAGCTCATCCACCCTTGCTTTGAAGGCCAAGGCCATTTCGGAAGAAGAAGAGGAGGAAGAAAAGGAGTGTTGCCCCGAGGACACCAACTATGCTTACCATGAGCACATGGCTCTTGCGTCAAGGCAATTTTGGAGCAACAAGAGGAACTCAAGGCCCAACTTCACCAAGAAGAACTCAAGTGGGTCAAAGAACAAGCAACGAGTAAGGACTTGCTACAATTGCGACAATGTGAGTCACTTTGTTGCGGAGTGCCCTTACGAGAAGAGGGAAGACAATGGTGGCAAACTCATTCGCAAAGACAGAGCCAAGTCTTTCCCTAGCAATAACAACTTCACCAAGAAGACTCCTCCAAAGGGCTTGATGGCACATGAAGAGTACCCCACCGATGATGATGAGGAAGATACAAGTGGAGAAGGAATGGCAATGGCAACCATTGCCATTGCTACATCTTCCCCCTCCAAGGTGTGTCTCTTTGGCGCCCCCAACGAAAAAACCATTGCCAAGTGTCTCATGGCCAAAGGTATCAACAAGGTAACTCCTAACATCAAAACCACCATCATTACTACTCCTTCATTGTTAGATTGTCTTGATGATAGTGAGGTGGTGAAAGTTGATGAGAATGAGTTCACCAAGTTCATGAGTAAGCTCAAGGGTGAATCCAAGAATCACTTTGTTTCTCTCTTGGAACAACTTGGTGAGGCCAATGATATCATTGAGTTGCATGAGGATACTATCTCCAAGTTGGAGGGGCATAGTCGTGACTATGCCGATGAGATTGCTGTTGGGAAACGTTGCATGGAAAACAAAAAATTTCTACGCACACGCAAGATCTATCCATGGAGATGCATAGCTATGAGAGGGGGAGAGCATCTACATACCCTTGTAGATCGCTAAGCGGAAGTGTTTATCATGCGGTTGATGTAGTCGTACTCTTCGCGATCCGATCATGATCCAACCGATCTAGTGCCGAACGGACGGCACCTCCGAGTTTAGCACACGTGCGGCTCGATGATGTCTCCTCCCTCTTGATCTAGCAAGAAGGAGAGAAGAAGTAGATGGGATCACAACCAATATGACAGCGTGGTGGTGATGGTGGTGGTGGAGCACCGACAGCGCTTCGCTAAGCGTCACCGGGACGAGGCGGTGGAACTACAGAGTAACGGGAGAGAGAGGGGCGCCAAGGTCTTGGTGTATCCTCTTGGGGTGCCCCTCCCCTCTATATATAGGTGGAGGGGCATGGGAAACAGCCCCTCCAAGCCCTAGGGTGCAGCTAAGGGGGAGAGGACTTGGACTCCAAGTCCAATCCTATTCCTACTAGGACTCCTTCCTTTTTTTCATTCCCTAGCCACATGGGCTTTTGAGGACTTGGTGTGCCTAGCCCAATAAGGCCAGGGCGCCTCACCGCAGCCCATGCTAGCCCTTGGGTCGTGGTGAACCCACTTGTGGACTTCCGGACCCCTTCGGAATCCTCCGGAACCTTCTGGAAGCTTCCCGGTACAATACCGAAAAAACTGCACCTTTTTCTGGAACCCAAAATATGACTTCCCATATATAAATATTTACCTCTCGACCATTCTGAGACTCCTCGTAACATCCGGGATCTCATCCGGGACTCCAAACAACATTTGGTTACCACTCATAGCGTCAACGAACGTTAAGCGTGCGACCCTATGGGTTCGGGAATTATGTAGCCATGACGAGACACCTCTCCAGTCAATAACCAATAGCGGGACCTAGATGCCCATATTGATTCCTACATATTCCACGAAGATCTTTTATTGGTTGAATCTTTATGACAACATACGTAATTCCCTTTGTTTGTCGTTATGTTACTTGCCTGAGATTCGATCGTCGGTATCTCTGTACCTAGTTCAATCTCATTACCGGCAAGTCTCTTTATTCGATCCATAATACATCATTTTGCAACTAACTCCTTAGTCACTTTGCTTGGAAGCTTCTTGTGATGTGTATTACCGAGAGGGCCCAGAGATACCTCTCCGATACACGAAGTGATAAATCCCAATCTCGATTCACGCCAACTCAACAAACACCTTCAGAGATACTTGTAGAGCATCTTTATGATCACCCAGTTACGTTGTGATGTTTGATAGCACACAAGGTATTCCTCCGGTATCCGGGAGTTGCATGATCTCATGGTCGAAGGAACATGCATTTGACATTAAGAAAGCAGTAGCAATAAACTGAACGATCATATGCTATGCTAACGGTTGGGTCTTGTCCATCACATCATTCTCCTAATGATGTGATCCCATTATCAAATGACAACTCATGTCTATGGTTAGGAAACCTTAACCATCTTTGATCAACGAGCTAGTCTAGTAGAGGCTCAATAGGGACACGATATTTGTTTATGTATCCACACATGTATTTAAGTTTCTGGTCAATACAATTCTAGCATGAATAATAAACCTTTATCATGATTAAGGAAATATAATAATAACCATTTTATTATTGCCTCTAGGGCATATTTCCATCAGTCTCCCACTTGCACTAGAGTCAATAATCTAGTTCACATCGCAATGTGATTAACAACCAAAGAGTTCACTAGAGTCAATAATCTAGTTCACATCGCCATGTGATTAACACCCAAAGAATTCTAAGGTGTGATCATGTTTTGCTTGTGAGAGAAGTTTAGTCAACGGGCCAGCCACATTCAGATCCGTATGTATTTTACAAATTTCTATGTCTACAATGCTCTGCATGCAGCAACTCTAGTTGATTGCTACCACTTTCATTACGTATCGAGATTGAGACTCAGAGTCATCTGGATCGGTGTTAAAGCTTGCATCGACGTAACCCTTTACGTCGAACTCTTTATCACCTCCATAACCAAGAAATATTTCCTTAGTCCTCTTAGGTACCTGAGGATAATTTTGACCGCTGTCCAGTGATCCACTCCTGGATCACTATTGTATCCCCTTGCCAGACTCATGGCAAGGCACACAACAGGTCTGGTACATAGCATGGCATACTTTATAGAACCTATGGCTGAGGCATAGGGAATGACTTTCATTCTCTCTCTATCTTCTGTCGTGGTCGGGCTTTGAGTCTTACTCAACTTCATACCTTGCAACACAGGCAAGAACCCTTTCTTTGACTGATCCATTTTGAACTTCTTCAAAACTTTGTCAAAGTATGTGCTTTGTCAAAGTCCTATTAAGTGTCTTGATCTATCCCTATAGATCTTGATGCCCAATATGTAAGAAGCTTCACCGAGGTCTTTCATTGAAAAATTCTTATTCAAGTATCCTTTTATGTTATCAAGAAATTCAATATCATTTCCAATCAACAATATGTCATCCACATATAATATTAGAAATGCTACAGAGCTCCCACTCACTTTCTTGTAAATACAGGCTTCACCGTAAGTCTGTATAAAACCATATGCTTTGATCACCTCATCAAAGCGTATATTCCAACTCCGAGATGCTTTCACCAGTCCATAGATGGATCGCTGGAGCTTGCACACTTTGTTAGCACCTTTAGGATTGACAAAACCTTCTGGTTGCATCATATACAACTCTTCTTTAAGAAATCCATTAAGGAATGCAGTTTTGACGTCCATTTGCCAGATTTCATAATCGTAAAATGCGGCAATTGCTAACATGATTCAGACAGATTTAAGCATCACTACTGGTGAGAAAGTCTCATCGTAGTCAACTCCTTGAACTTGTCGAAAACCTTTTGCGACAAGTCGAGCTTTGTAGATAGTAACATTACCATCAGCGTCAGTCTTCTTCTTGAAGATCCATTTATTTTCTATGGCTTGCCGATCATCAGGCAAGTCCACCAAAGTCCACACTTTGTTCTCATACATGGTTCCTATCTCAGATTTCACGGTCTCAAGCCATTTTTCAGAATCTCGGCTCATCATAGCTTCTTCATAGTTCGTAGGTTCGCCTTGGTCTAGTAACATGACTTCTAGGACAGGATTACCGTACCACTCTGGTGCGGATCGTGCTCTGGTCGACCTACGAGGTTTAGTAGCAACTTGATCTGAAGTTTCATGATCATTATCTTTTGTTTCCTCTCTAGTTGGTGTAGGCATCACGGGAACGGATTTCTCTGATGTGCTACTTTCCAATTCGAGAGAAGGTACAATTACCTCATCAAGTTCTACTTTCCTCCCACTCACTTCTTTCGAGAGAAACTCCTTCTCTAGAAAGGATCCATTCTTAGCAACAAAGACCTTGCCTTCGGATCTGTGGTAGAAGGTGTACCCAATAGTTTCTTTAGGGTATCCTATGAAGACGCACTTCTCCGATTTAGGTTCGAGCTTATTAGGCTGAAGCCTTTTGACATAAGTGTCGCATCCCCAAACTTTAAGAAATGATGGCTTAGGTTTCTTGCCAAACCACAGTTCATACGGTGTCATCTCAAAGGATTTAGACGGTGCCCTATTTAATGTGAATGCGGCTATCTCTAATGCATAACCCCAAAACGATAGTGGTAAATCGGTAAGAGACATCATAGATCGCACCATATCTAATAAAGTACGGTTACGACGTTCAGACACACCATTACGCTGGTGTTCCAGGTGGCGTGAGTTGTGAAACAATTCCACATTGTTTTAAATGAAGGCCAAACTCGTAACTCAAATATTCGCCTCCACGATCAGATCGTAGGACCTTTATTTTCTTGTTACGATGATTCTCCACTTCACTCTGAAATTCTTTGAATTTTTCAAATGTTTCAGACTTGTGTTTCATTATGTAGATATATCCATATCTACTCAAATCATCTGTGAAGGTCAGAAAATAACGATACCCGCTACGTGCCTCAACACTCATTGGACCGCATACATCGGTATGTATTATTTCCAATAAGTCATTAGCTCGCTCCATTGTTCGGGAGAACGGAGTTTTAGTCATCTTGCCCATGAGGCATGGTTCGCAAGTATCAAATGATTCATAATCAAGTGATTCCAAAAGTCCATCTGTATGGAGTTTCTTCATGCGCTTTATCCCAGTATGACCTAAACGGCAGTGCCACAAGTATGTTGCACTATCATTATCAACTTTGCATCTTTTGGAATCAATATTATGAATATGTGTATCACTACTATCGAGATTCAACAAGAATAGACCACTCTTCAAGGGTGCATGACCATAAAAGATATTATTCATATAAATAGAACAACCATTATTCTCTGACATAAATGAATAACCGTCTCGCAAGAAATAAGATCCAGATATAATGTTCATGCTCAACGCAGGCACCAAATAACAATTATTGAGGTCTAAAACTAATCCCGAAGGTAGATGTAGAGGTAGCGTGCCGACGGCGATCACATCGACCTTGGAACCATTTCCGACGCGCATCATCACCTCGTCCTTAGCCAATCTTTGTTTATTCCGTAGCTCCTGTTTCGAGTTACAAATATGAGCAATCGAACCAGTATCAAATACCCAGGCGCTGCTACGAGCATTAGTAAGGTACACATCAATAACATGTATATCAAATATACCTTTGTTCACTTTGCCATCCTTCTTATCCGCCAACTATTTGGGGCAGTTCCGCTTCCAGTGACCAGTCCCTTTGCAGTAGAAGCACTCAGTTTCAGGCTTGGGTCCAGCTTTGGGCTTCTTCTCGGGAGTGGCAACTTGCTTGCCATTCTTCTTGAAGTTCCCTTTCTTTCCCTTGCCCTTTTTCTTGAAACTAGTGGTCTTGTTAACCATCAACACTTGATGCTCCTTCTTGATTTCTACCTCCGCCGATTTCAGCATCGCGAAGAGCTCGGGAATCATTTTCGTCATCCCTTGCATATTATAGTTCATCACAAGCTCTAGTAGCTTGGTGATAGTGACTGGAGAACTTTGTCAATCACTATCTTATCTGGAAGATTAACTCCCACTTGATTCAAGCGATTGTAGTACCCATACATTCTGATCACATGCTCACTAGTTAAGCCATTCTCCTCCATCTTGTAGGCAAAGTACTTGTCAGAGATCTCATACCTCTCAATACGGGCATGAGCCTGAAATACCAATTTCAGCTCTTGGAACATCTCATATGTTCCATGGCGTTCAAAACGTCTTTGGAGCCTAGGTTCTAAGCCGTAAAGCATGGCGCACTAAACTATCAAGTAGTCATCATATCGAGCTTGTCAAACGTTCATAATGTATGCATCAGCTCCTGCAACAGGTCTATCACCTAGCGGTGCATCAAGGACATAATTCTTCTGTGCAGCAATGAGGATAATCCTCAGATCACGGACCCAGTCCGCATTATTGCTACCATCATCTTTCAACTTAGTTTTCTCTAGGAACATATGAAAAATAGGGGAGCTATATCGCGAGCTATTGATCTACAACATAGATATGCAAAAACTATTAAGACTAAGTTCATGATAAATTAAGTTCAATTAATCAAATTACTAATGAACTCCCACTTAAATTAACATCACTCAAGTTATCTAAGTGATACATGATCCAAATCAACTAACCCATGTCCGATCATCACGTGAGATGGGGCAGTCATCAATGGTGAACATCTCTATGTTGATCATATCTACTATATGACTCACGTTCGACCTTTCGGTCTCTAGTGTTCCGAGACCATGTCTGTACATGCTAGGCTCGTCAGGTTTAATCCAACTATTCCGCGTGTGTAAATCTGGCTTACACCCGTTGTATGTGAACGTAGAGTCTATCACACCCGATCATCATGAGGTGCTTTGAAACAATGAACTTTGGCAACGGTGCATACTCGAGGAGAATACTTTTATCTTGAAATTTCGTGAAGGGATCATCTTATAATGCTACCGTAGTTCTAAGCAAAATAAGATGCATAAAGGATAAACATCACATGCAATCAAAATATGTGACATGATATGACCATCATCATCTTGTGATTTTGATCTCCATCTCCAAAGCATCATCATGATCTCCATCCTCACTGGCTCGACACCTTGATCTCCATCGTTGCATCGGGGTCATCTCGCCAACTATTGCTTCTACAACTATTGCTGACGCATAGCGATAAAGTAAAGCAATTACATGGCGTTTGCATTTCATAATATAATCAATAGACAACCCTAAGGCTCCTGCCGGTTGTCAATATTACAAAACATGATCATCTCATACATCAACATATATCACATCATATCTTGACCATATCGCATCACAACATGCCCTGCAAAAACAAGTTAGACGTCCTCTACTTTGTTGTTGCAAGTTTTACGTGGCTGCTACGGGCTTCTAGCAAGAACCGTTCTTACCTATGCAAAAACCACAACGGTGATCTATCAAGTTTTTTGTTTTAACCTTCTTCAAGGACCGGCTGTAGTCAAATTCGATTCAACTAAAGTAGGAGAAACAGACACCCGCCAGCCACCTTTATGCAAAACAAGTTGCATGTCAGTCGGTGGAACCGCTCTCATGTGCGTGGACATGTAAGGTTGGTCCGGGGCGCTTCATCCCACAATGCCTCCGAATCAAAATAAGACATTGGTGGTAGCAGTATGAACATCACCGCCCACAACTTCTTTGTTCTACTCGTGCATATCATCTACGCATAGACCTGGCTCATGATGCCACTGTTGGGAAACGTTGCATGGAAAACAAAAAATTTCTACGCACACGCAAGATCTATCCATGGAGATGCATAGCTACGAGAGGGGGAGAGCATCTACATACCCTTGTAGATTGCTAAGCGGATGCGTTTATCACGCGGTTGATGTAGTCGTACTCTTCGCGATCCGATCACGATCCAACCGATCTAGTGCCGAACGGACGGCACCTCCAAGTTTAGCACACCTGTGGCTCGATGACGTCTCCTCCTTCTTGATCCAGCAAGTGGGAGAGGAGAATTAGATGGGATCACAACCAACATGACGACGTGGTGGTGATGGTGGTGGTGGAGCACCGACAGCGCTTCACTAAGCGTCGCCGGGACTAGGCGGTGGAACTACGGAGTAACGGGAGAGAGAGGGGCACCAAGGGCTTGGTGTATCCTCTTGGGGTGCCCCATCCCCTCTATATATAGGTGGAGGGGCGTGGGAAACATCCCCTCCAAGCCCTAGGGCGCAGCTAAGGGGGAGAGGACTTGGACTCCAAGTCTAATCCTATTCCTACTAGGACTCCTTCCTTTTTTGCCTTCCCTAGCCACATGGGCTTTTGAGGACTTGGTGCGCCTAGCCCAATAAGGCCAGGGCGCCTCCCGGCAGCCCATGCTAGCCCTTGGGTCGTGGTGAACCCACTTGTGGACTTCCGGACCCCTCTGGAACCTTCTGAAAGCTTCCCGGTACAATACCGAAAAAACTGCACCTTTTTTCGGAACCCAAAATATGACTTCCCATATATAAATCTTTACCTCTCGACCATTCCGAGACTCCTCATGACATTCGGGATCTCATCCGGGACTCCGAACAACATTTGGTTACCACTCATCAAATATCCCAATACTACTCTAGCGTCAACGAACGTTAAGCGTGCGACCCTAAGGGTTGAGGAATTATGTAGTCATGATGAGACACCTCTCCGGTCAATAACAAATAGCGGGACCTGGATGCCCATATTGATTCCTACATATTCCACGAAGATCTTTTATCGGTTGAATCTTTATGACAACATACGTAATTCCCTTTGTTTGTCGTTATGTTACTTGCCTGAGATTCGATCGTCGGTATCTCTGTACCTAGTTCAATCTCATTACCGGCAAGTCTCTTTACTCGTTCCATAATACATCATTTTGCAACTAACTCCTTAGTCACTTTGCTTGCAAGCTTCTTGTGATGTGTATTACCGAGAGGGCCCAGAGATACCTCTCCGATACATGGAGTGACAAATCCCAATCTCGATTCACGCCAACTCAACAGACACGTTCGGAGATACCTGTAGAGCATCTTTATGATCACCCAGTTATGTTGTGATGTTTGATAGCACACAAGGTATTCCTCTGGTATCCGGGAGTTGCATGATCTCATGGTCGAAGGAACATGTATTTGACATTAAGAAAGCAGTAGCAATAAACTGAACGATCATATGCTATGCTAATGGTTGGGTCTTGTCCATCACATCATTCTCCTAATGATGTGATCCCATTATCAAATGACAATTCATGTCTATGGTTAGGAAACCTTAACCATCTTTGATCAATGAGCTAGTCTAGTAGAGGCTCACTAGGGACACGATATTTGTTTATGTATCCACACATGTATTTAAGTTTTCGGTCAATACAATTCTAGCATGAATAATAAACCTTTATCATGGTTAAGGAAATATAATAATAACCATTTTATTATTGCCTCTAGGGCATATTTCCATCAATTGTGGATCTTTCCATTGCTCTAGAGGAAGAGCGAGATCTTCGTTTGACTCTTGAGGAGTCACACAACTTTGATCATGCTAAATTGCAAAAAGATCTTGATCATGCTATTGTTCTCACTCGTGTGCTTAAATCCGAGAAAGTCGCACTTGGGGTCGGCCATGATAGACTCAAGGAACAATTTGATACACTTGACAAGGCTCACAAGGTCTTGAAGGGTGTTCATGCTTCTCTCAAAGAGTCTCATGATCAACTCCAAGTGAAGTTAACCAAGGAGATTTCCACGTGTCCTCCTTTCGTTCTAACTTATAATGCCCATGCTACTAACCCTTGTTGTGAGCATGTGCATCTTGTGGAGGAAAATGCCAAGTTGAAAGAGCAACTTGAGAAGGGCCTTGTGACTTGCATACAAGGCGAGAAGAACCTCAATGACCTTTTGAGCAATCAATAGGAAGTTGTAGGAAAGGAAGGACTTGGGTTTGCACCCAAGGCAAAGAAGAAGAAGAAGAACAAGAACAAGACCAAGCAACCTCTCCCGCTCAAGGAAACCTTTGTCAAGGTGGGTGAGGGTGCTCATGAGAAGAACAAGAACAAGGAATTGGGTGGTAATGCCAAGAAGGGCAAAACCGCCCCTACCAACAAAGCCGGCGACTTTAAGCCCTCTTATGTTTTATGCCATGCTAATGATGGGTATGTTTATGCTAAATTTGTTGGTTTTTATTATGAGTACATTGAATGGTCTATTTGGGTTCCTAAGACCCTTGTTAGTAACCTCAAAGGACCCATTCAAGAATGGGTACCTAAATCCAAGCATTGATCTCTTGTAGGAGTTTGCTTCCGGTGGAGTGTCATGGTTGCTTGATAGTGGAGCAACAAATCATATGACCGGGAGCAAGGACTTGGTGGTGGATGTGCATCCAATTCCATCTATGCCCACCCATGTCCAATTCGGTGATGCGTCGACATCTAAGGTATTGGGACTTGGCAAAGTGGTCATCTCTCAAGATTTATCTATTGAGAAGGTCATGCTTGTTGAGTCCCTTGCATACAATTTGCTTTCCGTTCGTCAACTTGCACTTATGGGCTTTGCAACATTCTTTGATCTTGATACCGTGGCCCTTTTGTGGAGCAAGACTCTTTAAGTAGCTTTTGTTGGGCATGTCGAGAATGGTCTCTATGTGGTGAACTTTTCGGAGCGACCCACTAAGACCGCGACTTGCCTAATGGCTAAAGTTGATGTGGGTTGGCTTTGGCATCGCCGACTTGCCCATGTCAATATGAGATCTTTGCAAAGTCTCCTCAAAGGGGATCACGTCCGTGGACTAACAAATTTGAGTTTTGCCAAAGACCGAGCTTGCAGTGCTTGTATCAAAGGAAAGCTTCATGAAACGGCTCACCGACCCTCGACTATCATATACTTGAAGAGGCCCTTGGAGCTCCTTCACATGGATCTCTTTGGTCCTCCATCCTTTGATAGTCTTGGTGGAAGAAAGTATTGCTTGGTAATTGTGGATGACTACTCAAGATATACATGGGTATACTTCTTCAAGAGGAAGAGTGAGACTCAACAAACCGTCATCAACTTTACAAATGAAACTTAACGTCAACATGAAGCAAAGATTTTGATGATTAGAAGCGACAACGGCACCGAGTTCAAGAACTACAACTTGGATGATTTTCTTAGTGACGAGGGGATCAAGCACCAATATGCCGCATCCTATACCCCTCAACAAAATGGTGTGGTGGAGAGGAAGAACCGGACGTTGATGGATGCGGCAAGGACCATGATGGCGGAGTTCAAATCTCCGTACAACTTTTGGTCCGAAGCCATCAACACCGCATGTCATGCATCCAATAGGCTCTACGTACGCAAAGGCTTGAACAAGACTCCATATGAGATACTTACCGGCAACAAGCCCAACCTCAAGTACTTCCGGGTGTTCGGTTGTAAGTGTTTCATTTTCAAGAAAGGTGTTCGTTTGTCTAAATTCGAACCTAGAGCTCAAGAGGGCATATTTGTTGGTTATGCTACAAACTCTCATGCTTACCGTGTCCTCAACAAGTCCACCAAACTCATTGAGGAGACGTGTAACATGGAGTTTGATGAAAATAACGGCTCCCAAGTTGAGCAAAGTGGTCTTTGTGATGTAGGTGATGAAATTCCTCCCCAAGCCATAAGAAGAATCAGGATTGGTCAAATACTCCCCATTGAGGAACCCCTTGTGGCCGAAGGAGAAGGACAATGTTCTACTCAAGTGGAGCCATCATCTACGCTAGACCCACACGCTTCTGAAGAACAAAGTGAAGGCCCTCAACCCTATGAGCAAGATCAAGGGCAAGATCAACCTTGTGGAGACGGTGTTGCACCAATTGATGCCCAAGATCAAGTTCATGCCTCCGAGCTCGCTCAAGATCAAGAACAAGCTCAAGATCAATAGCAAACTCAAGATGGTGCTCAAGATGAGCAAGATGACCCTCAAATGCCCATCGAGGAACTTTTGGAGCGCCGTGCCGCCAAGGTGGCTTCCAAGCTCGAGTGCCAACATGTCATGGAGAACGTGCTTGGAAGCTTAAGAATAGGGGTAACTACTCATAAACAATTGTCAAACTTTTTTGAGCATCACATGTTTGTTTCGTGTGTTGAACCCCAAAAGGTACATGAGGCGCTCGTTGATGAGGATTGGCTTGAAGCCATGCATGATGAACTCAATAACTTCGAGCGCAACCAAGAGTGGGAATTAGTGCCAAGGCCAACGGAGGAACACAATGTTATTGGGACCAAATGGATCTTCAAGAACAAGCAAGATATGAATGGTGTGGTTGTTCGAAAACAAGGAAAGATTGGTGGCACAAGGCTACTCCCAAATCGAGGGTATCGACTACGGTGAAACCTTTGCCCCCGTTGCATGTCTTGAATCTATTCGCATGTTGCTTGCATATGCATCTCATCATGATTTTAAGTTGCAACAAATGGATGTGAAAAGTGCACTTCTTAATGGTCCTTTGAATGAGTTGGTATATGTCAAACAACCTTCGGGATTTGAGGATCCCAAGCTCCCCAATCATGTATACAAACTCAAGAAGGCGCTCTATGGCCTTAAACAAGTCACGTGTGTGGTATGAGCACCTTACCGAGTTGTTGCAAGATTGTGGGTTTGAAATTGGGAAAATCGATCCCACTCTTTTTACTAAGAGGGTCAAAGGGGATTTGTTCATATGCCAACTATATGTTGATGATATTATTTTTGGTTCTCCTAACAAATCTTTCAATGATGAGTTTGCCACACTAATGACCGAGAGGTTTGAGATGTCCATGATGGGAGAGTTGAAGTTCTTTCTTGGGTTCTAAGTCAAGCAAAGAAGAGAAGGAACATTCATCAACCAAGCCAAGTATACCCAAGACATGCTCAAGAGATTCAAGCTAGATGATGTCAAGCCGGTCAAGTTTCCCATGCCCACCAAATGCAAGCTTGACATTGATCCCAATGGTAAAGCAGTGGATCAAAAGGTATATCGCTCCATGATTGGATCCTTGATTTACCTTTGTGCATCTAGACCGGATATCATGTTGAGTGTGTGAATTTGTCCATGGTTTCAAGCCACACCTAAGGAAAGCCACTGTGTGGCGGTCAAGCGAATCTTTCGATATTTGGCTCATACCCCAAACTTTGGCTTATGGTACCCCAAAGGAGCAAGCTTTGATCTCATGGGTTACTCAGACTCGGATTGGGCGGGAGATTGTGTGGAGAGGAAGTCAACTTCCGGAGGGTGCCGATTCCTTGGCCGCTCTTTGGTGAGTTGGTCTTCGAAGAAGCAAAATTGCGTATCTCTCTCGTCCACCGAGGCCGAATATGTAGCCGCCGCAATTTGTTGTGCACAATTGATATGGATGAGGCAAACTTTAAAGGATTATGGTGTCACATGTGACAAAGTGCCTCTTCTATGTGACAATGAAAGTGCTATCAAGATCTCTCACAATCCTGTGCAACATAGAAAGACGAAGCATATCGAGATTCGTCATCATTTCATTTGGGATCACGTCAAGCGTGGAGATATTGAGATCATCTACATCAACACTCAAGAGCAACTAGCGTATATTTTCACGAAGCCTCTAGATGAAGCAAGATTTCGCGAGTTAAGGCATGAGCTAAATATCATTGATTCGAGCAATGTGGCTTGAATCTAGGCACACCCCACCACACTCATCATTATATCTTGTTCTAGATGTAGGCATGGACATAGGGGGAGTGTTGTTCTCTCAATGAACTCTCCCTCCCCCCATTATGCATAAATCGATCAAATCTTTCCCATTAGCCATTCTTGATGGTACTTGTGCTTCAAAGATGAGTTTTGGTCATGGGCCCAAGGTTAAAATCTTCGTGGTGCCATACCAATTGACTCAAACATAGGTGGCTTCGGCCACCGCCCTCTCCTTGAGAGGTGTTTGGTTTTCTTGTAGTTGTGTGTTTGTGCTTTAAATCACTCCAAGGGTGCTCCTCTTGTTTTCGTTGTCCTTTGCTCTTGGAGTCGCTCCCTCGGTTTGTCGGTGATGCATTGCACTTTTCTCTTTCGGTGCTAAGCCTGTCTCTTCTGGTTCTACTTGTTGTTGCTGGAGCGGCACTACTGCTGTGGCAGAGCGGTACTACCGTTCATAGCTTTAAGCGGTACTACCACCCAGCCGCGCGGTACTACCGCTGTGAGGCGAGGCGTGGGGGATATGAATCGGGCAGGGGGAGTTTTAACTCCCCCATACCCATTCGCCTTTCTCTCCCTCATCTCTTCCTCTTTCCAGTGACGAACAAGCAGCGGGGGGGAGGGGGGGCGCCTCCATGCCATCTTCTGTGTTTCCGTCCGGTGGGGTCGTTCCCCACCTTCTCCTCTTGCCATGGATGCCGGTATTGCCTCCGCTTTCCTCTCCTTTGGTTATCTTCCTTGAATCTAGGCTTTAGGGCAATATTATTGGCATTCGTCAATTTTCGGCTAAATTGAGGCTTGAGTAGGGCGTAGAAGTCTGCTAGACTAGGTGGATTGGAGTTTGGTATGAGTATTTTTGAGTTTGGCACCCCCGGTAGTACCAGATCTAACAGCGGTAGTGGCCGGACCGCTGTCCTCCGCCTCGGGCGGTACTACCGCTCCCCTGGAGCGGTACTACCGCTTGTAGGCGGCACTAGCGCTGCCTTGAGGCGGTGCTACCACTCAGGATGCCGGCCTCCATTTTCCTCATACCAATGTTTGATTTCTTGTTGCTTCTTTCTGCTGGCTTATGCTTTGTTTTTCTTTTGCTTTCCATGCCATTGTGTGTGGTTCCAGGTGATGGCAATTCAGAGCAGCCAGTCTATTGCATCAACCCCGGGCGTCCTGGAGGGTCAAAGCACTATCGCACTTCTGAGACGGCTGCTGCATCATCAAGTGCTCAACCATCATAGCCCAAGCCACTAACCAAGAAAATTGCAAACAAGCCAAAGCCGAAGGTCAAGTCTGTGTCAGAGATGTCTGCTAAGGAGTTCTATGTGGCTCGTCGCCGCAATTCGTATTCCCAACCTCAAGAACCGTCTCTTGTCAACCGCCCTTTCTGGAACCGACAACAGTGGTCTATCTACTTTGATGTGCTCAAAGCAAATAAGAACCTCTTTGTGAGTGTCTGCTCCATTGACATTCCTTACTTGGAGAAGGATCGTGCCTTCTTTGGAGAGGCTCTTGATATTTTTGCTCAGCTGAATATCCTCAAACTCATGGAGTTCAACAAGGATTTTGATGCTGACACGGTAGCTCAATTTTATGCCACGTTTCACCTTGGCACTGATGAGGAGAGGACATTGACTTGGATGACTAATGGCAGAATTCTCTCTGTCAAATGGAAGGCTTTCATGGAACTTTTAGGTTATAAGGATCAGGGGCTTGACAACCCAGTTGGCTTTCGCCCCCACAAGGAGGCTACCTCTACTCACAAGTCTGCTCTTTGGCCATATAGCACGGTGAAGGTTAATCCCGTCACAAAGAAGAAGACATATGAGTTGTTTCCCTTTCTGGATATTCTTCTTCGCATCTTCAGGCACACTCTTTTCCCTCGTATTGGAAACTTGGATCAGGTTCATTCCTATCTTGTGGATATGTTGCTCTTTTGCCAACATGAGAAGGAGGCTAGCACAGGAGAATCTTTGGATGTTTCTCATGTCATGTGGTCGGAGCTCCTCTCTGCCATCACTGAGCGCAAGTGCCCCATCTATGCCCCCTACCTGATATTGCTTATTGAGAAGGCATGGGAATACACTTATCCTGATGTCAGGTTGGAGACTGGTGACTTGGTCTCTCATGAGATTGTTCGACTGAGACAGAAGGAGCATTGGGGCACTCATGTTCTGGAGACTGAGACTCCTTTGGGATATGATGAGGCTGAGGCTGACGATGATGATGATTATGAGCCCTCTGGTGTAGAGCCATCTTGGGCTAAGAAGCTCAAGCTGAAGATGAAGAAGTTGTTCTGTATGGAGTCCCACGGGTAGTATATGGCACGTGTCAGAGAAGAACTCATGCAGTCGTCACAAGGCTCTTATGCGTCAGCTTGGAGTTGAAGTTAATAGTGGGTCAGAGGATAAGATCACAGACAAGGAGGAGCGGATCTCTCAGCACTGTCCCTGGACGGATTCAGAGACCGATCAGCATGCTGCTGCCGATGACGGAGGTGCGAGTGACCACGCGGATCCGTGAGGATGGGGATCTCCGGCATTGCTATCAACTGTTACCGTTGTAGCACTCTTTGCCCTTTTGGTGTCTCGATGCCAAAGGGGGAGAGAGTTTGGGATTTGCCAAGTTGCGAGTGCATCTTATTTGCCGTGCCTTTCTCTCTCGCGAACCCTTTTATCTCTTGTTTGCTTTGGTTTGGTTTGTGCTTGTGAGACTTGGTTATCCTGTCATATGGTGTGAGACATATGCTATCTTATTATTATCCTATGTTTGTCTAGTACCTTGGTAGTATGTGAGTTGCATGCTTATCTTATGTCCTCCTTATGCTCACTTACTACTTCTTGCATCCTAGCTTTAGTTTCCCATATTGTAGATGCAAGTGTTGTCGGTCTATAAAATATAGGGGGAGTGTTGATCCTAGTGTGTGTGCTTTGCATTCCAAAAGCATTCTTAATTAAGTGCACACATCTAGGGGGAGCCCATCTATATTTTGTAGACTTTGGGGTTTGCCTATTCACTTGTTTTATCTCTATGCAAATCCCATGTTGTCATCAATTGACCAAAAAGGGGGAGATTGTTAGGGCATATTTCTCTCTAAGTGGTTTTGGTGATTGATGACAGTGCTTTTGTGGACTAATCATGTGCATTGAGCATTTTAGATATTCATTCATATGGCACGAGACGATTTCTTCCCCTCGGAGCTTAAAGTGAAGATGGCGTAGTTTTCCTTTGTTTCAGTTTTGGTGGACTTGAGTCGTAGGAGATACCGTACTATCAAGAGGGGGTCCGTATCGGATAGGGTGGGTGGAATCAACACGGACACATCTCTTTTGCACCCCCAGCTCTTTCCCGCATCCTTGGAGGATCCTTCGTTGTTGTGGAAGTGGCGTTGGAGAGGGGCCAGCGGTAGTACCGTGGAGGGTAGCGGAAGTACCGCCCAGAGCAACAGGCGGTAGTACCGCTGTCGCAACGGTAGTACCGCCCAGAGCAACATGCGGTAGTTCCGCTCCAGTTCCGCCCTAGTACTGCCTCGACTCGAGACGTGTTGTTCTCGTGTCGGGTTCAGCGGCAGTAGGAGCGGTAGTACCACGCATA
Source organism: Thinopyrum elongatum (assembly GCA_011799875.1). Taxonomy (NCBI): domain Eukaryota; kingdom Viridiplantae; phylum Streptophyta; class Magnoliopsida; order Poales; family Poaceae; genus Thinopyrum; species Thinopyrum elongatum. The sequence continues at coordinate 117,551,567 of CM022301.1, read as the reverse complement.
AGCGGTAGTACCGCACCTACCACCGCTACTATTGCTGCTCTAGGTCTCCCTCCTCTGTCCCTTCTCCCTGTGCAGCTACTGAGCGCGGTCTCAGCGGTAGTACCGCACGCTGCGGGCTGAATGAGGGGATAACTGTTGGATTGCTCCCCCACTATAAAAGGGGGTCTTCTTCCCCAAGAAGACCCACCCCTTCTTCCCCCAAACTCCATTGTTGCTCCAAAGCTCATTTTCGCCCGATCTCTCTCCCTAGCCAATCAAACGTGTTGATTTTCTAGGGATTGGTTGAGAAGGCCCGGATCTACACTTCCACCTTTGCTTCCCCTCACTAATCCCTTGCGGATCTTGTTACTCTTGGGTGTTTGAGCACCCTAGACGGTTGAGGTCACCTTGGAGCCACATTCCATTGTGGTGAAGCTCTGTGGTGTTGTTGGGAGCCTCCAATCAAGTTGTGGAGATTGCCCCAACCTTGTTTGTAAAGGTTCGGTCACCGCCTTCAAGGGCACCACTAGTGGAATCACGGTATCTCGCATTGTGTGAGGGTGTGAGGAGAATACGGTGGTCCTAGCTAGTGGCTTCTTGGGGAGCATTGTGCCTCCACACCGCTCCAACGGAGACGTACTTCCCTTCAAAGGGAAGGAACTTCGGTAACACATCCTCGTCTCCACCGGCTCCACTTGTGGTTATCTCTTACCTTTACTTTGTGCAAGCTATTGTTGTGTTGTATCCTTTGCTTGCACTTGTTGTTGTTATTGTTAGCATCATATAGGTTGCTCACCTAGTAGCACATCTAGACAACCTATTTGTTGCTAAACCTAATTTGTTAAGAAAAGCTAAAAATTGTTAGTTGCCTATTCACCCCCCCCTCTAGTCAACCATATCGATCCTTTCAGCTGCTCTTGCTCTACTTCATCGTAGGCAAGTACTCGAGGTGACCCATATATGAGTTCCGTGGGGAGCACTGCTTCTGCCCCATAGACTAGGGAGAAGGGAGTCTATCCGGTGGCTCGATTCGGTGTCATACGGAGGGACCAAAGAACCACCGATAGCTCATTGATCCAACGTCTGCCGCACTTTCGCAGCTTGTCAAAAGTTCTTGTCTTGAGGCCATGCAGCACTTCAGCGTTCATCCTTTCAGCTTGTCCATTGCTCCGGGGATGAGCAATGGAGGCAAAAGAGACCTTGCTCCCAAGGTTTTGTGTGTACTGCATGAAGGCGCGGCTCATGAATTTGGTGCCATTATCGATGATCACTCTGGTGGGTACTCCAAAATGGCACACCAATCCTTTCAAGAACTTGATAGCTGACTGCGCGCTCACCTTTCTCACTTGCTCCACTTCCGGGCGCTTTGTAAACTTGTCAATTGCAACATACAAGAATTCAAAGCCCCCGGTAGCACGGGGGAAGGGGCCCAGGATGTCGAGCCCCCAAACCAAAAATGGCTAGGATAAAGGGATCGTCTGGAGAGCTTGAGCTGGTTGATGGATGTTCTTGGAGTGGAACTGGCAGGCTTCACATTTGGTGACTAGCTCAGTTGCATCCTAGAGGGTTGTGGGCTAGTAGAAACCCTGCCGGAAAGCTTTTCCAGCCAGGGCTCTTGATCCAATGTGAGAACCACACATACCCCCATGTATCTCTGCCAGCAGCTTCTGCCCATCTTCCCGGCAAATGCACTTCAATTTCACACCATTCGGTCTTTTTCTGTACAGTGTATCATCGATAAACTGGTACATATTGGACCTTCGAGCTACTCTTTCAGCTTCTTCTTGCTCTTCGGGAAGTTCTCCTGTTTGAAGAAAATGGACTATGTGCCGCGCCCAAGTTGGAGCCTAAGGCTCAACAACAAGGGCTAATGGTGTCTCCTCTTTCATGGGAGCGCTTACCTCGACCGCAAGAACCTGTGGTTCCGTGGGAGGGTGCTGCTCACCAACCGAAGCAGAGTTGTTCCCGGCAACCTCTCTACCAGCGGCTTCGGGAAGCCCTGCAGGGAGATACTTGCCGGAGTCCAACTTCCTCCTTTTTCTGGCCATCATTGAAGGGGACACTGTTGGTTGAGTTAGGTGGAGGACAAAGGTTCCTGGTTCCATAGGGAGCTTTTGAGCCGCGCACTTTGATAAATGATCAGCAATGCTATTTTCTGCATGTGGCACGTGCTCTGTTTGTAATCCATCAAAGTGCTCCTCCAACTTTCTCACTTCCTCTACATATGCCTTCATCAACGGGCTCTGGTAATCCTTGTTAACTTGTCTCACCACAAGCTGCGAGTCTCCACGGATGATCAACTTCCTGATTCCCAACTCCACCGCAATTCTGAGCCCGGCAAGGAGCCCCTCATACTCAGCAGTGTTGTTGATGGCCTTCTCCCGGGGGAAACTACATTTGAACCACATATTTGAGGTGCTCTCCAGTGGGTGCAACAAGAAGCACGCCAGCTCTGTCGGATTCAGGGCTCCGTAGACCCAAGAAGGTTCGAACTCTGGGGCATGTGCGAAGATCTCAACTGCTCAAGCTTCGAGCTCGTCGCCCCACAGCCTAGCCTAGCTGTACTCGCATGAGCAAGGAAGAAGATGAACACGGCAGTTTACCCAGGTTCGGGCCACCTTGCAGTGTAAAACCCTACTCCTGCTTTGTGGTGGATTGGCCTCACGAGGGGCTGACGATGAACTAGTACAGTGGATGAACAGCCTCGCGAGGGCTATGTTGGTGAGGGTGGAAAGGATCCCATCCCCCTCTACGGTGGTGGCTAACTTATATTTATAGTGGCATCTGTCCTCTTCCCCCAAAATGTAGGCGGGAAGGGATCCCACAGTGGCCAATCTGAAAGGGGACAAGTAGTATATCTTATCTTGACGAAAGGTGGTCTTCGCCTGCAAAGCTTCTGGCCATGACGCAGCGGTGGGCTCGGTGATAACATCCGTCCTGCCGAGCGTGGTCCTGGTCTTGTAGCACCGGAATGGAAACCTTTGGTAGATTCCTCATGAACCCACGCCTGTCCTTGCCTCCTTAGCACCAAAGAGGAAACTGCCTCCTCTGCGCCCGCTAGAGCCCGCCTGGCCTTGGTCGTCATGGCTTGCATCATGGCAGCCTCATGAGGCTGGTACCTGCATAGAAATCTCCGCTCCTCGAGATGCAGCCTGGGGAGGCCGCCCCCTTCAGAGGTCTTGGTGTCGTCCGCCTCGCGAGGCCAGGGGGCCTTCACGAGGGTCTTGTCTTGGCGGTCTTGTAGGTGGGCCGTACCAGGCCGTCGAAGGAGCCACGCCTTGGGCCGTAGGCAGGCAAGTCTGGGTACCCTGGTTCCCAGAACGCCGATAGTAGCCCCCGAGCCCAAGGCGCGCTCGGGCTTGGCTTCGAGGCAAAGCCAGAGGGCAAGGGTGAAGTGTCGCGGGCCCCAATCGCCTGCAGGCCAAGCCGACGCATGGTGCTTGACGGGACATGGGCATCTCCACATCACATGTCGCCTCGGCAACTGCCCGACTTGACAACTGCCTGGTGCATGCAGCGGGGCCATCATTGCTTGGAACGTGAGGCCGCCGGTTCGCTGCTCGCGGAGCCCCCAGCCCATCTTCATCTTCTCGCTGCTCGCTCCTTCTTCATCTCCGTCGCGCCGCCATCTCGCTGAGGCATCCATGGCGCCAGTGAGGAGATTTTCCGCCACCGAGAAAGGGAAGGCCCCGCGGGAGGAACCTGAGCTGCTCCCGCCGAAGAAAAGATGCGGTCGCCCTCGCAAGGTCACCGCAGCGCCCACAGATGTCCAACCCTGGTGTGAACGTGCCCTGCCGGGTTTCCCTGTCAGTGCGAACGTTCGCGTGCAGGGCCTCGCTTGCGAGAGCAGCCATGGAAGTCGCGGAGGACGAAGCCAGGAAGGAGAACAAGTGATGGCCGTGTGAATGCCTTGCCCGCGGACCCACGGCGGCGGCACGGCCCACGAGTTCATGGTGTGGGCGGCGATGCCGCCGCGCACATGGATCCAGCTCCCGTGGTCCCTGGCAGGGGAGATAACATCGAGGGGCCCCATCGAGTTGTGGCTGCAGCATGACGGCTGCTGTGGCCAGGCTTCGCAGGCAGAGGTTGAGGTCGTCTTCTCCGGCGATGTCTTCATGACCCGAGGATTGGGGGGCGATCGCCCGTGCCCGCAACTCGGAGGGGAGGCACACCCTCCACTTCAAGTACGACGGGGCATCGACGCTCTTCTTCAAGGTCTTCAGAGAGGATGGCAAACGCCTGGAGTGTTGCCCCAGGGGAGGCGATCGGGACGGCGATCCCCCTGCTGGCCAGCGAGGCGGCGAGGCCCCTGGCGGTGAACTTGCCCTTCGCCATGTCCGCGACTCCTCCAACAGCAGCGGCGCTTCCTCCAGACCAAGCTCAAGCGACGATGACTACTACGAGCCGGCGCGCTGCTGTGCCCGGGCTTAGGAGGGGAACAGCGTCGACCAGGCATCACGACGTTGCGGGCGGCGCTGCCTGGGTCACAGTCCTCAGGAGATCTTTTTCTTTTGTTTCATTCCTGTGTAAAAAATCATGAAGGACCTCGCGGGGGCGTGTAAGGATCGTGATGCTTGTGCCTCAATGTTAGCGTTCCCAACTTATGTCGTGATTGCGTCTCTCGCTTGGGCATGGGCTCCCTTTTACTCTCGCGGTAGCTTAGTGCTCTACGCCGACAGGACCTAGTCCCCAGGCAAGCTTCGGCCGTTGCTGGTATGCCAGGTCGCGATGCCGTGGTCAAGGCCAGGAGGTGAGCGGCCCAAAGTCCGGTAAGAGCCCACGAGGCGCGATGCTCAGGAGGTCCCCTTTAGTACACAAGCAGCTCCCAAAGGACTAAGAGGGAGGTTTCCTTGCCCGAGCGAAATCGCAGGAAACAAGATGTCAACCATGAGGTTCATGCCTGAGCATGTAAGGCAACTTAGCTTAGCGAGCTTGCAGCCTGAGGTGGTTTTCTCGTTGCGAGGGCGAGCTTCTTTAGTTTTGCGATTGCGAGGGCAAGCTCCTTGTCCTGAAATAAATCAAGGCGAACCCCGCGAAGGGCATGAGAGAACACTGATATTCATTATATTTTGAGAGGAGAGCGCCACCAGCGTCGGGTCATGCCCTCCCTTGGTACCCCTCCACAGGGCTTTGCGATCCCACTTCTCTCACTCATCATGGTGCTCTACGTTCTTAGGACCCGACCCTCGAGCAGGGCTCGGCCGCCGCTGGTATGCCAGGTCGTGATGCCGTGGTCAAGGCCAGGGGGTGAGGGCTCGAGAGCCAGTAGGAGCCCCTGAGGCGCGGTGCTCAAGGGCCCCCCTTTTAACGTGCAAGCAACTTGTGCGAGAAAGGAGTGGTTCGCCCCGCGAGGGTGCTTGGGAGGGGTTGTGCCCCATAGTGCATGGTGTAGCATCCTCCTGAAGTGGTGAGGCATTGGCAAAGCCGCTCGAGGTCCTGTCTCCGTAGGCTCCTGCGCGTTAGTCAGTCACGCAATACAAAAGGTAGCCGCGCTTGCCAAATGTCGGATTCAGGGCACCGCAGACCCAAGAAGGTTCGAACTCTGGGGCGTGTGCAAAGATCTCAACCTCTCAAGCTTTGAGCTTGTTGCCCCACAGCCTAGCCTAGCCGGACTCGCGTGAGCAAGGAAGAAGATGAAAACGGCAGTTTGCCCAGGTTCGGGCCACCTTGCGGTGTAAAACCCTACTCCTGCTTTGTGGTGGATTGGCCACACGAGGGGCTGAGGATGAACTAGTATAGTGGATGAACAGCCTCGCAAGGGCTATGTTGGTGAGCGTGGAAAGGATCCGATCCCTCTCTAGGGTGGTGGCTAACCTATATTTATAGTGGCCTCGGTCCTCTTCCCCCAAAATGTAGGCGGGAAGGGATCCCACAGTGTCCAATTTGAAAGGGGACAAGTAGTACATCTTATCCTGACGAAAGGTGGTCTTTGCCTGCAAAGCTTCTCGTCGTGACGCAGCAGTGGGCTCGGCGATGACATCCGTCCTGCCATGCTGGTGGTCTTGATCTTGTAGCACCGGAATGGAAACCTTTGGTAGATTCCTCGGGAACCCATGCCTTTTCTTGCCTCCTTAGCACCAAAGAGGAAACTGCCTCCTCTGCACCCGCTGGCGCCCGCCTGGCCTTGGTCGTCATGGCTTGCGTCATCGCAGCCTCATGAGGCAGGTGCCTGCATATAAATCTCCGCTCCTCGGGAGGCAGCCTGGGGAGGCCGCCCCCTCCAGAGGTCTCGGTGTTGTCCGCCTCACGAGGCCAGGGGGCCTTCGCGAGGGTCTTGTAGATGGGCCGTACCAGGCCGTCGAAGGAGCCACGCCGCAGGGCCGCAGGCAGGCAAGTCTAGGTACCCTGGTTCCCAGAACGCTGACAGTAGCCCCCGGGCCCAAGGCGCGCTCGGGCTTGGCTTTCGAGGCGAAGCCAAAGGGCAAGGGCGAAGCGCCACGGGCCCTAATCGCCTGCGGGCCAGGCCGACGCATGGCGCTTGACGGGACGTGGGCGTCTTCGCTTCCTCATGTTGCCTCAGCAACTACCCGACTTGACAACTGCCTGGTGCATGCAGCGGGGCCATCATTGCTTGGAGCGCGAGAGGCCGACGGCTAGCCTTCCTTCGCCTATAAATGGGAAAGGGGGCAGAGCCCCTAGCCCATCTTCATCTTCTTGCTGCTCGCTCCTTCTTCTTCTCCGTCGCGCCGCCATCTCGCCGAGGCATCCATGGCGCCAGTGAGGAGGTTTTCCACCGCCGAGAAAGGAAAGGCCCCCAAGGAGGGACCAGGCTCGCCACCGCCCAAGAGGGGCCGCGGCCATCCCCACAAGTACGCTGCCACGCCAGCTGTGGCTCCCCGAGGGCGTGGGCGCACCCACTCGAAGGTCGGCGCCGCCTCTGGTAGTCGCGGGAAGGCTCCTTCCAGCACCGGAAGCTGCCACGGCCATGTCCAAGGGGGGAAGCATGCGGCGGCCGTCCGGCCACCGCGCCTGCGATCCCATTCGGCCGACAAATCCTCGGAGTTCGTGGTGTGGGCGGAGAGGCCGGCAGGAACCTGGTTCCAGCTCCCACGCTTCTTCGCAGGTGCGCTGCCGGCCAGAGGGCCTGGCGGCCTCTGGCTGCAGGCCGACGTCTGCTGTAGCAAGGCCTCATGGTGGAGGTCGAGGTCACCCCCGCCGACTACGTGTTCCTAAATCGTGGGTGGCAGCCGTTCGCCCGCGCACTCGGCCTGCAGGTGAGATATACCCTCCACTTCAGGCACGACGGAGCGGCGACCCTCTACGTCAGGATCTTTGGGGAGAACGGCAGGCGTCTGGGGTGCTGTCCGGAGGGCGACGACGACAACGACGATGGTCGGAGGGGCGGTGGCATCCTCGGCGGTGAATTCACCCTGGGCAATGGCCGTGGTGCCTCCAGCAGTGGCGGCTCTTCCTCCGGGGAGAGCACGAGCAACAATGACTACGACGAGCCACCACGTTGCCGCTCCCGGACTGGGGAAGGTGGCGAGCCACCACATCGCTGCGCTCCTGCTTAGGAGGACAACGAGCCGCCTCGCCATCACGCTCCAGTGAAGCAGGAGGAGGACTCCGACTGAGCGCAGGCGTCGCTGGAGCCAGGCCTCGGGAGCCGCGGTGGTCGCGAGGCCGCTTTTGCTTTTTTTTCTTTTTCCCTGCATCAAGAAATGTAGAAGGCCCTGCTGGGGCATGTAATGTACAATGGCACTTGCGCCGTTATGCTAACATTTTTATTTTGTATCTTAGCATTCGTGTTGCTACCAATCGACAGGTTCTTGTTGATCGTGATTAAGATAACTTAGCTTGGTGTGCTTGTGGTAGACTCCTGCGCCGCGACGGCGTGCTCCTCTGGAGCTTGGATCCCCTGCATGCCTCTCGTTCCAGAGAGATCTTGCCGGGGATTTCCCTCTTCAAGGATCCAAAGGTTCTCAGGTCTCAGGAGGCGCCTAGTGTCCGCGAGGTCTCTAGCGGGCCATGAGGATGTGGGGCCTCTGGAGATGCCTCACACGGCGCCGTGCCCCACGCGAGCCCCGAGCGAGGACCGATCGTCACTGGTACACCGGGTCGCGATGCCCGACAAGGCCAGGAGATGAGGACTCAGGAGGGCATACATGCCCGTTGGCTCGTTTAAGAGCATCGCACGAGGATTAGGACATCAAAGATTAGTACGCCAAGGCTTTGGCGAGGTGTGTTTGTGGGCAGACCCAGGCGTACACACCGTGCCCAGCCCCGCTTGCGAGACACGCGGAGAGGAGTGACGAGCAACTGGAAGACTCGAAAGAGCAAAAGTTGCAAGGAGAAAAATTCCCATCCCTTTCAAATAAAGATGCGAGAACTTTGAATTTCATTCCAAGAAGTGGCAAATCGGCTACAAAAGCAAGCAAAAGAATAGGCGCGTCCGGCGCCTACACTAGTCTTCTAGTTTTCCTGGCAGCGCGGAGCATGGGGCTTCCACTAGGCGTGGGCATAGTCATTGAAAGACCGTGTCGTCCGCCAGCGCAGAGCGTGGGGCTTCCACTTTGACGTGGGTGGGAGACCCCATGAGGCCCCAGGGCGGTGCTCAGGAGACTCCGGCGCGTGTACAGCCCCACTCATTATTACGTGAGAGTGTCACGGGTAGAACTTCCGGAGATGCTGGATGTTCCAGGCATTCTGGATGGGGACCCCGTCCTGCGTCTCTAGGCGCGCGGTGCCAGGCCTGGAGACACGGGCGATCCTGAACGGGCCCTCCCACATAGGCGAGAGCTTGTGAAGCCCCTCCCTGGAGAGCACCCACCTCAGGACGAGGTCACCCACCTCGAGGGTCCTGGAGCGGACGCTACGGCCGTGATACCGCCGCAGCACCTGCTGGTACCTCGCGGCATGGAGCGAGGCTTGGCGGTGGGCCTCCTCCCCGAGCACGAGATCTGTCCCCCGCGAGGCGTCCTGGTGTGCCTCGTCAAATTCCAAGACCCGCGGGGAGCGATGTTTGACCTCGTGTGGGAGGACCGCCTCAGCCCCATAGACGAGGAAGAATGGGATCTCGCCGGTAGTCGCGGTGGTGCAGATGGACCACAACACAGACTGAAGCTCATCGAGCCAACCCCTGCTGCAGGCCTCAAGCTTCTTCTTGAAGCTCCTTGTCTTGAGGCCCCTCAGGACCTCCGCTATGGCGCGTTCGGCCTGGCCGTTACTCCGTGGGTGTGCCACTGAAGCGTAGTATATCTGCGTTCCAAGGTTAGCACAATATGTCCTGAAGAGATTGCTTGTGAACTGAGAGCCATTGTCAGTGATGATACGGTTGGGGACCCCGAAATGGCTCACGAGGCCCTTGATGAACTTGACAGCCGAGCCAGCAGGAATGGTGCGCACGGGCTCCACCTCCGCCCACTTGGTGAATTTGTCGATGGCAACGTAGAGGTAGCGATAGCCCCCGGCTGCTCGGGGGAACGGGCCCAGGATGTCCAGCCCCCAGACCGTGAATGGCCATGAGAGCGGGATGGTCTGGAGGCCCTGAGCAGGCTGGTGGATCTATTTGGCGTGGAACTGGCAGGCTTCACAGGATCGCACCAGCTCGGTGGCATCGTTGAGCGCCGGGGGCCAGTAGAACCCGCTGCGGAATACCTTGCCCATGAGGGTGCGTGATGAAGAATGGTGCCCGCAGTCCCCGCCGTGGATGTCAGCCAACAATTTGTGCCCTTGCTCCATGGATATGCATCGCAGCAAGATGTCGTTGGGGTGCCTTCGGTAGAGCTCGCCGTCCTTCAAGCAATAAGCGGTGGCCTCACGGGCCACACATTCTGCATCTTCCTCCTTCTCCGGCAGGGTGCCGCGGAGCAGGTATGCCTTGAACTCTTCATTATAGCAACCCTCTTGAGGTTCCAGCACCAGGAGTAGGCGGGCTCCTGAGGTCGGGCCGCAGGCCGGGGCGCCCCAGGGGGGGCAGGGGCGGCTCCTCCCGAAGTAGCGCCGGGCCAGCCGCGGGAGGGGGGCTGCCGACGGTTTGAAGAGCCTTTCCTCAAAGGCGTCGGGCTTCTCGGGCTCGCGTGGGGACACCCTCTTGGCGATGTTGTCTGCCTCCTTGTTCATGCCATGCGGGACATGCTGCAATTCCAAGCCCAAGAAGCGTTTTTCGATTTTGCGTACCTCTTCTAGGTATGGCTCCATGTGCTCGTCCCTAGGCTTGTATTCCTTGTAGGAGAAGTTGACGAGGAGCTGAGAGTCGCCCTTGATGGTGAGACGCTTGACCCCGAGGGCAGCCGCGGCCCTGAGGCCAGTGATCAGGCCCTCGTATTCCGTGATGTTGTTGGAAACCTTCTCGCCATGCTGAAAGCAGAGCTGCACAGCGTAGCATAGCTTATCCTGGGTTGGCGAGATGAGTACGGCTCCAGCCCCCGTGACCTGCCTCGCAAATGCACCGTCGAAGTACATGACCCAGCCATCAGGCACCTCATCTCCAGGCATGAGGGACCGGTCTTCGCCCATCCCCCGGTCAGGGGCATCCGTCCATTCTGCCATGAAGTCAGCGAGGGCCGCGCCCTTGATGACCCTGGTGGTGCTGAACTCTAGCTGGAACAGTTGCAGCTCGATGTTCCACTCGGCAACCCTCCCCGCGGCATTGGGGCTATGGAGCACCTTCTCCAGGGGGTACGCGGAGATGACCTTGATGGGGTGGCCTTGGAAATAGTGGCGCAATTTCCTGGAGGCGACGAGGAGAGTGGGCAGGAGCTTCTGCGGCATGGGGTAGCGCGTGCACGTCATGTAGCACCGTGCTGACGAAGTACATCGGGTGCTCGACGAGGGAAGAGGCGTCGACGACGTCCCGCTCCGCTTGGGATGAGGGGGCCTTGGGAGCCTTGCAGTCCAATGGAGTAGTTGAGGCCTCAGGAGTGCCATCCTAAGGTGGCAATGGCGCGACTGTACGCGGGGTGCTACGCTGCGCACCCGCACCTGCGCGCTCCTCCCTGACCACCAGGAGCGCTGCGCTAGCCGAGTGGGTTGTGGCGGCCAGGTAAAGCACCAAGGGCTCAAGAGGACGAGGCGCCACCATCACCGGCGGGCTCGTGAGGTACCTCTTGAGGTCTTGGAAAGCCGCCTCAGCCTCCGGAGTCCACTCGAAGGGGCCCTTCTTTTTCATCAGCTTGAAGAACGGGAGGGCGCGCTCGCCAAGCTTGGAGATGAAGCGCCCCAGTGAGGTTACACAGCCCGCGAGCTTCTGCATCTCCTTGAGGGTCTGTGGCGGGCTCATCCTTTCTATTGCCTTGACCTTCTCGGGGTTAGCCTCGATCCCTTTGTGTGACACCAGGAAACCCAGCAACTTGCCGGACGGGACACCGAACACGCATTTCTCTGGATTGAGCCACAGGTTTACCTTGTGCAGGTTGGCGAATGTTTCTTCTAGGTCTTCGACAAGGGTCCTTGCCTCCCGCGACTTGATCACTATGTCATCGACGTACGCCTCGGTGTTCCTCCCGAGCTGCCGGCCCAGAGCGATGTGCATCAATCACTGGAAGGTCACGCCGGCATTCCGCAGCCCAAAGGGCATGGAGGTGTAGCAGTACACCCCGCACGGGGAAAGGAAGGCTGTCTTCTCAACGTCCTGCACCGCCATCTTGATCTGGTGGTAGCCCGAGAAGGCGTCCAGGAAGCACAACAGGCCGCACTCGGCGGTGGAATCAACGATCTGATCGATGCGCGGAAGAGGGAACGGGTCCTGAGGACATGCCTTATTGAGACTCGTGAATTCGACGCACATGCACTCCTTCCCGCCCTTCTTGGGGACGATGACCGGGTTGGCCAGCCAATCCGGGTGCTGTACTTCCCGAATGAGGCTGGCTTCTTGCAGCTTGCGGACCTCCAGGACGATGAACGATTGCTTCTCTTGGGCTTGCCGCCACGCCTTCTGCTTCACCGAGCGTGCACTGGGGCACACCATCAAATGGTGTCCGATCACATCCCGTGGGACGCCGACCAAGTCCGTCGCCTCCCATGCAAACACATCCTTGTTTGCACGGAGGAAGCCGACCAGTGCCTCTTCCTGATCTGGGGGGAGGTCCGCGCCTATGGTGAAGGTGGGGCCTGAACCTCCATCGTTGATGGGCACCTGCTTCGTCTCGGCCAGGTCTTGAGAGAACAATTGTTTCTTCTTTGCGGGCGCGGCCTCCGGGATCTCTGGAGCGTCCCCAGCGCCTGGCCGCGTGGCTGCCGTGACCTTGAAAGCGAGCTTGAGGGCAAGGAGTGCATCCTTGGTGTCCCCCACCATGGTGATGATGCCGCTGCTTCCAGGCATCTTGACGACGTTGTAGCCAGGGTGCGTCGCCACCATGAACTTGGCAAGGGCCGGATACCCAAGGATGGCGTTGTACGGGAGGCCGATGTGAGCGACGACGAAGTCAATGAGCTCGGTGCGGTAGTTCTAGTGCGTGCCGAAGGTGATTGGGAGACGTATCTGCCCCAAGGGGGTGGTGGAGCCGTCGACCACCCCCGAGAAGGGCTTGGTGGGCGCGAGCTGGTCGTAGGGCACTTGAAGCAGGTCGAAGGCTTCCATGGAGATGACGTTGAGGCCAGCACCACCGTCGATGAGGGTCCTGGTGACCGCAACATTGCTGATGGTGGCCGTGCACAACATGAGGAGCGCACCGGCGCCGACTGTGGTCCTGGGGTGATCCCTGGAGTCAAAGGTGATGTCGGTCTCAGGCGCTGCGCGGCCTGGAAGAGCCCCCTGCTGCGGTCGAGCAGCTCCCACCCGACGGAGGAGCTCCTTGACGTGGCGGCCCGAGGCTGGCACCTGCAAGCCACCGAGGATGGACGCAATAGCGTGGGGCGCCGGCGCCGCAAAGCGCGTGATTAACAAGCCGCGCAGCTCCTCCCAGGAGGCCATCGAAGACTCCGGCAGGCTGAGCATCCAGGAGCACGGCATGCCTGTGAGGGCCATAGGGAGCCAGTTCGACATGACCTTGTCGTCGCCGCCCGCCATCTAGATGGCTTGCACGTACAACCGGAGGAACTCCTCGGGGTCCGCCATGCCGTCGTACCATGGGGGCAACGGCGTCCTGAACTTCTATGGCCACTGCACCCGCCGCAGGCCAGGGGTAAAGGCCCGGTGGCCCGCAGCGCCTCCGCAATCGCCCGACGGCCCGACGGGTGTGACGGCGTCGGCCATGGGAACCACAAAGCATGGGCGGAGCACGGTTGGTGAAGAGGCAGAGCTTCGACACGCCCCTACCTGGCGCGCCAAATGTCAGATTCAGGGCTCCGCAGACCCAAGAAGGTTCGAACTCTGGGGCATGTGCGAAGATCTCAACCTCTCAAGCTTCAAGCTCGTCGCCCCACAACCTAGCCTAGCCGGACTCGCATGAGCAAGGAAGAAGATGAACATGGCAGTTTACCCAGGTTCGGGCCACCTTGCGGTGTAAAGCCCTACTCCTACTTTGTGGTGGATTGGCCTCACGAGGGGCTAAGGATGAACTAGTACAGTGGATGAATAGCCTCGCGAGGGCTATGTTGGTGAGGGTGGAAAGGATCCGATCCCTCTCTACAGTGGTCGCTAACCTATATTTATAGCGGCCTCGGTCCTCTTCCCCCAAAATGTAGGCGGGAAGGGATCCCACAGTGGCCAATTTGAAAGGAGACAAGTAGTACATCTTATCCTGACGAAAGGTGGTCTTTGCCTACAAAGCTTCTGGTCATGACGCAGCGGTGGGCTGGGCGATGACATCCGTCCTACCGGGTCTGGTGGTCTTGGTATTGTAGCACCGGAATGGAAACCTTTGGTAGATTCCTTGGGAACCCATGCCTGTCCTTGCCTCCTTAGCACCAAAGAGGAAACTGCCTCCTCTGCGCCCGCTGGCGCCCGCCTGACCTTGGTCGTCATGGCTTGCGTCATCGCAGCCTCATGAGGCTGGTACCTGCATAGAACTCTCCACTCCTCAGGAGGCAGCCTGGGGAGGCCGACCCCTCCAGAGGTCTTGGTGTCGTCCGCCTCGCGAGGCCAGGGGGCCTTCGCGATGGTCTTGTCTTGGCGGTCTTGTAGATGAGCCGTACCAGGCCGTCGAAGGAGCCACACCGCCGGGCCGCAGGCAGGCAAGTCTGGGTACCCTGGTTCCCAGAACACCTACAATTTTGCCTCCTTGGCCTTGGCCTTCTTGTCTTCAGGGCCGGCCTCCGGAAGCTCAAGGAGGGAGAGGCGGCCTTCTTCGGCCCTTCCGCACCTTCCTGGGTACCCTGGTTCCCAGAACGCCGACAGTGGGGTCTACCGGCACAACGCCTGTGCTTGGGTCCATCCCTGCAGTGCTGATAAACCTAAGAGACCGAGCTCTGGCTCGCGGCCGGCCCCGCGCACATCACCTCACCAGGTCCTTAGTGCCTTCGTCTTCTCGCGGAAAGATCATGGGCAGAACAGCAAGCGCGGCTACCTTTTGTATTGCGTGACTGACTAACGTGCAGGAGCCTACGACGACAGGACCTTGAGCGGCTTCGCCAACGCCTCACCACTTCAGGAGGATGCTACACCGCGCACTATGGGGCACAACCCCTCCCAAGCACCCTCGCGGGATGAGCCACTCCTTTCTCGCACAAGTCGCTTACACGTTAAAAGGGGGGCCCTTGAGCAACGCGCCTCAGGGGCTCCTACTGGCTCTCGAGCCCTCACCCCCTGGCCTTGACCACGGCATCGCGACCTGGCATACCAGCGGCGGCTGAGCCCTGCTTGAGGGCCGGGTCCTGAGAACATAGAGCACCATGGTGAGTGAGAGAAGTGGGATCGCAAAGCCCTGCGGAGTGGTACCAAGGGAGGGGCGTGACCCGACGCCGGTGGCGCTCTCCTCTCGAAATATAATGAACGTCAGTGTTATCTCACGCCCTTCGCAGGGTTCACCTTGATTTATTTCAGGACAAGGAGCTTGCCCTCGCAATCGCAAAACCGAAGAAGCTCGCCCTCGCAACGAGAAAACCACCTCAGGCTGCAAGCTCGCTAAGCTAAGTCGCCTTACATGCTCAGGCGTGAACCTCATTGTTGACGTCTTGTTTCCTGCGATTTTGCTTGGGCAAGGAAACCTCCCTCTTAGTCCTTCGGGAGCTGCTTGCGTGCTAAAGGGGACCTCCCGAGCATCGCGCCTCGGGGGCTCTTACCGGACCTTGGGCCGCTCACCTCGTGGCCTTGACCATGGCATCGTGACCTGGCTACCAGTGATGGCCGAAGCTTGCCTGGGGACTGGGTCCTGTCAGCGTAGAGCACTAAGCTACCGCGAGAGTAAAAGGGGGGGGGGGCATGCCCAAGCGAGAAACGCAATCATGACATAAGTTGGGAATGCTAACATTAAGGTGCAAGCGTCACGATCCTTACACACCCTCGTGGGGCCCTTCATGATTTTTTACGTAGGAATAAAACAAAAGAAAAAGATCTCCTGAGGGCTGCGACCCGGGCAGCGTCGCCCACAATGTCGTGATGCCTAGTCGATGCCATTCCCCTCCTAAGCCCGGGAGCGGTGATGCGGCGGCTCGTAGTAGTCGTCATCGCTTGAGCCTGGTCCGGAGGAAGCGCCGCTGCTGCAGGAGGAATCATGGACAAGGCCAAGGGCAAGTTCACCACTAGGGGCCTCGCTGCCTCGCCGGCCAACAGGGGGATTGCCGTCCCGGTCGCCTCCCCTAGGGAAACACTCCCGGCATTTGCCATCCTCTCCGAAGATCTTGAAGAAGAGCGTCGATGCCCCGTCGTACTCGAAGTGGAGGGCGTGCCTCCCCTCCGAGTTGCAGGCACGGGTGATCGCCCCCCATCCTCGGGTCATGAAGATGTCGCCGGAGAAGATGACCTCAACCTCCGCCTGCGAAGCCTGGCCGCAGAAGCCGTCATGCTGTAGCCACAACTCAATGGGGCCCCTCGATGGTATCTCCCCCGCCAGGGACCATGGGAGCCAGATCCATGTGCGCGGCGGCGTCGCCGCCCACACCATGAACTCGCGGGCCGTGCCGCCACCGTTGGCCCGTGGGCAAGGCGGTCGCGCGACCATCGCTTGTTCTCCTTCCCGGCTTCATCCTCCACGACTTCCATGGCTGCTCTCGTGAGCGGGGCCCTCTGCGTGAACGTTTGCACTTACGGGGAAACCCGTCGGGGCATGTTCGCACCAGGGTTGGATAGTTGTGGGCGCTGCGGTGACCTTGCGGGGGCGACTGCATCTTTTCTTCGGCGGGAGCAACTTAGGTTCCTCCCGCGGGGCCTTCCCTTTCTTGGTTCAGAAAATCTCCTCACTGGCGCCATCGATGCCTCGGTGAGATGGCGGCATGACAGAGATGAAGAAGGAGCGAGCAGCGAGAAGATGAAGATGGGCTGGGGGCCCCACCCCCCTTTCCCATTTATAGGCGGAGGAAAGCTAACCGGCGGCCTCTGACATTCCAAGCAATGATGGCCCCGCTGCATGCACCAGGCAGTTGTCAAGTCGGGTAGTTGCTGAGGCAACGTGGGGAAGCAGAGACGCCCACGTCCTGTCAAGCGCCAAGCGTCGGCTTGGCCCGCAGGCGATTGGGGCCCGTGGCACTTCACCCTTGCCTTCTGGCTTCGCCTCGAAGCCAAGCCCGAGCGCGCCTTGCACCCGGGGGCTAATGTCGGCATTCTGGGAACTAGGGTACCCAGACTTGCCTGCTTGTGGCCCAGCGGCGTGGCTCCCACGACGGCCTGGTACGGCCCACCTACAAGACCGCCAAGACAAGACCCTCGCGAAGGCCCCCTGGCCTCGCGAGGCGGACGACACCAAGACCTCTGGAGGGGGCGGCCCCCCTAGGCTGCCTCCTGAGGTGCGGAGATTTCTATGCAGGTACCTACCTCATGAGGCTACAATGACGCAAGCCATGACAACCAAGGCCAGGCGGGCGCCAGCGGGCACAGAGGAGGCAGTTTCCTCTTTGGTGCTAAGGAGGCAAGGGCAGGCGTGGGTTTCTGAGGAATCTACCAAAGGTTTCCATTCCGGTGCTACAAGACCAAGACCATGCTCAGCAGGACGGATGTCATCACCGAGCCCACCGCTACGTCACGGCCAGAAGCTTTGCTGGCGAAGACCACCTTTCGTCAGGATAAGATGTACTCCTTGTCCCCTTTCAAATTGGCCACTTTGGGATCCCTTCCCGCCTACATTTTGGGGGAAGAGCACCGAGGCCACTATAAATATAGATTAGCCACCACCGTAGAGAGGGATCGGATCCTTTCCACCCTCACCAACATAGCCCTCACGAGGCTGTTCATCCACTGTACTAGTTCATCCTCAGCCCCTCGTGAGGCCAATCCACCACAAAGCAGGAGTAGGGTTTTACACCGCAAGTGGCCCTAACTTGGGTAAACTGCCGTGTTCATCTTCTTCCTTGCTCACGCGAGTCTAGCTAGGCTAGGCTGTGGGGCGATGAGCTCGAAGCTTGAGAGGTTGAGATCTACACACACGCCCCAGAGTTCGAACCTTCTTGGGTCTGCGGAGCCCTGAATCCAACATTTTGCGTGCCAGGTAGGGGCGTGTCGAAGTCCTTCTTCCACCGTTCACTTCGCCTCCATCCCATCGCTCCCATAGCCAACGCTCGTCGCGTCCGGGCCGAGCGCCAGGCCGCTCATGTCGCCCAGACGTCGCCCATGGGAAACGGCGCTCCTCGCCGCTCTGCCTCCCCCGCGGCCAACACCGCCACCGACCCTGCGGCTCGTGAGCAGCAGGACTCGTCGCTGCCGCCTTCCGTGCAGCGTGATGGCGGCACCACCACTCCGTCACCTACTCCTGCCACAACGTCATCCTCCCATGCTCGTCCTGGGCCGGCGAATGCGCAGGCTGTGCTACTCATGGCGTGCGAGCTCCTGCGTTATCGCCCCGCCAACGACCTCTATGATGACTGGCTCGGCCGCATCGCTGAGCTCGTCAAAGCTACTGGTGAGGCCGCTGCGCCATCCCGCTCGGTGCCTCCCCCGCCATCCCAGGCGGTCGACGTGGCTCACGGTGCGCCTACTCCTCCTCCTCAGTGCGACGTGGACCCGGAGCCCAGGCGCGATGCTACCCCGCGCGACCCACGGCACGGGGCACCGACAAGGGATGAAGCAAGCTGCCAGGTGGTGCAGCGGCCGCAGGCCGATGCGCGCACACTCCCAGCGCCTCAGTGCCAGCACCAAGACCTCGTGCCGCCGGAGCTTGTGGCACGTGGGCGTCAAGACCGAGCTCCCCCCGTGCGTGCTGCGCCTGTGAGTGCGGCGGGCTGCCGTGCTTTCACCCCGGAGCTGCGTCGCGTCGTCTGGCCCGGCAAGTTCAAGCCAGATCTGCCTCCGCGCTACGACGGCACCCCCGACCCCGCAGAGTTCCTCCAACTCTACGCGCTGAGCATAAAAGCGGAAAACGGCGACGAGAAGGTGATGGCCAACTGGTTCCCCATGGCCCTCAAGGACGGCGCATGCTCCTGGCTCCTCAACCTCCCGGAGGGGTCGATTTCCTCCTGGGACAAGCTTCGCGAGCGCTTCATCGCCAACTTCCAGGGCACCCGCGACCACGCTCCCACAGTGGCCGACCTGCGGTGCGTGAAGCAGCAGCAGGGCAAAACTTTGCACAAATACATCCAGCGCTTCACGAGCATTCGCATCAAGAACCCAAAGGCGTAGGACGAGGCCATCATCTCGGCGTTCACTGATGGTGTTCGGGATGTCAAGATGAAGGAGGAGCTCGCCATCCACGAGGACCTGTGTTCGGCCCTGGAGACGTTCAACCTGGCGTCCAAGTGCGCAAGGGCCGAATAAGGTCGCCTCTCCCTCCTTGAGCTTTCGGAGGCCGACCCTGAAGACAAGAAGGCCAATGCCAAGGAGGCAAAGCGCAAGGGCCCCGCTGTGCTCGGGGCCGAGCCTGAGATGAAGCGCGGCCGCGACCACGACGAGCCCCCGAGGGGCAACCGCCATTCTGCATCTTCCACAACGTTCACAGCCACAACACCAATGACTGCCAGGAGCTCAGGGTGCTTCATGACGGGCACCTCGGACGCCGCCCCGAGCGCGACGACCATGGCTACGTCCATGGAGGAGGTCGTGGCAGAGGCCGCTGGGATAACCGCAACCCTCGTCAGGACTGGCGTGATCAGCCTCGCGAGGACCGCTGGCAGGGTCAGCTGTGTGATGGCCCTTGGCGAGACCAGCCTCATGAGGACCGTCCTCAGGGCAACGTCGGCCTCCCTCCGCTGCCGCCGCCGCTAAGGAGAAACGATGACAATCGGCAGGATGATGGGGCTGGGGGCTTCCAGGAGCCTCGAGCGATCGCCTGCATCCTGGGTGGTGCTCAGGCCCCCGCCTCACACCGCATCTTCAAGCAGTTCTCTCGTGAGGTGAACACGGGCCTCCCGAAGCTTGAGGCAACGCGTCCCCTCAGGTGGTCGCAGCACGCCATCACCTTCGATTCCAAGGACCAACTTAAGTGCTCCACCGCTGCTGGCGCGCTCCCGATGCTCTGCACGCCAACCATCAGCAACGTCCTCATCACCAAAACCCTCATCAATGGTGGCACGGGGCTCAACGTTCTTTTCGTCGAGACATTTGAGATGCTCCAATTGCCCTATGACCAGCTCCTGCCCACCAAGCCTTTCTCAGGAGTGACCGATGGCTCCACCGTTCCCCTGGGGCAGGTGCGCCTCCCAGTCACCTTCAGCAAGCGCGACAACTACCACACCGAGCTCATCGACTTCGACGTCGCCCACATCGGCCTTCGGTACAATGCCATCCTCGGGTATTCGTCCCTCGCCAAGTTCATGGCAGCAACTCACCACGGTTACAACGTCCTCAAGATGCCAGGGTACGGCAGAATCATCACGGTCGCTTGCGACGAAAAGGATGTGGTGTGTTCCCTCGAGCGCGCCTACCAGGCTGCGACGGTCGAGAACTCTGACGACGAGGGCGCCATCCTACCTCCTCAGGCCATCCCCAAGAAGAAGAAGTAGCTCCTCCCCAAGGGCCGCCAAGAGGCTGGGGCGCCTACCGATGGTGCCTCAGGCCCCGCGCCCACTGCTGAGGCGCCTTTCCCTCTCGCATAGGAAGGCGCGCCCGGTACCCCCTCAGGATGGGCTCGGGGGCTCTCGTCTGGAGGGCCTCAAACCTGACCAGTGCAACGAGGGAGGTGTTCGGGCACCACTTGGAGGCGTGCTTTGATGCACGCCTCCGTGAGCAAGGCAAAGGGCGTGAGGCGCCATGCGCGCAAGAGTTCATCACCAAGGCAATCGAAGAGCTTCAGGAGGCGCGAGCCATGCATGGCGAGCGTCGCCCTGCATCACCGGGTGCAGCCCCGCCCCCCGACGTGGGTGGCGAGCTGCGTGTCTGTGTCAACATCCCAGGCCTCAATAGGGCTGCTTTGCAGGACCTCTTCTGGCCGTCCCGCGTCAGCCGAAGTGGGGGCTACCCCTGCAGCTACATCTGCATGCCGTTTGGCCTGCTGAACGTGGCCACCTCGTACCAGCGCTTCGCGCAGGGTGCTATGGCGGCTCACGAGGCCAGGCACCAGGCGGTCCTGTCGGAGGAGGTGTCGGACCCGCGCGAGCTCCCCGGACCTCCTAAGCATCCCGGGCCTCAGAAGCCAGTTGGCTCATGAGGAGCGACCTCTGCAGCACGCACCTTCAGGTACCTCGACGCTTCTTCAACACCGGTGCCAGGTGACTTTTTGGTTTGTTCAACTGAGGGCGCCCCTCGGGCTGCCTCATCCTCAGGCTGTTGGGGCTCGTCCTCGCAGCTGCGTCATTTCGATTCATGTATTCTGGACCAGTTATACCTGCTTGAGTTATTATGGTTGTTAACATTGCGCCCGACGATCTATCATCTTTGGGATTACCCTTGCGGTCCCCGCATGTTGCTGACCCGCCTCTTGCTCGTCCCGCGAGGGGGGCTACAGGCACGGCGCCTGTGCTTGGGTCCGTCCCTGCAGCACTGATAAACCTAAGAGATCGACCTTTGGCTCGCGGCCGGTGTCGTGGTTCTAAGTCTAACAGTAGAATGAGGGGTAGGTATGAGGAGGCAAGATCTTAGCTACGGTGAGGTTGTGCACGCAAGATTTACGAGTTCAGGCCCTTCTCGGAGGAAGTAACAGCCCTACGTCTCGGTGCCCGGAGGCTCGGTCGATTGACTTGTGCGTGAAGTTACAGGGGGTGCGAACCCTTGTGCCTGAGGAGGGGGGTGGCTTATATAGAGTGCGCCAGAACCCCAACCGTCCCACGTTACAAGGGTTTCAATGTCTTCAAAGATAGGACGTTACTGATAACGCCAGCAATAAAGGCAAATAAATGATCATTAAGACTACGGAGTGAATGCCTGACCCTTGCCATCCTGAGTGACCTTAGATCTTCTGTCTTCCGAGTGGTTTCCGGTGGGGTCGAGTGAGTACACCCCGGTCGAATGGAATTGGGTTGTCCGAGTGAACTGTTGGTCGAGTGTGTTGCACCCTGTGGCGATTTCAGTCGGTAGATGGTGCCATCCTTTGAATGTCATTTGCTTTAGGGCAGTGTCCTTGGTAAGGGTGTCTAGGTCAGGCCTATTACCCTACCCTAGGTACATGTCTTCATCATTAGCCCCCGAATGGATCTGGGTTCGAGTGGAGAAGGGGTTGAACATGGTTCCGACCCGATTTATATGCTTCAGAGGCATCCTAACCGGGCCAGTGATCTTTGTAAAAACTTCAACTTCATTTTCAGTCGCCTGGGTCCATTCAGAGGTCGTCGAGTGATTTTTTCTGATGAGCTCCGAATGTTGATATGGTATAAGATCCTTGGCGCGATTGGTCACGCTGCCGCTTTCCGGATCTCGCGGGATTCCAAATTTGGAGAAGCGCGCGGGACGGAGAGGACCGCAGTAGACGGAGCAGATTAGGCAGGGACGCCTCGATTCTCGTGCCACCTTTTTTGCCATGTATCCAGCGCGCAACTGTTGCGGGATTTGACTGGATTGCCTGGGCCCACTAGTCAGCCACTCGGGAGCGGACCCATATAAGGCGTCGGGGTCGATGAGCCCGGTACTGTGCTCCCTATCTCCTTCCTCCTCTCCCGTTTCACCACCGCATTCGCCGCCACCTTCGACGCCGTCGCCCCGCCCGAGCGCAGCCTACCGCGATGGGGAAGGAGAAGACAGCGGCCTTGGAGCGTGCGAAGAAAGCGACGGCGGCAGCGAAGGGCAAGAAGACGAGTCGGGGAGGCTCGTCGTCGAGATCCGGCCTGCCGCCCGGCTGGATCCAGGGCGATTGGATTCGCTCCACGATTCAGCAAGAAGACATGGAGGATCTGGTCGAGGGAGGCTTGATCGACCATGGGTCTTGGAGGCTGCCAGGTGACGAGACCGAGCCGCAACCGTAGGAGGGTGAGTGCGTCCTCCTCGCGACTCACGTCGACCGTGGTTTTTCTCTGCCCCCTCATCCTTTTTTCCGAGGTTTTCTGAACTTTTTCGGAGCCCAACTTCATCACTTTTCTCCGAACACCATCACATACCTAGCTGCGTTTGTCTCCATGTGTGAGAATTTCTTGGGTTGTCGACCGCATTGGGGTCTCTTTAAACACATCTTCACCTGCCGCTCACAGTCTATGAAAAAGGCTAATCCGAGTGATGAGAGGACACACGTGATTCAGATGTGCGGAGGTCTAGGGATCCAGATGAGAGGCAAAAGCACATTTCCACCTATGACTCTTCCCGATTAGGTCAGAGGGTGGCAGTCGACCTGGTTTTATTGTAAGGACAAACCAACTCCTGGTCAGTCGATTGGCCTTCCTCCCTTTACCATGGGGCAAATTGAAAAGCCCTCTTCCTTGAAAGTGACTCCAGAAGAAAAGGAGGAGGTGAACATGTTGGTCGACCGCGTAATCCAACTTGTCCGCGATGGCATGACCGGCATGGATTTGCTAGAGGTGTTCCTCACTCGCCGCATCCAGCCGCTCCAGGCCCGCGATCATCCTATGTGGATGTATTCGGGCGCCGATGATTCTGCTCGGATCCACCCAGAGGAAGTTGCCGAGGAGACGGTGGCGCGGTGGCTGCAGAGCATTACCGGAAACAGAGACAACCCCATGGGGTCTAGGAGAATTCCGCCACTCGGCGCTGATAACGAACCAGACAAGGTCAGACCTTTGATGTCGAGTGACTTTTGCTCTAATTTGTAAACTGTCTTTGGAACCGACTGATGCTTGTTCGATTCTTTGCTTCGCAGATATATACTGAGACGTACTCGATGCCCAACGGGGAGCAGATCCAGGAAGGAGAAGAGAGCGGAGGCGACAGCGGCGACTGGAACTCCGATGGGGAGAGTGATGAAGAGCAGGAAAATTCGAGCAGTGAGGAGGAGGTCGATTCTCCACCTCGCACGGAAAAGCGTTCCAAGCACAAGCACGACCCAGCAAGTATCCGGGGCAAGGTGGTAGCACCGACTGGACAGACTTCGAAGCGCACTCAGACATCTTCTTTGGTGCCGACTGAGAAGGCTCTGAAGCAGCTCAAGACCGCGTCGTCCAAGCCACGGAAGGCTTTGCCCAAGATCAAGGTTGATGTTCCCGTCGCCTCTGCGTAAGCGTTTCGTTTTCACCCTTTGTTTGAAGAATCTTATATCGGTTGCCGACCCATCCACTTGCTCGACCGAGTGAACCTTGAGATTTGCAGTGCTGCTACCTCCGGGACTTCTGCTTACCAAGATGATGGTGACGAGGAGATGGAGGACGCGGTCACCTCCAAAGCGAGTATGACCCCTGTTATCTTCATCTTTTCTTTGCTAGCTAATTCTACAGTCGACTGAACTCTTGTGGTTGATTCTTTTGCAGCTCCGCGAGATGTTATTGAACTTCAAGATGATGATGAAAATGAGCCACAAGAACTCGTGGGTAGGAGGAGCAGTGCCTCAGTCAAGAAGGTGCCAGCTAGCAAGACGTCCCAGTCGACGCCGGCGACGGAACCAGCTATCCAGCAATCCGGGGACTTCAACCGTGCCTCCGTTACTTTTGCGATTCCCTTGTCGAGTGCTTGTCCTTCGTCATCGACTGTGCGGGCCCTTCCTCCGTCTGTCCAACTTCATGCCTCAAGCTCTCATGCTACTGCAACTGATACACCGACTGCACCTCCCACCGCCCATCAAGTCCCAGAAGACCAAGTGAGTTCTGCCCAGGAGGCTATACGCCAGGCTGGCGTTATGATGGAGCAAATGAAGGTGGTGTGTGAGGCCAGTCAAGCTGCCTATGATGCCAGCTCAGCACTTCAAGCCAATGTCCAGGTTAGCTTACTTCCGACTGAACTCCATCTTGACGCTTGTTTTGTTGGGATATGATATTTAGGAACTGCTGCTTTATCTGCAAGACGTCCGTGGATGAGCGTTTTGGAACCTTTAATTGCACACCCATTGTCAGTCTGTACACCCACTGGGTGTTTTAATTTCTGTTGAGTAGTTTTTCCACTTGAGTCGACTAGGTTGTGCTGATCGAATCTCTGAACCAGTGGGGGCACACTGAGTGCACCCACTGGGTGTAGTCCCCGAGACCGTCGTCGAATGTTTGATTCGGCGGGGGTCTTTTAAGAGATCTTCTCCACTCGGGCTGGGCAGATCATGCCGAGTGGAACCTTTACCAGAGGGGGCACGCTGAGTGCACCCACTGGGTGTAGTCCCCGAGACCGTAGTTGACTGCGGGCAGTCATCTATGGTCTGAGTTTTTTTTTTTACTGGACGGACCAAGTCGAATGAAAGAGTCGGACCAGTGGGGGCACGCTGAGTGCACCCACTGGGTGTAGTCCTCGAGACTATTGGCGAATGTTTGATTCGGCAATAGTCTTTGTGTCTGCCGACTGACTATCTTCTGAACGCAGAAATCTTGTGATCTTGGATCCCGGTTTGCTGACTTGGAGAAGAAGCAAACTCAGCTCAATCTTGACCTGGAGTTGGCTCGAAACAACTTGCAGAAGGCTAAGGATGACGCTGCTGGTAAGGAAAGTTTGTCGACCGGTTCTCTTGTCACCTTTTCTCCTCCTTTTTCTGATTCGAATGTTGTTCTTTCTAGAAACAATGAGACAAGCTTTGGAGAAGAAAAACCTTGACCTTGCGGTTGCGAAGAAAACTGCCGAAGACAAACTGGCGCTTGCTGACCAAAAGATGGCTTCAGTCGGACAGCTGGAGGGAGAGAATGCCAAGCTGAAGGCTGCTCTTGATGAAGCCAACAAAGAAGTGACTCGTCTGAAGAAGGACAAGCGAACCCTGACCGACAAAGTAGAAGACATCACCCGCAGGAGGGACGAGCTGGAAAACTACCTGGGAGGACTCGCCAAAAAATTATTCCTCATGCTTGAAGGTACTTTTCTCTGTGCGATTGGTTTGCTTTCATCGACTCATCATACCGCTGTCGACTCATTATTTTTCTGCGAGTGCAGAATTCTGCCAAGACTTCGAGGAAGAAACTGGGCGAGTCGAGACGAACTTGGACCCTATCAACTCCCCTGTCAAAGATGAAGCAGCCATGAATGTGCTCCGACTGGAGTCTCGCCTCGCCAGTGCCTTGGAATATCTTGCTCGACTCAAGGTCGCAGTTTCGCGGATCGACACGGCGCTCTGGCCAGGGGACACGCTCCGAAACGACCTCGAGTCTCTGATGACTCGACTTAACGAGATTCCTGGTCGAGTGCAGGAGTGGAAGAAGTCCACCGCTCGATGCGGTGCTGACGTAGCTTTATCCCTGGTTCGCGTCCACTGCAGGGAAGCCAGAGAAGAGAAGCTAGCGGCAATCAAGGTCGCCAACACCAAGAAACTCGACTTCCAGTCTTTCATGGAGACCTTCATTGCTGCTGCTACTCGAATCGCAGACGGAATTGACCTGGACGAGTTTGTCGAGCCTGCCGGCCCCTCTGCGGAGTGAATGAAACTTTTATGATCTGATTCAATTTGCCTCGGTATGCCGAGTGATTCTGTAACCGTAAAACTCCCTTCGGGCCTGATGCCTGAGTACTTTGAGCTCCTTCGTCCGAACTTTTATGATCCGGTTCAATTTGCCTCGGTATGCCGAGTGATTTTGTAACCGTAAAACTTCCTCGGGCCTGATGCCCGAGTACTTTTAAGCTCCTTCGTCCGGACTTTGTTTGCCCTTAAATATGCTTGTTTTTATTTCCGAGTGGAACTTGTATCTTCACTCGGAACAGACGCAGTTCTAAGGATAGGGTCGCGGACGACCTGCACCTCGTCGTCCTTGCAGATCAGGATGGAGCATGTTTTATACTTAGGCGAGTACAGGACTGCAGCTAAGCCTCCGAGTGAGAGGGTTGCTCATCACTCGGTAGGATTTTTTTAAACTTAGGCGAGTACAGGACTGCAGCTAAGCCTCCGAGTGAGAGGGTTGCTCATCACTCGGTAGGATTTTTTAAACTTAGGCGAGTACAGGACTGCAGCTAAGCCCCCGAGTGAGGGGTTGCTCATCACTCGGTAGGATTTTAAAACTTAGGCGAGTACGGACTGCAGCTAAGCCCCCGAGTGAGAGGGTTGCTCATCACTCGTAGGATTTTTTAAACTTAGGCGAGTACGGACTGCAGCTAAGCCCCGAGTGAGAGGGTTTGCTATCACTCGTAGGATTTTTTAACTTAGGCGAGTACAGGACTGCAGCTAAGCCCGAGTGAGAGGGTTCCTATCACTCGGTAGGATTTTTTTAACTTAGGCGAGTACAGGACTGGCTAAGCCCCGAGTGAGAGGGTTGCTCATCACTCAGTAGGATTTTACAAACTTAGGCGAGTAAAGGACTGCAGCTAAGCCCCCCGAGTGAGAGGGTTGCTCATCACTCGGTAGGATTTTAAACTTAGGCGAGTACAGGACTGCAGCTAAGCCCCGAGTGAGAGGGGGGTCCATCACTCAGTAGGATTTTACAAACTTAGGCGAGTACAGGACTGCAGCTAAGCCCCCGAGTGAGAGGGTTGCTCATCACTCGGTAGGATTTTACAAACTTAGGCGAGTACAAGACTGCAGCTAAGCCCCCGAGTGAGAGGGTTGTTCATCACTCGGTAGGATTTTTTGAACTTAGGCGAATCGGATTCGCGGCTAAGCCCCCGAGTGAGAGGGTTGCTCATCCATCAGTAGGATTTTTTAAACTTAGGCGAGTTACAGGACTGCAGCTAAGCCTCCGAGTGAGAGGGTTCCTCATCACTCGGTAGGATTTTTTAAACTTAGGCGAGTACAGGACTGCAGCTAAGCCCCCGAGTGAGAGGGTTGCTCATCACTCGTAGGTTTTAAAACTTAGGCGAGTACAGGACTGCAGCTAAGCCCCCAGTGAGAGGGTTGCTCATCACTCGGTAGGATTTTTTAAACTTAGGCGAGTACAGGACTGCAGCTAAGCCCCCGAGTGAGAGGGTTGCTCATCACTCAGTAGGATTTTAAACTTAGGCGAGTACAGGACTGCAGCTAAGCCCCCGAGTGAGAGGGTTGCTCATCACTGGTAGGATTTTTTAAACTTAGGCGAGTACAGGACTGCAGCTAAGCCCCCGAGTGAGAGGGTTGCTCATCACTCGGTAGGATTTTTTAACTTAGGCGAGTACAGGACTGCAGCTAAGCCCCGAGTGAGAGGTTGCTCATCACTCGGTAGGATTTTTTAAACTTACTGCGAGTACAGGACTGCAGCTAAGCCTCCGAGTGAGAGGGTTCCTCATCACTCGGTAGGATTTTTTTAAACTTAGGCGAGTACAGGACTGCAGCTAAGCCCCCGAGTGAGAGGGTTGCTCATCACTCGGTAGGATTTTACAAACTGAGGCGAGTACGGGACTGCAGCTAAGCCCCCGAGTGAGAGGGTTGCTCATCACTCGGTAGGATTTTTTGAACTTAGGCGAATCGGATTCGCGGCTAAGCCACCCACTCGGGGATTTTGGACTGATTTGAGTTAGCAGGCACTTCTGTATCATGCGCATGAATGTGGCACCAGCATTCTTGAGACCAAAGGGCATGGTGACATAGCAAAAGCACCCGAGTGGGGTGATAAAAGTTGTTTTAATTTCATCAGGTCCATACAGTCGGATCTGATGGTACCCGGAATATGCATCCAGGAAGGACAACCGCTCACATCCTGCAGTCGAGTCGACTATCTGATCGATGCGGGGGAGAGGAAAATGATCTTTCGGGCAGGCCCGATTGATATGCTTGAAATCAATGCACATACGGAGTGAATCGTCCTTCTTGGGAACCATGACAACATTGGCGAGCCACTCGGAGTGGTAAATCTCGCGGATGAACTCAGCTGCC
Source organism: Thinopyrum elongatum (assembly GCA_011799875.1). Lineage (NCBI taxonomy): Eukaryota > Viridiplantae > Streptophyta > Magnoliopsida > Poales > Poaceae > Thinopyrum > Thinopyrum elongatum. Next base: position 117,523,413 of record CM022301.1, on the reverse strand, counting down.
AAAAGCCGAGCCACCTCCTCGCCGTTTGCCTTTCTCTTCTCCGCAGCGGACCGACGGAGGTGCTCTTTCATGGGTTTTGCCTTTGGATCGACTCGCAAACGGTGCTCAGCCAGCCCCCTGGGTACACCCGGCATGTCAGATGGCTTCCATGCGAAGATGTCCCAGTTCCCACGGAGGAACTGGATGAGCGCTTCTTCCTATTTGCTATCGAGTGTTGTTGAGATACGAGTCGGTGCAGCACTGGGATCGGTCGGGTGAATGTGAACAGGCTTTGTTTCACCGGACGACTGAAATGCAGACTCGGAAGCAGGCTTCTTAGTGCGCAACAAATCACTCGGATCTGCAGTCTTCTTATACTCTTCCATTTCAATCGCTGCCATCTGTTCATCGGCAATCTTAGAGCCCTTCTGGAGGCACTCTTCTGCTCGTTGCCTATTGCCAGTGACCGTGATCACGCCCTTGGGGCCAGGCATCTTCAGCTTGAGGTACACGTAACACGGTCGAGCCATGAAACGGGCATATGCAGTTCTGCCCAGAATAGCATGATAGGCACTGTGAAAATCCACAACTTCAAATGTCAGCTTCTCCTTGCGGTAATTCTTTGAGTCGCCGAAAACCACGTCAAGAGTGATCTGTCCGAGTGAATCAGCTTTCTTCCCTGGAATGACACCATGGAACCGCATGTTGCTCTCACTAAGCCTGGACATCGGAATGCCCATCCCACGAAGAGTCTCTGCATACAAAATGTTCAAGCCGCTGCCACCATCCATCAAGACTTTGGTCAGTCGGGTGCCCCCAACGACCGGGTCGACCACCAATGCTTGCCTCCCGGGGGTGGCGACGTGCGGTGGGTGGTCGGACTGGTCGAATGTGATGGGAGTCTTTGACCATTTCAAGTATGTCGTCGTTGCCGGAGCAACCATGTTTACCTCTCTGTTGATGACTTTCAGTCGACTTTTACTCTCAATGTCAGCAAAAATCATCAAAGTGGAATTGACGTTAGGGAAACCTTCATCATCTTCTTCCTGATCACCATCCTTGTCAGACTCTTTTTCCTTTTCATTGGGCTGTTTCTCTCAGAACTGCTGGATCAGGAGCCGACACTATCGAGTGGTGTGTTTGGGATAAATCAGATTTCCCTCTTCATCCTTCTTGGTGTGAATGTGACATGGCAAGTCCAACACATCGTTCCCAGCCTAATCTTTCACCTTCTTGGGGATCCAGGGTCCCTTGGGCTTTCCTTTGAATTTTCCTTGAGTTACAACTGCAGCTTCACCTGGACCTGCTAGCTCGGCTTTGCGTTTCTGCTTTCGACCCACTCCGGTGTCTTGGGCGACTGGCTTGCCCTTCCCACTGCGGAGTCGGTCCTCTTCTTCACCATTAGCATACCGGGTGGCTATTTCCATCATTCGGGTCAGAGACATATCTCCTGTCCGACTGAATTTCAAGTTAAGCTCCCGATACCGAACGCCTTCCTTGAAGGCACAAACTGCTTGGTGTTGGGATACATTCTCTACCATGTGGTGTAGTGTGGTCCATCTTTGGATGTAATCCCTCAGAGTTTCATTCGGCTTCTGAACACAATGCTGCAATTCTGTCAACCCCGCAGGTCGTTTGCATGTGCCCTCAAATGTCCTGACAAACACTCGGGCTAACTCCTCCCAGCTGAATATACTGCCTGGAGCCAACTGATTCAGCCATGCTCTGGCCGACCCTTCCAGCATGAGAGGAAGGTGTTTCATAGCTACTTCATCATTTCCACCACCGATCTGGACAACCACTCGGTAATCTTCCAGCCAAGTATCAGGCTTTGACTCACCGGTGAACTTACTGACCCCAGTCGCCAACCTGAAGTTGGGGGGGATCTCAGCGGCTCTGATAGATCTGCTAAAACACTCGGGACCCGAAACATGAATCTTGCTTCCACTTGGGCAATCTCTGCCTTGCCCCTCTCTGTGTGCTTGGTTCCTGTCGACCAAACCTTGCACCAAAATTGACCTCGCATCAAACCCTGGCTCCCTTGGGTCGACTAGCGTCCGCTGCCCTCCGCTGTACGGGCACCTGTCATCACAGTGTCGGGGCACATATGATCCGCTTCTCGGAGGGGGTGTAGGCGCTCGACGGTGGTCATCACGGCCGAGTCGATGATCATACTGCTCGTGGATCCGACCCAAATGCTGATCCTGGCGATGCACCCGCCCTTCACGCCGCGGAGGCGATCTTGGGCTGTGAGCCGACTGAACTGTGTCAGCCACCACAGATCTGCTATGGATTCTGTCACGTGACTGTGATACTACAGTGTTTTGGTCTCCTGCCGCCCGGAGCAGAGCCCGGATCTGCATCAAACCTCGCCCAGCTTCTGACTGGGATGGCTGGATGGATTCTGCTATACGAGCTGCGGCTGCAAGGTTCTGAATCGGAGTGCGGTATACCTGAGGTTCAGGAGGGAATAATTGCCTCCGTCGACTGGACTCAGGAATCCGCTGCCGAACACGTTCGTCGAGTGCATGCTAAAGATTTTCCAGTTGAGTGCGTTCAGCCAAAGTGGCCAAGCACGCGGCCTCCAAGGCCCGAGCCTCAAAGGTCTCTCCGACGATGGGCGTGTGGAGTGCTTCCTCGTTGCGGCGGTGAAGTTCCTCCCTCCGCTGTGAAGAGAGGGTTTCGGGGTGGTATTCCTCGTGAACATGCGACGGATCGCCACCGCCGTCGCCGCCTCAGTTGCGACGCATGCCAGGCGGGCTACGCGGCATGTCAACCATCAGGACCTCCGCCGCAGGATCGCTGCTGTCGCACTCGGACAGAGTCTCGACGGAGCCAGTCGACAGATCGAACAGGCCATAGAGAGATTCATCGGGCTCGATTGCCGTGACTTGAGGAGTGGCCGATTGACGTGCCACTGCATGCTTCACCCACCGCTGAAGCCGCGATCGATCAGATCGCTTGCGTCGGCGAACAGCGGGGGACGAAGACGCCGTAGGAAACGACCGATATTGGGTCGACGGCTGCCGCAGAAGGACGTCGGGGACACATGCGCGGAAGTGTGTCACCCCGCGGACGGGGAACGTCTCGACGTCGAGGGGGGCCTCCCGGAGCTAGGCGGAGTCGTCGGCGATGAAGACGAGCGCACCGAGACGGATCTCGTGGCCCTCAGCCAAACCTCCACCCGAAACCATGATGATGGGAATCGGAAAAAATCGCAACCTCACCGGAAAGTTACTAAGACACCTACCCCACGGTGGGCGCCAACTGTCGTTGTTCTAAGTCTGACAGTAGAATGAGGGGTAGGTATGAGGAGGCAAGATCTTAGCTACGGTGAGGTTGTGCACGCAAGATTTACGAGTCAGGCCCTTCTCGGAGGAAGTAACAGCCCTACGTCTCGGTGCCCGGAGGCTCGGTCGATTGACTTATGCGTGAAGTTACAGGGGGTGCGAACCCTTGTGCCTGAGGAGGGGGGTGGCTTATATAAAGTGCGCCAGAACCCCAACCGTCCCACGTTACAAGGGTTTCAATGTCTTCAAAGACAGGACGTTACTGATAACGCCAGCAATAAAGGCAAATAAATGATCATTAAGACTACGGAGTGAACGCCTGACCCTTGCCATCCTGAGTGACCTTAGATCTTCTGTCTTCCGAGTGGTTTCCGGTGGGGTCGAGTGAGTACACCCCGGTCGAATGGAATTGGGTTGTCCGAGTGAACTGTTGGTCGAGTGTGTTGCACCCTATGGCGATTTCAGTCGGTAGATGGTGCCATCCTTTGAATGTCATTTGCTTTAAGGCAGTGTCCTCGGTAAGGGTGTCTAGGTCGGGCCTATTACCCTACCCTAGGTACATGTCTTCATCAGCCGGCCCCGCGCACGTCACCTCACCAGGTCCTTAGTGCCTACGTCTTCTCGCGGAAAGATCATGGGCAGAATAGCACGCACAGCTACCTTTTGTATTGCATGACTGACTAACGTGCAGGAGCCTACGGAGACAAGACCTCGAGCGGCTTCGCCAACGCCTCACCACTTCAGGAGGATGCTACACCGCACACTATGGGGCACAACCCCTCCCAAGCACCCTCGCGGGGCGAGCCACTCCTTTCTCGCACAAGTCGCTTGCACGTTAAAAGGGGGGCCCTTGAGCACCGCGCCTTAGGGCTCCTACTGTCTCTTGAGACCTCACCCCCTGGCCTTGACCACGGCATCGCGACCTGGCATACCAGCGGCGGCCGAGCCCTGCTCGAGGGCCGGCTCCTGAGAACGTAGAGCACCATGATGAGTGAGAGAAGTGGGATCGCAAAGCCCTGCGGAGGGGTACCAAGGGAGGGGCGTGACCCGACGCCGGTGGCGCTCTCCTCTCGAAATATAATGAACGTTAGTGTTCTCTCACGTCCCTTCGCAGGTTTCGCCTTGATTTATTTCAGGACAAGGAGCTTGCCCTCGCAATCGCAAAACCGAAGAAGCTCGCCCTCGCAACGAGAAAACCACCTCAGGCTGCAAGCTCGCTAAGCTAAGTCGCCTTACACGCTCAGGCGTGAACCTCATCGTACACGTCTTGTTTCCTGTGATTTTGCTCGGGCAGGGAAACCTCCATCTTAGTCCTTCGGGAGCTTCTTGCGCACTAAAGGGGACCTCCCGAGCATCGCACCTCGGGGGCTCTTACCAGACCTTGGTTCGCTCACCTCCTGGCCTTGACCACGGCATCGTGACCTGGCAAACCAGCAACGGCCGAAGCTTGCCTGGGGACTGGCTCCTGTCGGCGTAGAGCACTAAGCTACCGCGAGAGTAAAAGGGGGGCCCGTGCCCAAGCGAGAACCGCAATCACGACATAAGTTGGGAACGCTAACATTAAGGCGCAAGCGTCACGGTCCTTACACGCCCCTGTGGGGCCCTTCATGATTTTTTACGCAGGAATGAAACAAAAGAAAACCTTGGGGCCTCGCCGCCTCGCCGGCCAGCAAGGGGATCGCCATCCCGATCGCCTCCCCTGGGGCAACACTCCAGGCATTTGCCATCCTCTCTGAAGACCTTGAAGAAGAGCGTCGATGCCCCGTCATACTCGAAGTGGAGGGCGTGCCTCCCCTCCGAGTTGCAGGCACGGGCGATCGCCCCCCATCCCCGGGTCATGAAGACGACGCCGGAGAAGACGACCTCAACCTCCGCCTGCGAAGCCTGGCCACAGTAGCCATCATGCTGCAGCCACAACTCGATGGGGCCCCTCGACGGTATCTCCCCCGCCAGGGACCATGGGAGCCAGATCCATGTGCGCGGCGGCGTCGCCGCCCACACCACAAACTCTCGGGCCGTGCCGCTGCCGTGGGCCTGCGGGCAAGGCGGTCACACGGCCATCGCTTGTTCTCCTTCCCGGCTTCGTCCTACGTGACTTCCATGGCTGCTCTCATGAGCGGGGCCCTGTGCGCGAATGTTCGCACTGACGAGGAAACCCGGCGGGGCACGTTCGCACGAGGGTTGGAGAGCTGTGGGTGCTGCGGTGACCTTGCGGGGGCGACCGTGCCTTTTCTTCAGCGGGAGCAACTTAGGTTCCTCCCGCGGGGCCTTCCCTTTCTCGATGGCGGAAAATCTCCTCACTGGCGCCATGGATGCCTCGGCAAGATGGCGGTGCGACGGAGATAAAGAAGGAGCGAGCAGCGAGAAGATGAAGATGGGCTGGGGCTCCGCCCTCTTTCCCATTTATAGGCAGAGGAAGGCTAACCGGCGGCCTCTCATGTTCCAAGCAATGATGGCCCCGCTGCATGCACAAGGCAGTTGTCAAGTCGGTCAGTTGCTGAGGCAACATGGCGAAGCGAAGACGCCCATGTCCCGTTAAGCGCCACACATCGGCTTGGCCCGCAGGCGATTGGGTCCAGCGACAGCCGAAGCTTGCCTGAGGACTGGGTACTGTCGGCGTAGAGCACTAAGCTACCGCGAGAGTAAAAGGGGGGCCCGTGCCCAAGCGAGAACTGCAATCACGACATAAGTTGGGAACGCTAACATTAAGGCGCAAGCGTCACAATCCTTCCATGCCCCCGTGGGGCCCTTCATGATTTTTTACGCAGGAATGAAACAAAAGAAAAAGATCTCCTGAGGGCCGCGACCCGGGCAGCGTCGCCCACAATGTCGTGACACCTGGTCGACGCCATTACCCTCCTAAGCCCGGGCACAGCAATGTGGTGGCTCGTAGTAGTCATTGTCGCTTGATCTTGGTCCGGAGGGAGCGCCGCTGCTATTGGAGGAATCGCGGACAAGGCCAAGGGAAAGTTCACCGCCAGGGGCCTCGCCGCCTCACTGGCCAGCAGGGGGATTGCCATCCCGATCACCTCCCCTGGGGCAACACTCCAGGCATTTGCCATCCTCTCCGAAGACCTTGAAGAAGAGTGTCGATGCCCCATCGTACTCGAAGTGGAGGGCGTGCCTCCCCTCTGAGTTGCAGGCACGGGCGATCGCCCCCCATCCCCGGGTCATGATGACGTCGCCGGAGAAGACGACCTCAACCTCCGCCTGCGAAGCCTGGCCATAGCAGCCATCATGCTGCAGCCACAACTCAATGGGGCCCCTCGACGGTATCTCCCCCACCAGGGACCACGGGAGCCAGATCCATGTGCGCGGCGGCATCGCCGCCCACACCACGAACTCTCGGGCCGTGCCGCTGCCGTGGGCCTGCAGACAAGGCGGTAGTGCGGCCATCGCTTGTTCTCCTTCCTGGCTTCATCCTACGCGACTTCCATGGCTGCTCTCATGAGCGGGGCCCTGCGCGCAAACGTTCGCACTGACGGGGAATCCCGGCGGGGCACGTTCGCACCAGGGTTGGAGAGCTGTGGGCGCTGTGGTGACCTTGCGGGGGCGACCATGCCTTTTCTTCGGTGGGAGCAGCTCAGGTTCCTCCCGCGGGGCCTTCCCCTTCTCGAAAGTGGAAAATCTCCTCACTGGCGCCATGGATGCCTTGGCGAGATGGCGGTGCGACGAAGATAAAGAAGGAGCGAGCAGCGAGAAGATGAAGATGGGCTAGGGCTCCGCCCTCTTTCCCATTTATAGGCAGAGGAAGGCTAACCGGCGGCCTCTCACGTTCCAAGCAATGATGGCCCCGCTGCATGCACTAGGCAGTTGTCAAGTCGGGCAGTTGCTGAGGCGACGTGGGGAAGCGAAGATGCCCACGTACCGTTAAGCGCCACGCATTGGCTTGGCCCGCAGGCGCTTGGGACCCGCGGTGCTTCACCCTTGCCCTCTGGCTTCGCCTCGAAGCCAAGCCCGAGCGCGCCTTGGCCCGGGGGCTACTGTCGGCATTATGGGAACTAGGTTACCCAGACTTGCCTGCCTGCGGCCCGGCGGTGTGGCTCCTTCGACGGCCTGGTACGGCCCACCTACAAGACCGCCAAGACAAGACCCTCGCAAAGGCCCCCTGGCGTCGCGAGGCGGGCGACACCAAGACCTCTGGAGGGGGCGTCCCCCCAGGCTGCCTCCTGAGGAGTGGAGATTTCTATGCAGGTACCAGCCTCATCAGGCTGCAATGACGCAAGCCATGATGACCAAGGCTAGGCGGGCGCCAGCAGGCGCATAGGAGGCAGTTTCCTCTTTAGTGCTAAGGAGGCAAGGACAGGCGTGGGTTCCCGAGGAATCTACCAAATGTTTCCATTCCGGTGCTACAAGACCAAGTCCATGCTCGGCAGGACGGATGTCATCACCGAGCCCACCGTTGCGTCACGGCCAGAAGCTTTGCAGGTGAAGACCACCTTTCGTCAGGATAAGATGTACTATTTGTCCCCTTTCAAATTGGCCACTGTGGGATCCCTTGCCACCTACATTTTGTGGGAAGAGGACCGAGGCCACTACAAATATAGGTTAGCCACCACCGTAGAGAGGGATCGGATCCTTTCCACCCTCACCAACATAGCCCTCGCGAGGTTGTTCATCCACTGTACTAGTTCATCCTCAGCCACTCGTGAGGCGAATCCACCAAAAAGCAGGAGTAGGTTATTACACCGCAAGGTGGCCCAAACCTGGGTAAACTGCCGTGTTCATCTTCTTCCTTGCTCACACGAGTCTGGCTAGGCTCGGCTGTGGGGCGACGAGCTCGAAGCTTGAGAGGTTGAGATCTTCCCACACGCCCCATAGTTCGAACCTTCTTGGGTCTGCGGAGCCTGGAATTCGACATTTCAAGGGAGGGGCATGACCCGACGCCGGTGGCGCTCTCCTCTCGAAATATAATGAACGTCAGTGTTCTCTCACGCCCTACGCGGGGTTCACCTTGATTTATTTCAGGACAAGGTGCTTGCCCTCACAATTGCAAAACTGAAGATGCTCGCCCTCGCAACGAGAAAACCACCTCAGGCTGCAAGCTCCCTAAGCTAACTCGCCTTACACGCTCAGGCGTGAACCTCATCGTTGACATCTTGTTTCCTGCGATTTTGCTCGGGCAAGGAAACCTCCCTCTTAGTCCTTCTGGAGCTGCTTGCGCGCTAAAGGGGACCTCCCGAGCATCGCGCCTCGGGGGCTCTTACCGGACCTTGGGCCTCTCACCTCCTGGCCTTGACCACTGCATCACGACCTGGCATACCAGCGACGGCCAAAGCTTGCCTGGGGACTGGGTCCTGTCGGCGTAGACCACTAAGCTACCGCGAGAGTAAAAGGGGGGCCCGTGCCCAAGCGAGAGATGCACTCACGACATAAGTTGGGAACGCTAACATTATGTTGCATGCGTCATGATCCTTACACACCCCCGCGGGGTCCTTCATGATTTTTTATGCAGGAATGAAACAAAAGAAAAAGATCTCCCGAGGGCCGCGACTCGGGCAGCATCACCCACAATGTCGTGACGCCTGGTCGACGCCATTCCCCTCCTAAGCCCGGGCGCGGTGACGCGATGGCTCGTAGTAGTCGTCGTCGCTTGAGCTTGGTCCGGAGGAAGCGCCGCTGCTGCTGGAGGAATCACGGACAAGGCAAAGTTCACCGCCAGGGGCCTCGCCGCCTCGCCGGCCAGCAGGGGGATCACCGTCCCGATCGCCTCCCCTGGGGCAACACTCCAAGCGTTTTCCATCCTCTCTGAAGACCTTGAAGAAGAGCGTCGACGCCCCGTCATACTCGAAGTGGTGGGCGTGCCTCACCTCCGAGTGGCAGGCACGGGCGATCGCCCCCATCTCCGGGTCATGAAGACGTCGCCGGAGAGGACGACCCCAACCTCCGCCTGCGAAGCCTGGCCGCAGTAGCCGTAATGCTGCAGCCACAACTCGACGGGGCCCCTCGATGGTATCTCCCCCGCCGGGGACCGCGGGAGCCGGATCCATGTGCGCGGCGGCGGGCCGCCCACACCACGAACTCGCGGGCTATGCCGCCGCCGTGGGCCCACGGGTAAGGCGGTCGCGCGGCCATCGCTTGTTCTCCTTCCCGGGTTCATCCTCCATGACTTCCATGGCTGCTCTCGCTAGCAGGGCCCTGCGCGCGAACGTTCGCACTGACGGGGAAACCCGGTGGGGAACATTCGCACCAGGGTTGGACAACTGTGGGCGCTGCGGTGACCTTGCGTGGGCGACCACGTCTTTTCTTCGGCGGGAGCAGCTCAGGTTCCTCCCGCGGGGCCTTCCCTTTCTCGGTGGCAGAAAATCTCCTCACTAGAGCCATGGATGCCTCGGCAAGATGGCGATGCGACGGAGATAAAGAAGGAGCGAGCAGCGAGAAGATAAAGGTGGGCTGGGGCTCCGCCCTCTTTCCCATTTATAGGAAGAGGAAGGCTAACTGGCGGCCTCTCACATTCCAAGCAATGATGGCCCCGCTGCATGCAAAAGGTAGTTGTCAAGTCGGTCAGTTGCTGAGGCAAGGTGGCGAAGCGAAGACGCCCACGTCCCATCAAGCGCCACGCATCGGCCTGGCCCGCAGGTGATTGGGGCCCGCGGCGCTTCGCCCTTGCCCTTTGGCTTCGCCTCGAAGCCAAGCCCGAGCGCGCCTTGGGACCGGGGGCTACTGTCGGTGTTCGGGGAACCAGGGTACCCAGACTTGCCTGCATGCGGCCCGACGGCGTGGCTCCTTCGACTGCCTGGTACGGCCCACCTACTAGACCGCCAAGACAAGACCCTCGCGAAGGCCCCTTGGCCTCGCGAGGCGGATGACACCAAGACCTCTGGAGGGGGCGGCCTCCCCAGGCTGCCTCCCGAGGAGCGGAGATTTCTATGCAGGTACCAGCCTCATGAGGCTGCAATGACGCAAGCCATGACGACCAAGGCCAGGCGGGCACTAGCGGGCGCAGAGGAGGCAGTTTCCTCTTTGGTGCTAAGGAGGCAAGGACAGGCGTGCGTTCTCGAGGAATCTACCAAAGGTTTCCATTCCGGTGCTATAAGACCATGACCACGCTCGGCAGGATGGATGTCATCATCGAGCCCACCGCTGCGTCACGGCCAGAAGCTTTGCAGGCGAAGACCACCTTTCGTCAGGATAAGATGTACTACTTGTCCCCTTTCAAATTGGCCACTGTGGGATCCCTTCCCACATACATTTTGGGGGAAGAGGACCGAGGACACTATAAATATAGGTTAGCCACCACCGTAGAGAGGGATTGGATCCTTTCCACCCACACCAACATAGCCCTCACAAGGCTGTTCATCCACTGTACTAGTTCACCCTCAGCCCCTCGTGAGGCCCTCACGGGGGCTCCCAACCACGCCCAAGTTGAATCCCCATGCTCCACGCTGGTGGACGACACGGTCTTTCAACGACTATGCCCACGCCTAGTGGAAGCCCCATGCTCCGCGCTGGCGGGAAGACTAGAAGACTAGTGTAGGCGCCGGACGCGGCTGTTCTTTTGCTTGCTTTTGTAGCCGATTTGCCACTTCTTGGAATGAAATTCAAAGTTCTCGCGTGTTTATTTGGAAGGGATGGGAATTTTTCTCCTTGCAGCTTGTGCTCTTTCGAGTCTTGCAGTTGCCCGTCACTCCTCTCCGCGCGTCTCGCGAGCGGGGGCTGGGCACGGTGTGTACGCCTGGGTCCACCCACAAACACTCCTCGCCAAAGCCTTGACGTCCTAATCCTCGCGCGACGCTCGTAAACGAGCCAATGGGCATGTATGCCCTCCTGAGTCCTCATCTCCTAGCCTCGTCGGGCATCGCGACCTGGTGTACCAGTGACGATAGGTCCTCGTTCGGGGGCTCGCGTGGGGCGCGGTGCCCTGTGAGGCATCTCCGGAGGCCCCACATCCTCGTGGCCCGCTAGAGACCTCGCGGCCACTAGGTGCCTTCTGAGGCCTGAGAACCTTCGGATCCTTGAAGAGGGAAATCCCCGGCAAGATCACTTTGGAACGAGAGGCACGCAGGGGATCCAAGCTCCGGAGGAGCACGCCCTCGCGGTGCAGGAGTCTGCCACAAGCACACCAAGCTAAGTTATCCTAATCGCGATCAACAAGAACCTGTCGATTTGTAGCAACACGAATGCTAAGATACGAAATAAAAACATTAACATAATGGTGAAAGCGCCATGGTCCATTAGATGCCCCAGCAGGGCCTTCTACATTTCTTGATGCAGGGAAAAAGAAAAAAAGCAAAAGCGGCCTCGCGACCACCGTGGCTCCCGAGGCCTGGCTCCAGCGATGCCTGTGCTCAGTCGGAATCCTCCTCCTGCTTCACCGGAGTGCGATGGCGAGGCGGCTTGTTGTCCTCCTGAGCAGGAGCACAGCGACGTGGTGGCTCGCCAACTTCCCCGGCTCGGAAGCGGCAACGTGGCGACTCGTCATAGTCATCGTCGCTCGTGCTCTCCCCGAAGGAAGAGTCACCGCTGCTGGAGGCGCTGCGGCCATCGCCAAGGGCGAGTTCACCGCCGAGGATGCCACCGCCCCTACGGTCATCGTCGTCGGAGGGGTGGACATCTTCGTCGCCATCGTCGCCCTTCGGACAGCACCCCAGATGCCTTCGTCCTCCCCGAAGATCCTGATGTAGAGGGTTGCCGCTCTGTCATGCCTGAAGTGGAGGGTACATCTCCCCTGCAGGCCATGCGCGCAGGCAAACGGCTGCCACCCATGATTCAGGAACACGTAGCCGGCGGGGGTGACCTCGACCTGCACCCACGAGGCCTTGTTGCAGCAGCCGTTGGCCTGCAGCCAGAGGCCACCAGGCCCTCCGGTCGGCAGTGCACCCGCGAAGAAGCGCGGGAGCTGGAACAAGGTGCCTGCCGGCCTCTCCGCCCACACCATGAACTCCGAGGACCCGTCGGCCGAATGGGATTGCGGGCACAGTGGCCGGACGGCCGCCGCATGCTTCCCCCCTTGGCCGTGGCCGCCTTGGCCGCGGCAGCTTCCAGCGTAGGAAGGAGCCTTCCCGCGGCTGCCAGAGGCAGTGCCGTCCTTCAAGGGGGTGCGCCCACGCCCTCGGGGAGCCACAGCCAGCGTTGCAGCGTACTTGCACGGACGGCCGCGATTCCTCTTGGGCGGTGGCGAGCCTGGTCCCTCCTTGGGGGCCTTTCCTTCCTCGGCAGCAGAAAACCTCCTCACAGGCGCCATGGATGCCTCGGCGAGATGGCGGTGCAACGAAGAAGAAGAAGGAGTGAGCAGCAAGAAGATCAAGATGGGCTGGGGGCTCCACCCCCCCTTTCCCATTTATAGGCGGAGGAAGGCTAACCGGTGGCCTCTCATGCTCCAAGCAATGATGGCCCCGCTGCATGCACCAGACAGTTGTCAAGTCAGGCAGTTGCCGAGGTGACGTGAGGAAGCAGAGACGCCCACGCCCATCAAGCGCCACGCGTCGGCCTGGCCCGCAGGCGATTGGGGCCCGTGGCGCTTCGCCCTTGCCCTTTGGCTTCGCCTCGAAGCCAAGCCCAAGCACGCCTTGTGCCTGGGGGCTACTATCGGCATTCTGGGAACCAGAGTACCTACACTTACCTGCCTGTGGCCCGGCGGCGTGGCTCCTTCGATGGCCTGGTACGGCCCACCTACAAGACCGCCAAGACAAGACCGTCACGAAGGCCCCCTAGCCTCGCGAGGCGGACGACACCAAGACCCCTAGAGGGGGCGACCTCCCCAGGCTGCCTCCCGAGGAGCGGAGATTTCTATGCAGGTACCTGCCTCATGAGGATGCAATGACGTAAGCCATGATGACCAAGGCCAGGCAGGCGCCAGCGGGCGCAGAGGAGGCAGCTTCCTCTTTGGTGCTAAGGAGGCAAGGACAAGCATAGGCTCCCGAGGAATCTACCAAAGGTTTCCATTCAGGTGCTACAAGACCAAGACCATGCTCGGCAGGACGGATGTCATCACCAAGCCCACCGCTGCGTCACGGCCAGAAGCTTTGCAGGCGAAGACCACCTTTCGTCAGGATAAGATGTACTACTTGTCCCCTTTCAAATTGGCCAATGTGGGATCCCTTCCCGCCTACATTTTGGGGGAAGAGGACCGAGGCCACTATAAATATAGGTTCGCCACCACCGTAGAGAGGGATCGGATCCTTTCCACCCTCACCAACATAGCCCTCGCGAGGCTGTTCATCCACTGTACTAGTTCATCCTCAGCCCCTCGTGAGGCCAATCCACCACAAAGCAGGAGTAGGGTTTTACACCACAAGGTGGCCCGAACCTGGGTAAACTGCCATGTTCAGCTTCTTCCTTGCTCACGCGAGTCCGGCTAGGCTAGGCAGTGGGGCGGCGAGCTCGAAGCTTGAGAGGTTGAGATCTTCGCACACGCCCCAGAGTTCGAACCTTCTTGGGTCTACGGAGCCCTAAATCCGACATTTACTGTCGGCGTTCTGGGAACCAGGGTACCCAGACTTGCCTGCCTGCGGCCCGGCGGTGTGGCTCCTTCGACGGCATGGTATGGACCACCTACAAGACCGCCAAGACAAGACCCATGTGAATGCCCCCTGGCCTCGCGAGGCGGATGACACCAAGACCTCTGGAGGGCGCGGCCTCCCGAGGCTTCCTCCTGAGGAGCGGAGATTTCTATGCAGGTACCAGCCTCATGAGGCTGCAATGATGCAAGCCATGACGACCAAGGCCAGGCGGGCGCCAGCGGGCGCAGAGGAGGCAGTTTACTCTTTGGTGCTAAGGAGGCAAGGACAGGCGTGGGTTCCCGGGGAATCTACCAAAGGTTTCCATTCCGGTGCTACAAGACCAAGACCACGCTCGGCAGGACGGATGTCATCACCGAGCCCACCGCTGCGTCAAGGTCAGAAGCTTTGCAGGCGAAGACCACCTTTCGTCAGGATAAGCTGTACTACTTGTCCCCTTTCAAATTGGCCACTGTGGGATCCCTTCCCGCGTACATTTTTGGGGAAGAGGACCGAGGCCACTATAAATATAGGTTAGCCAACACCGTAGAGAGGGATCAGATCCTTTCCACACTCAAAAAACATAGCCCTCGCGGGGCTGTTCATCCACTGTACTAGTTTATCCTTAGCCCCTCGTGAGTCCAATCCACCACAAAGCAGGAGTAGGGTTTTAGACCGCATGGTGGCCCGAACCTGGGTCCATGTTCATCTTCTACCTTGCTCACGCGAGTCCGGCTAGGCTAGGCTGTGGGGCGACGAGCTCGAAGCTTGAGAGGTTGAGATCTTCGCACACGCCCTGGAGTTCGAACCTTCTTGGGTCTGCGGAGCCCTGAATCCAACATTTACTGTCAGTGTTCTGGGAACCAGGGTACCCAGACTTGACTGCCTGTGGCCCGGCAGCGTGCCTCGTTCGACGGCCTGGTACGGCCCACCTACAAGACCGCCAAGACAAGACCCTCGCGAATGCCCCTGGCCTTGCTAGGCGGACGACACCAAGACCTCTGGAGGGGGCGGCCTTCCCAGGCTGCCTCCCGAGGAGCGGAGATTTCTATGCAGGTACCAGCCTCATGAGGCTGCAATGACGCAAGCCATGACGAGCAAGGCTAGGCGAGCGCCAACAGGCACAGAGGAGGCAGTTTCCTCTTTGGTGCTAAGGAGGCAAGGACAGGCGTGGGTTCCTGAGGAATCTACCAAAGGTTTCCATTCCGGTGCTACAAGACCAAGACCAGGCTCGACAGGACAGATGTCATCACCGAGCCCACCGCTGCATCACGGCCAGAAGCTTTGTAGGTGAAGACCACCTTTCATTAGGATAAGATGTACTACTTGTCCCCTTACAACTTGGCCACTGTGGGATCCCTTCCCGCCTACATTTTGGGGGAAGAGGACCGAGGCCACTATAAATATAGGTTAGCCACCACCGTAGAGAGGGATCGGATCCTTTCCACCCTCACCAACATAGCCCTCACGAGGCTGTTCATCCACTGTACTAGTTCATCCTCAGCCCCTCGTGAGGCCAATCCACCACAAAGCAGGAGTAGGGTTTTACACCGCAAGGTGGCCCGAACCTGGGTAAACTGTCGTGTTCATCTTCTTCCTTGCTCATGCGAGTCCGGCTAGGCTAGGCTGTGGGGCGACGAGCTCGAAGCTTGAGAGGTTGTGATATTCACACACGCCCCAAAGTTCGAACCTTCTTGGGTCTGTGGAGCCCTGAATCCGACATTTGGCGCGCTAGGTAGGGGCTCCACCAATGGCCAGGTACGGCCCATCTACAAGACCACCAAGACAAGACCCTCGCGAATGCCCCCTGGCCTCGCAAGGCGGACGACACCAAGACCTTTGGAGGGGGCGGCCTCCCCAGGCTGCCTCCCGAGGAGCGGAGATTTCTATGCAGGTACCAGCCTCATGAGGCTACAATGACGCAAGCCATGATGACCAAGGCCAGGCGGGCGCCAGCGGGCGCAGAGGAGGCAGTTTCCTCTTTGGTGCTATGGAGGCAAGGACAGGCGTGGGTTCCCGAGGAATCTACCAAAGGTTTCCATTCCGGTGCTACAAGACCATGACCATGCTCGGCAGGAGGAATGTCATCGCCGAGCCCACCGCTGCGTCACGGCTAGAAGCTTTGCAGGCGAAGACCACCTTTCGTCAGGATAAGATGTACTCCTTGTCCCCTTTCAAACTGGCCACTGTGGGATCCCTTCCCGCCTACATTTTGGGGGAAGAGGACCGAGGCCACTATAAATATAGGTTAGCCACCACTGTAGAGAGGGATCGGATCCTTTCCACCCACACCAACATAGCCCTCACGAGGCTGTTCATCCACTGTACTAGTTCATCCTCAGCCCCTCATGAGGCCAATCCACCACAAAGCAGGAGTAGGGTTTTACACCGCAAGGTGGCCCGAACCTGGGTAAACTGCCGTGTTCATCTTCTTCCTTGCTCACGCGAGTCCGGCTAGGCTAGGCTGTGGGGCGACGAGCTCGAAGCTTGAGAAGTTCAGATCTTCACACATGTCCCAGAGCTCGAACCTTCTTGGGTCTACGGAGCCCTGAATGCAACATTTTGTGTGCCAGGTAGGGGATGCCCTTCTGGATGACCCGCTCCTCCCTGGCACCTCGCAGACAGGTTCAGGGCTCCGCAGACCCAAGAATGTTCGAACTCTGGGGCGTGTGCGAAGATCTCAACCTCTCAAGCTTCGAGCTCGTCGCCCCACAGCCTAGCCTAGCCGGACTCGCGTGAGCAAGGAAGAAGATGAACACGGCATTTTACCCAGGTTCGGGCACCTAGCAGTTTAGAAAATCAGGGGCATGTAAGGATCGTGACGCTTGCGCCTCAATGTGAGTGTTCCCAACTTCTGTCATGATTGCGTCTCTCACTTGGGCACGGGCCCCTCTTTTACTCTCGCGATAGCTTAGTGCTCTATGCCGACAGGACCCAGTCCCCAGGCAAGCTTCGGCCGTCGCTGGTATGCCAGGTCGCGATGCCGTGGTCAAGGCCAGGAGGTGAGCATCCAAGGTCCGGTAAAAGCCCCCAAGGCACGATGCTCAGGAGGTCCCCTTTAGCACGCAAGCAGCTCCTGAAGGACTAAGAGGGCGGTTTCCTTGCCCGAGTGAAATCGCAGGAAACAAGATGTCAATGATGAGGTTCACGCCTGAGCGTGTAAGGCGACTTAGCTTAGTGAGCTTGCAGCCTGAGGTGGTTTTCCAGTTGCAAGGGCGAGCTTCTTCGGTTTTGCGATTGCAAGGGCAAGCTCCTTATCCTGAAATAAATCAAGGCGAACCATGCGAAGGGTGTGAGAGAACACTGACGTTCATTATATTTCGAGAGGAGAGCGCCACCGGCGTCGTGTCACGCCCCTCCCTTGGTACCCCTCCGCAGGGCTTTGCGATCCCACTTCTCTCTCACTCATCATGGTGCTCTACATTCTCAGGACCCGGCCCTCGAGCAGGGCTCGGCTGCCGCGGGTATGCCAGGTCGCGATGCCATGGTCAAGTCCAGGGGGTGAGGGCTCGAGCGCCAGTAGGAGCCCCTGAGGCGCAGTGCTCAAGGGCCCCCCTTTTAACGTGCAAGCGACTTGTGCGAGAAAGGAGTGGCTCGCCCCGCGAGGGTGCTTGGGAGGGGTTGTGCCCCATAGTGCGTAGTGTAGCATCCTCCTGAAGTGGTGAGGCATTGGCAAAGCCGATCAAGGTCCTGTCTCCGTAGGCACCTGCGCGTTAGTCAGTCACGCAATACAAAAGGTAGCCGCGCTTGCTGTTCTGCCCATGATCTTTCTGCGAGAAGACGAAGGCACTAAGGACCTGGTGAGGTGATTTGCGCAGGGCCAGCCGTGAGCCAGAGCTCGGTCTCTTAGGTTTATCAGCGCTGCAGGGATGGACCCAAGCACAGGCGCCATGCCGGTAGCCCCCCCTCGCGGGACGAGCAAGATGCGGGTCAGCAACATGCGGGGACCGCAAGGGTAATTCCAGAGATGATAGATCATCAGGCGCAATGTTAACAACCATAATAACTCAAGCAGGCATAACTTTCCCAGAATACATGAATCGAAATGATGCTGCTACGAGGACGAGCCCCAGCAGCCTGAGGATGATGCAGCCCGAGGGGCTCACTCAGTTGAACAAACCAAAAAGTCACCTAGCACCATCGTTGTAGGAGAGTCGAGGTAGCTGAAGGCACTTGCTACAGAAATTGCTCCTCACTAGCGAGGCGGCTCCGGAGGCCCGCCTGGCTCGCAAGGGTCTGGCACTTCCTCCGACAGGACCACCTGGCGCCTGGCCTCATGAGCCGCCATAGCACCCAGCACGAAGCGCTGGTACGAGGTGGCCATGTTCAGCAGGCCAAATGGCATGCAGACGTAGCTGCAGGGGTAGCCCCCACTCCGGCCGATGCGAGATGGCCAGAAGAGGTCCTGCGAAGTAGCCCTGTTGATGCCTGGGATGTTGACGCAGGCGCGCAGCTCGCCACCCATGTCGGGGGGCGGGGCTGCACCCGGTGATGCGGGGCGACGCTCGCCACGCATGGCTCGCGCCTCCTGAAGCTCTTCGATTGCCTTGGTGATGAACTCTTGCGCGCCTGGCGCCTCGCACCCTGCGCCTTGCTCACAGAGGCGTGCGTCGAAGCACGCCTCCAAGTGGTGCCCGAACACCTCCCTCGTTGCACTGGTCAGGTCTGAGGCCCTCCAGACAAGAGCCCCCGAGCCCGTCCTGAGTGGGGCACCGGGCATGCCTTCCTATGCGAGAGGGAAAGGCGCCCCAGCAGTGGGCGCGGGGCCTGAGGCGCCATCGGCAGGCGCCCCAACCTCCTGATGGCCCTTGGGGAGGAGCTGCTTCTTCTTCATGGGGATGGCCTCAGGAGGCAGGATGGCGCCCTTGTCGTTAGAGTTCTCGCCCGCCGCAGCCTGGTAGGCGCGCTCGAGGGAAAACACCGCATCCTTTTCGTCGCAGGCGACCGTGATGATTCTGCCGCACCCTGGCATCTTGAGGACATTGTAACCGTGGTGAGTTGCTGCCATGAACTTGGCGAGGGCCAGATACCCGAGGATGGCATTGTACGGGAGGCCGATGTGGGCGACGTAAGTTGATGAGCTCGGTGTCGTAGTTGTCGCGCTTGCCGAAGGTGACTAGGAGGCGCACCTGCCCCAGGGGAATGGTGGAGCCATCGGTCGCTCCTGAGAAAGGCTTTGTGGGTAGGAGCCATCGGTCTCAAACGTATCGACGGAGAGAATGTTGAGCCCCGCGCCACCATCGATGAGGGTTTTGGTGACGAGGACGTTGTTGATGGTTGGCGTGCAGTGCATCGAGAGCGCGCCAGTGGCAGCGGAGCACTTAAGTTGGTCCTTGGAATCGAAGGTGATGGCGTGCTGCGACCACCTGAGGGGACACGTCGCCTCAAGCTTCGGGAGGGCCGCATTCACCTCACGAGAGAACTCCTTGAAGATGTGGTGTGAGGCGGGGGCCTAAGCACCCCCCAGGATGCAGGCGATCGCTCAAGGCTCCTGGAAGCCCGCAGCCCCATCGTCCTGCCGATTGTCGTCATTTCTCCTTGGCGGCGGCGGCGGCAGAGGGAGGCCGGTGTTGCCCTGAGGACGGTCCTCACGAGGCTGGTCTCGCCAAGGGCCATCATGCGGCTGACCCTGCCAGCGGTCCTCGCAAGGCTGATCGCGCCAGTCCTGATGAGAGTCGCGGTTATCCCAGCGGCCTCCGCCACGGCCTCCGCTACAGCCGTAGCTGCAGTCGCCGTGCTCGGGGTGGCGTCCGAGGCGCCCGTCACAAAGCGCCCTGAGCTCCTGGCAGTCATTGGTGTTGTGGCTGTGAACGTTGTGGAAGATGCAAAACGGGCGGTTGCCCCTTGGGGGCTCGTCGTGGTCGCGGCCGTGCTTCATCTCAAGCTCGACCACGAGCACAGCGGGGCCCTTGTGCTTTGCCTCCTTGGCCTTGGCCTTCTTGTCTTCAGGGTCGACCTCTGGAAGCTCAAGGAGGGAGAGGCGGCCTTCTTCAGCCCTTGTGCACTTGGACGCCAGGTTGAACATCTCCAGGGCCGAACACAGGTCCTCGTGGATGGCGAGCTCCTCCTTCATCTTGACATCCCGAACGCCATAAGTGAACGCCGAGATGATGGCCTCGTCCGACGCCTTCGGGATCTTGAGGCGAACGCTCGTGAAGCGCTCGATGTATTTGTGCAAAGTTTCGCCCGGCTACTGCTTCATGCGCCGCAGGTCGGCCACTATGGGAGCGCGGTCGTGGGTGCCCTGGAAGTGGGCGATGAAGCGCTTGCGAAGCTCGTCCCAGGAGAAAATCGACCCCTCCAGGAGGTTGAGGAGCCAGGAGCGTGCGCCGTCCTTGAGGGCCATGGGAAACCAGTTGGCCATCAACTTCTCGTCGCCGTTTGCCGCTTCGATGCTCAACGCGTAGAGTTGGAGGAACTCTACGGGGTTGGGGGTGCCGTCGTAGCGCGGAGGCAGATCTGGCTTGAACTTGCTGGGCCAGACGATGCGGCGCAGCTCCGGGGTGAAAGCACGGCAGCCTGCCACGCTCGCAGGCACAGCGCGCACGGGGGGAGCTCGGTCTTGACGCCCACACGCCACGGGCTCCGGTGGTGCGAGGTCTTGGTGCTGGCGCTGAGGCGCCAGGAGCGCGCGCGCATCGGCCTACGGCCGCTGCACCACCTGGTAGCTTGCTTCATCCCTTGCCGGCGCCCCGCACTGTGGGTCGCGCGGGGGTGCATCGCACCTGGGCTCCGGTTCCACGTCGCGCCGAGGAGGAGGAGGAGGCGCACTGTGAGCCACGTCGCCCGTCTGGGATGGCGGGGGAGGCAGCGAGCGGGACGGCGCAGGGGCCTCACCGGCAGCGTTCACGAGCTCAGCAATGCAGCCGAGCCAGTCGTCGTAGAGGTCATTGGCGGGGCGATAACGCAGGAGCTCACGCGCCATGAGTAGCACAGCCTACGCGTTCGCCGGCCCACGGCGAGCATGGGAGGATGACGCTGTGGCAGGAGTAGGCAACGGAGTGGCGGTGCGGCCATCACGCCGCACGGAAGGCGGCAGAGACGAGTCTGGCTACTCGTGAGCAGCCGGGTTGGTGGCGGCGTTGGCCGCGGGGGAGGCAGAGCAGTGAGGAGTGCCGTTACCGACGGGCGCTATCTGGGCGACACGAGCGGCCCGGCGCTCGGCCTGGACATGACGAGCGTCGGCCATGGGAGCGACAGAACGGAGCGTAGCAAACAGTGGAAGAAGGACTTCGACACGCCCCTACGTGGAGCGCCAATGTCGGATTCAGGGCTCCACAGACCCAAGAAGGTTCGAACTCTAGGGCGTGTGCGAAGATCTCAACCTCTCAAGCTTTGGGCTCGTCGCCCCACAGCCTTGCCTAGCCGGACTCGCGTGAGCAAGGAAGAAGATGAACACGGCAGTTTACCCAGGTTCGGGCCACCTTGCAGTGTAAAACCCTACTCCTGCTTTGTGGTGGATTGGCCTCATGAGGGGCTAAGGATGAACTAGTACAGTGGATGAACAGCCTCGCGAGGGCTATGTTGGTGAGGGTGGAAAGGATCCCATCCCCCTCTATGGTGGTGGCTAACTTATATTTATAGTGGCCTTGTTCCTCTTCCCCCAAAATGTAGGCGGGAAGGGATCCCACAGTGGCCAATTTGAAAGGGGACAACATTACAAAAAAAGACACATCTGTGACATATTGGGCCGAACGAATTTTTTTCTGCCATGCTTATGACACTTCTATGACGATAATTGTGACAAAAACCGGTATCATCATAGATGTGGTGGGCTCCTACTTCTATGACAAAAAATCATGACAGAAAATGGGCTTTTCGTCCTGGGCAGGCCGGGGACGCACATGCATGACATTCTTTGGGCCGTCCATGACGGAAAAAATCATGGTAGAAGCGAGGGCGAGGAAAATTTCGGGGAGTTCCCGGTTACGGTGGATTGTCGGGGACGAGCGATGCACGGAGGGATTGTGCGTTTCTCTCGTACATGTACGCGCGTGTGTGAGAGGCGTTGGGCTCTAACTGAACCCGAGCGAGGCGTTCGCTTACTGAACCTGAGCGATTGCACTAGCTACGTTGCTGAACTCGAGCGATCGATCGATCCCTGGTTGTTAACTGAACCCGATCGAGGGATTCCTTCGCTACTGCTGCTAACTGAAGCCAATCGAACCTGCTGCCTCTTATGAACAGTGAATGTGGGGGTTGGTTGACCGAGTCGAGACATATGTGGTTGGGGTTGGATGAACAGTTCCTGGTGGGGGTTGGATGAATAGGACCCTGTGGTAGTAGAGGCCGTTGCCGCTGGATGAACAGGACCCCGATCGAGGAGTTGGTGGGGGTGGATGAACAGTAGCCGGTGGAGGGACCCCGTGGAGGGCTGGTTGAACAGTAGCCGGTGGAGGCTGGATGAATAGGACCCCATGGATGAACAGTAGCTGGTGCAGGCAGGAGGAAGTCGACGGTGAATGAACAGTAGCAGGTGGAGGCTGGAGGAAGTCGACGGTGGATGAACAGTAGCCCGTGGAGTCTCGTTTTGCGGTACGCCACATCCCTCCTGATGAACAGGACCCTGTTTCGACCGTAGCGCTCCAACACAAGTCCGTTTCCTCCGTTTTGCGGTACGCCACACCCCTCCTGATCAACAGGACCCCGTTTCGACCATAGGCACTCGAACATAAGTCCGTTTCCTCCGTTTTGCGGTACGCCAAATCCTTCCCGATGAACAGGACCCCGTTTCGACCATACGCGCTCGAACAGAAAGGTTGTTTCCTCTGTTTTGCGGTAAGCCAGACCTCGTTTTGGCTGTTCCGTCCAAGCTAGTTGGCTCCTGATGAACATGATGCCGTTGCTGCCGTTCGTACACGAGCCCTGGCCGTACGTATGCGCGAGTACGCGTTCAAGACCCCGCCCGTATGTACGTACGTGGCCGTATTTTTTGCGATCGGGCTGTACGTACATGTACACAGTTTAGAAGGGACTGCCTGAACTGCTACATCGGGGGCTCTACTACTACACGTGCCGCTGCTTGCTCGGCCACGGTTCATCGTTGCAGAGAGACCGATCGACCAGTATGTACGTACACGTTCGCGACCAGACAGAAAACGCTACGTACGCTTCGACCGGGTGGGTCCCAGCTGTCAGGGAGGACAAGGTCGCACGTCCTTGCATGCGAAGATATAGCTAGTGGGTCCCATCTTTCAGGGGGAAGAATCATTTTTTTTCCCGTAATATGGACGCACTTCCTTGCGTGCGAAGATGTAGCTGGTGGGTCCATCTGTCAGCCTCACCGCGTAGAGTCCTCTTCCGATGGCTGTCGTTCGTTGACCACGCCGCGCGGAGAGCACCCAGGTGGTGGACGATGGCGAGGCCTAGGAAGGGAACGACGCGGAGCCAGGGAAGACGAGGCAGGTGCATGCCCACGCGGAGGGGAGTACGAGGGTTCACTGGTTCGGCTGCAGTGTGAGGCTGCCTTCGCCGGAGAATAACAGGAGGTGTTGGTGAGTAGAGGAATGGCCTAGACGGCGATGGGAGTAGGGTGGGCTGGTGAGTCTTGCGCGGCAGCACAGCCAGCCACGGGAGGTGGTAGCAGGCGGTACCGCCGGCGGTGGTTTGGGCGGCTGAAGCAAGAATATCCGAGATTGAAGAAGAAGCACGACATCCGTTGGATGGACATCCAACGGCCACTGCTGCTAGAATCGTGTGTTGACTATAAGTTGACAAAGCCTTGCATACGCGTCAACCTAGTAGGCCCACAAGTGTGTGGCAGAGAACATATAGCCCATTTGCGATTTGTAAGAATGTACAACCCATTTTTGAATTCTAATGGAATTTACTATAGCCCATTTACAGTTTGTTAAAATTACAGCCCATTTTCTAGCTAGGACAACGATTAATAATTTCAACCAAATGCTTAAAACAGAATTGAATAAAATTTCCCACATTTTGATGGGATCCAAAAAAAATTTATCCCGAAATTTCAAGTCAGATTAAATATAATTTAAAAATAACTTTGTATAACATAAAGTCATCTCATGATTCCTCATGTTCGTTGACCATGTTGACAATGCGAGACGGCGGCGCACGGCGAGCGCAACAACTGGAAGGACGGCGGAGAGGGCCTCGCGGGCCCTACGGATGGTCTGATACTACAGCTCCCGCTACTCATTCAGGAAAGCCAGGATCATAGGGCCACATGTCCGTGACGGCATTGTCGTTCGCTTGTTCGCCGGCGATTCATCCTTTCGCGAGCCGGTGCTCGTTGAGGAGACGGAGGTTGTAGCATAGGTCCTCCTGCACTGGTAGCTCTTCCGCCATTAGGGCGTCGAAGTGCGGTCGCACCTGCTCTATGGTGAACACGGCATGAACCGGCTTGGGCGGTGGCGCCGGCTCCTGGTCGGAAGCCACGTCCATCGTCTGATTGTCGTCGCTGAGCTCGGCGAGCTCGCTGGCGAGCTAGCATGTCCGGCTGCTGGACCGGACCACTGTCAAGCACGAGTCTGACCGCCCTGGCCCACCCAGACCCCGTCCCTCGCCCGCGTGCGCTTTTCGCCCGAAACGGTCAGCACCGCCCGCACCGCTTCCCGGTGCAGGCGATTGCTCCGCGTTCAAACGACACAAGTGCTGTCCGTCCATCCGTCTGCCACCCGCATTAATGATACACGGTTACCGAGGTGGCTACTCCAGCGCCACCCGTCAGTCCCTCTCCCGCCCACCATTGCTATATAAACTGCTGCACTGACCATAGCCGCAGTCATCCGCCTCTGTTCCCTTTCTCCTGTCCACGCCACTCCCACTATGGCTTCGTCGCGCTCCAGCGCTCTTCGGGACGGGTGGACGATGAACCAGAAGGTGATGGCAGCCATTGCTGCCGCTGGCTGGCCGGCAGGCAGCCGGAGGACGACGACGTCCCAATGGAGAATGTGCCAGTCGATGATCCGGCGCTAACCCCCTCCTCCGCGCCATCCTCGCCGGTGCATGGCACCATGACCATCGGCGAGGCCCGTGCCCAATACATGGACATGGTGATGGCAGGCACACCATCATCACGAACTCTGTTTTTTATAAGTGTAATAATAAGAGTCATAGATATATAGATAGATATAGATATAGATACGGTCGTGTATGAACGAATTTAGTTCGATTAGTTCGAATTCTTGTATCACTGGCATTGGATGAACATGCAAAACAATACGTACTAGCATTATTCCCAGGACACATGGTGATCACCTCGTTTGTAGCAGTTTCACACATACAAAAAGTTTGAGCAGCTTTTTAGCGTGCATGTACATTGCAATCAAACTCACAGGCCTAGCAATTCATAGAGAACATTCAAAACAATCGATGATTATGCATCTCAGTGATTCAAATGTCAGAGCCAATATTTACTTCACAACTAAAGAATAAAGAAAAATCGATCGATGCTGTTGAAAGCAAAGGGCATCCCATTCGAAAATATCAAACGCATGTCTTCTTGCTAACATCAATGAGCAAAATTGACAAGGTTGTCCCATTCCAAAATATCAAATGCGTGTCTTTGCGTACATCAATGAGCAAACTTTGACAAGGTTTTCCCATTCCAAAATATCAAATGCCTACGATTGTGGAATGGGCGGGGTTTGCCATCAGTTCAGACATTGACATGTCACCTCGTGCTAAATAAACCAGCTGTTCTTTTTGTGCAGTTCCACTAAAATCAACGAACTTCGCGCGTAGCTTGTATGATTTTGCCTTTATATGTTGCAACACCTTGAACATATCCGCACCTCCTTTCATGTAGCTAATTTTGTGGCTGGAGGTGGAAATGAATGATTTGAGAACATTCGATGTATTGTGCATGATGAAGTATAATGGAGGGCACGAACCATCAGAACATTTTCTGCAGTTCCCATTGAAATCAAGCTGAGCATCCTTGTTTGCATAAATACAAAAAAGTTATTAGTATAAAGCAAACTGTACTATGGATTGACAGTTTAAACAGGCAACCTACATGATCCATGCAGAGCACGCATTTAAAAAAATGGAACTCACCGGAAAGAATCCTAAAACAACAATGTATTGGCCATCACAGCAACAAAGATGGAGATCCGTGAGTCCTTCTGAGCTGAAGTTAGTTTGTTCTTGTGGGCAGTAATGTTACCATCCTTCAACTGCTTCCTTCTGATATGAAGAGGATGATTCTGTTGTGCAAAGGAAAGAGAACAACTAAATGCTGCATCCCTGTTTGCTCGAAAAAAAGGAAAGGAAATAATTAAAATAGCACAGATGATGCACTTCTTGAGGACAATACCACTTTCTCATGACAGTATCTAAACAGTAGCACAACACCAATAGAGATGACAAAGCTCAATCATATGGATGAAATCCCTGGGCCAGTACCAACCTTTGTCAGGAGGCTTATTGTGTAGAGCATACAGATGAAGCACTTCTCGGGAACCATCCGTTATTATCTACTTTGGTTGCCATGCTTACTATATACTCCTCGATTAGTTTAATGTTTCCAACATCTTCTTGTGCAGTTCCACTAAAATATATGTTATCTTCAAACAAGATCCCTATTTGCACAAGTAGAGATAATTACATATTACATTAAGAGTGGCATCAAATCAGTGGCAAAACAATTGCTCGTTCCAGCCATAGCAATAAATTAAGATGCAAAACTATATCATTACTTGTGTCATCACAGTTCCAGTGCTTCATTACAGCACCGGGAGTTGATTTTTGTTTTTCTTCCGCTTGTTCTTCCCCTTCATCACTTGTTTCAATAACACACAAGCTTCACCTTCAATGTAAGATTTGGCATGTCAATTAGGGAGCACAAGTATAGCACTAAACAACGACATTAATATCTGATGACAGTAGCAAAATACAGGCCAACAGTTGTGAAATATCATTATCTTACCTCAATGGGATATTACGGCGCACATACAGATTGGAAGTATGGTCTCCATTTGTGCAGTTCACTAAAATCAAGCAACATTACCATATAAGTAGCACAACATATGAAAGCACACTGCACAATCATGTGAAAGAAGGCCAGTACTGACCTCTCATGATGCAGAATTCAAACAACTCACGAGAAGAAGATCTGAAACAAATTTGCCAACACGGATAGGAAGTCAGATCTCCTCTTGTGCAGTTCCACTATGATCAAGCAATCAAGCAACTTTGTCGGTGTGACATTTTGGATGAACTACACAAAACACTCTTAAAACAAAAGTGTTTTGTGCAGTGCACCAAAAGGTCGCAATAGCAACAAGGTGAAGTAGATAACCCTATTTACACAAAGGTGCAAAGGAAACAATTACTGGTCAATAACGGTGGATGACACAGAAGCCCACAAAAAGAAGCATCTAACTTATCTAAATGGGAAAGAAAGCAAGATAGTACCATTTCTCAAACAGTGGCATTGATTCATATTAACAGAGAGATTATATTAACAATAAAATTCATTAAACATGTAATTTGCTTTTAAGTGTGGCATTGCTTCAATTTTCCAGCGGCATTATTAGATTAACAACAGCTAAAGAGTTGCACGGGACAGTGGGCGCACCAGCACCATGTGCATCTACCGATGTATAAAAGGGTGATGCATAGTCTGTTGCAACAAAGAACAAACAACCAAGGAGCATATTTGTGCTGGTCCCAGTTTTGATATCTTTAGACAAGTTTCCCTATGTGAGGGCAGCAAATCTAGTCCTGCTCAAACTCTACAGCCTTGTCCCCCACCCACAGAAAGATCAGTTCGTTACAGATGTGCGTACTGCGTTTGTCATTGTTTTCCCTTTTCGACCAACGTAGGTGCTGGATAGCCAGTCTGTACTACTTTTCCCCCTTCCTTTCCTCTTTGAACCACGTCCTAGATTCATGCTATACAACTTTCCCCACTACTTTCTTGAATGATCTAACACCTAGATTTGAGTGCAGAAGCGGAAAAAATCCACATGCAGCTAGAGCAATGCATGTGGATTAAGTAAATTATACCTTAA
The DNA here is from genome assembly GCA_011799875.1 of Thinopyrum elongatum. Taxonomy (NCBI): domain Eukaryota; kingdom Viridiplantae; phylum Streptophyta; class Magnoliopsida; order Poales; family Poaceae; genus Thinopyrum; species Thinopyrum elongatum. The sequence continues at coordinate 117,495,723 of CM022301.1, read as the reverse complement.
GGTTCTCGGGGTGTGGCTCAGTGGGCGGCCGGAGGCCGATCTGCCCACACTATGTACGGCAACGTGGAAGAAGGGGTCGAAGGGCCTCCCGCGCCACCGCTGGGTGAAAGAGAACAGCTGCGCCAGTAGTGGATTCCCTCCCTCGCCGACGACGACAGCATTAAGCTGTCAGGACCCCGATTCTAAGTCACACCGATCTAGCCTGTAACACCTCATATCACTTTGCGGCCTCACGCACGGTATTCCCACGGGTGTTGCCTTACCATGGCCCGGGACCGTTTGCGCCTTTTGGCTCACGTATATGATAGTGTTGCTAGCATCCATATGACAGAGAACCCGGGCCAACATGGCTAGTCGTGAACCCAAAGCGGCGCTAACTTACGGGGACAGGCATACATGAATCAACATCGAGCATGTCGGTCAGCAGCGTGTGAATCCAGGCTGTAGCACTGGGCTAGCAGGACTCCGGGAAACCGAGCTGTAGCAGGCTAGGCAGGACTCCGGATATCACCGCGTGACATTTCCCCGAAGGGACAGACACAGGAACGAAGTGAAACACATGCCGGCCAGTCTAAGTGTTCCGGGGCAGCAGTGCTAGGCTAGCAGGACTCCGGTAAACCGGGCTGTAGCGGACTACCAAGGCTCAGTGGAGACACCAGACTACATTTCCCCATAAGAGAGGCTGCCAAGGATAAACAACTAGATAGTCGGATCCCACACATACCAAGCATTTCAATCATACACACAATATGCTCGATATGTGTAAATACAACATGGCATCACAACAAAACCCTACAACTCAAAGTACTTTATTTAAAAGGCTCTGGGGAGCCATACATAACATGTTCATACAGATAGGGGTCACACGACCCGACACTCAAGTCATACAAACATACAAGCACATGCGGAAGCAATTAGTGTGAGTACAGACACTAGAAAGAAAGAAGGCTTGACGAAGCCTGTCTATCTACATAGGCCCTTCACAAGCTCAGGTCACCACCTGGGTGGCAAGTCACTCGTCAACGTCGAGATCTACATAGAACACATCGGAGGGGGCGATGTTCTCGTCTGCAACAATTATTAAGCAACATGAGTACAAAGGTACTCAGCAAGTCTTACAACAGATCCTATTATATATGCACATTCTCAAGAAGGGTGGTGGAGTTATTGCAGCAAGCCAGCTTTGACTCTTGGCTACACTATCCTACGAGACACCACTTGAGAAATTAGTTTTCGCACACGAGTCCACTAATCACCATCACAATACTCCACCGTGGATCCTCCCTCGTAATCCTACAAGAGGGCCATCCGCGGTACTCACACTTATCTTGAGTCTTTTAGTAGTAACCATTAACTTGTCTATGAACTGCATAAGCGACCAAGTAGTCCTTTACCGCGGACGCGGCTATTCGAATACTTTTATACCCTGCAGGGGTGTACTTCGTCACACATGTCTCCACCACTTAGCGTCTGCACATGACATGTGCTCGGCAGACTTCAAGCGAAAGCCGACGTGGGTGTAGACCACGATCTGACTAACCACACAAGTCTCTAGTCCAGGTTTATCGCCTATTCGGGTTCCATCCGCAAGGAAATCCGGCCGGGGTGTCCTCAACGGCCCCAAACGATGTGTGCAGGGTTCCCGAGACACCAAACGGGCGACTCGGTACACCGGCCACGTGCCTACCGCATCACAGCCCACCCCTAAGGTCAGCGCTGCGCATGGCCTCCAGCAACTACAAACACCAGTTACTACTTGCAACTCCTGGACAGAGGACGAGAGGGGTCAGTAAGTCGAGCGGGGTCATATTTCAGGGCCCAACGTGTGGTAGTAGCTGAATCTTAAATCACGGATACAGATCTCAGTTCTTAAGGACGGCCTCAATGAAACAACCCACCATGTACTTCTACATGGCCTTCCATCGATACCTTTACCAAATCATGTTCAACACTTCACTCTCATTACCGACACAACCATTCACTCTAGTTCATCACCCTGATGAGCCAGACCTGACACAACTCTAAGCATAGCAGGCATAGCATGGTAGGAAACACAGACATGGCTCAATCAACTCCTACACATGCTAGGGGGGTTTCATCTAGTTGCTGTGGCAATGACAGGTCATGCAGAGGATATGGGTTCAACTACCGCAACACACAGCAGTTTGAAACGCGTTGTCTTAATGCAGTAAACGAGAGCAGAAGCGAGAAGATGGGTTGGTATCGAAATGATCAATGGGGTTGCTTGCCTGACAGAGTGGTAGTGGAATACTGCCCTTCAGTTGGATACTCGTGAATATCCTCGGAGGCAGAACCTACCACGAAGAACACATCGAAACACAATCATCACATGGCAATATGCAACAATATGATGCATGCTATGACATGGCAAAATGAGTGTGTTTTGGCTAATTCATCTTAGAACAGGTTGGTTTGAGTTCATTTGAATCAAGGATTCAAATGCAAACCCAAAATAAGAGGTCATATTAGTGCATTAACTTTTTTCATCTAATCAGCAAGGTTAAAGTGTTCTGACATGCATGAAACTAGTACAGATGGAAAGATTGGATTTTTCTGATCCAAATTCATATATAATTTGTTTGATTTGGAGCTACAGATTAATTTCTATGAATTTTTGAAGTTTGTAGAATTTTCTGGAATTTCCTGAATAAAAATAAATCCAGAGAAATCCTTATTGCGTCAGCATTGCGTCAGGATGACGTCAGCGGTCAACGGGGCCGGTCCAGGTCAAACCTGGCCAGTGGGTCCCGCGTGTCAGTGTCATTAGTCTAACTAATTTTTTTGTTTAGTCCTAATCCTAAGTTAATTAGCAGGCGGGTCCCACCTGTCATAGACCCAGGAGGGGTCAAACTGGGTCAGCGGGGTCAAACCCGCCGGCGTTTAGCCGCCGGCGAGGCCAGACGCGGCGGGGTAGTGCGGGATTCGTGCTCCGGCGACCAAAACGACGGCGGAGCACACCTACGTGATGCGGGGAGTGAGCCGCGTCGAGTGGTGGCAGTGGGTGGAGCTGGGGTGGCCGGAAACGACGCCGGCGATGAGCTGTGCGGCTGCCGGAGTTCGGGTGAGCTCGGGCTCGTCGCTAGGGGGCACGGCGAGGTGCGTGGAGTGGTTCTGTGGACTCCTGCGAGTGCGGCAAAGACGATGGCGTGCTCGGAATCGAGCCAACGTGGCTGTGGCCACGACGGCGACGTGCTGAGGCGGCGGCGGGTGCGGCCGAGCTCGGTGCAGTCGATGCAGGGCTCGAGAGCGAGAACGGAAAGGATGGGGAGGTAGCTGAGCTCACGGCGGTCACGACGGAGCAGACGGCGAGGTCGGGGACGAGCTGCTGCGGTGGTGACGGCGAAAGGGATCTCCGGCGACGGCGAGGTCGGGCGGGGCTGTTGCGGTGGTTCCGAGGCGAACGAGCGCTCGGGGCTCGATCTGCTCGATGGGGAGGACGACGACGGAGCTCGTGGACATGGCAGCGTGGCTCGGGGACGACGGTGGACACGGGTTTCACGGTGGCGTGGCTGCGGCTGCGTCGGCCATGGTGGGGAGAGAGCGAGAGAGAGGCGCAGGGGGGAAATGAGGTGTCTAGGGGGTCGAGGCGACGACGTGGAGGACGTCCAGGCATCCAGCGGCTCGAGCGGCAAGCAGCTGGCGCCGTGGCGGGCTCGCGCACGTCGGCGTCACCTCACTGCCTGCCTGGCGGGGACGAAGCAGCTGGCTGGCATGGGCCAGCACAGTGCTGGGCCGCCAGGTGGGCCGGCTGGTGAATTTGCCAGGTAAGTTTATTTCCTTTTTTTTATTTCTGTTTTCTAATTTCTGCAAGTTTGTGGCTTTTCTAAAAATACCTAGGCACTTTCAAAAATCACCAAACTGCTCATGCCCACTGTATAGAGTATATCCAACATGGAACATTTCAGTTTGGGATTATTTGGACATTTAAAATATTTACTAGCATTTAAATGCCCAAATGCAGGTTACATATGATTTAATTCAATGACCTTATGATGACCTAGAAAAATGTGAACCAGTTTTGGCAGAGGTTCTAACCCAAGACAAAAAATGATGGACATTTTAGAAGGGCATTTCAGGTTCATTGAAAAAGATTTTAGTAAACCCTAGTTGTTTCCAGGGGGGTGCTGGGGGTTCTATCATCCCCATTTCAAGTTTCTGGAAAAGCTTAAACATGATGCAACACTCTAATGCCTGAACTAGCTAGGGTGTGACAACTCACCCCCACTCAAAAGAATCTCGTCCCGAGATTTAGGATCCTCCGGGAAGAAGGTGGGGTACTCAAGTCGAAGACGATCCTCCCTTTCCCAAGTAGCTTCTTTCTCGGAATGGTGTGACCATTGAACCTTGAGAAACTTGATATTCTGGCGTCGAGTGGTACGTTCGGCTTGGTCAAGGATACGAACGGGATATTCTCGATATGTGAGATTATCTCGGAGATCAAGCGTTTCGTGGTCCACTTCACGGATAGGATCCGAGAAGCAACGCCTGAGTTGAGAAACGTGGAAGACATCATGAACTCTGGAGAGATGCGGAGGTAGTTCCAATTGGTAGGCAACTTCTCCTCGTTTGGCAAGAATGCGAAAGGGTCCAATGTAACGAGGAGCCAATTTACCCTTGATACCGAATCGATGGGTTCCCTTCAGAGGAGTAACCCGAAGGTAAGCCTTCTCGCCAACTTCATAAGTCATGAGCTTATGTTTGCGGTCATATTGGCTCTTTTGACGAGATTGGGCTGTTTTCAATTTCTCACGAATAATGCGAACCTGCTCTTCTGCTTCCTGAATCATATCCGGGCCAACGAGTTGTCTTTCCCCGGTTTCTGACCAGTTAAGAGGCGTTCGGCATTTTCGTCCATAGAGAACTTCGAAAGGGGCTTTGCCCAAGCTAGCTTGATAACTATTGTTATAAGCGAATTCGGCGAATGGAAGACATTTCTCCCAATCCATACCGAAAGAGATGACAGAAGCTCGGAGCATATCTTCCAGAATTTGATTGACTCGTTCTACTTGACCACTTGATTGAGGGTGGAAGGCGGTGCTAAAGGAGAGACGAGTTCCCATAGCATTTTGGAAACTTTCCCAAAATCGAGAGGTGAAAAGACTTCCACGGTCTGAGTTAATCTCCAATGGAACACCATGAAGAGACACTATTCAGGAGGTGTACAAATCAGCTAGCTGGCTAGCGGTTATACTCTCACGAACAGGTAGGAAGTGGGCTACTTTGGAAAGACGATCGACAACGACGAAGATAGCATTATTCCCTCTCTTGGTCCTAGGAAACCCGGTAATGAAATCCATACCAATTTTATCCCATTTCCATTCAGGAATAACCAAAGGTTGAAGGGTGCCAGCAGGCCGTTGATGCTCTGCTTTAACACGACAACAGACATCGTAGTTAGCAATGTATTGAGCGATTTCTCTCTTCATCCTAGTCCACCAAAACCTCTGGCGTAGGTCTTGATACATTTTAGTACTACCGGGATGAATGGTGAGAGGGGATTCATGAGCTTCCTTAAGGATCAATTGCCGTAGCTGTTGTTTCTTGGGAACCACTAGACGGTTTTCAAAGAAGACAACACCTCGATCGTCCATAGAGAAACACTTAGCAGCTCTGCTAGCAATGTTCTCCTGGATGCGGGATATGCCCTTATCACGCTTCTGGGCAGCTATGATTTGATCCGTAAGGTTAGGTTTCGCCACCAGGGTGGATAAGAATCCTCGAGGAGCAATGTGAAGGTTAAGCTTGCGAAATTCCTCGTGGAGAAGTGGTTGACTTTGTTGTAACATCAAGTTGTTACAATAAGATTTACGACTTAGCGCATCAGCCATGACATTGGCTTTGCCCGGGGTGTAAGTTATTCCTAAGTCATAATCCGTAATCAACTCAACCCAACGTCTTTGCCTGAGATTCAAATCCGGTTGGGTGAAGATGTATTTCAGACTTTGGTGATCGGTGTAAATTTCGCAACGATTACCGAGAAGGTAATGTCGCCATGTTTTGAGTGCATGGACCACAGCTGCAAGCTCTAGATCATGTGTGGGATAATTATCCTCATGTGGACGCAACTGTCGAGAAGCGTAGGCAATCACATGACGATCTTGCATGAGTATGCAACCTAGTCCTTGTCGCGAGGCGTCGCAATAGATAACAAAGTCCTTAGAAAAATCTGGTGGCACAAGTACGGGAGCAGATGTCAGGCGTCTTTTCAGTTCCTGAAAGCTGAACTCGCACTGTGGGGTCCACTCGAACTTTTTATCTTTCTTGAGAAGTTCAGTTAGAGGTTTAGCAACCTTGGAGAAATTCTCGACGAAGCGGCGACAATAGCTCGCTAAGCCAAGAAAACTCCGAACTTGCTTGACTGTTTCAGGTGGAGTCCAATCAAGGACGGCTTGAACTCGCTCAGGATTGACAGCAATACCCTTACCAGAGATTACGTGGCCTAGATAGGTCACTTCTGGCAACCAAAATTCACACTTGGAGAATTTGGCATAAAGACGATGCTCTCAAAGTTTCATCAATACTAGCCTTAGATGCTCGGCATGTTCTTCCTCATTCTTGGAGTAGATGAGTATATCATCGAGGTATACCACGACGAATTTATCCAAATACTCCATGAAGATCGAGTTCATTAACCGAGAGAAGGTGGTTGGAGCATTGGTTAAACCGAAGGACATGACGGTGTACTCGTATTGGCCATAACGAGTAACAAAGGCCATTTTAGGAATGTCCCCGTTCTTGATTTTGATTTGATGGTAGCCCAACCGCAAATCCATTTTGGAAAAGACTGAGGATCCAGCGAGCTGATCATACAGATCGTTGATCCTGGGGAGCGGATACTTGTTCTTGATTGTGACCAAGTTGACAGGTTGGTAATCTACAACCATCCGATCCGTTCCATCCTTCTTCTTGACGAAGAGGACGGGGCAAGCCCATGGAGATGAACTAGGACAGATGAAACCCTTTTTCAAGGACTCATCGAGTTGTTTCTTAAGCTTGGCTAGTTCTAGGGGTGCCATCTTATAGGGTCTTCTAGAGATTGGGACGGTTCCTGGAACAAGGTCTATCACGAACTCGACATCCCTGCCAGGTGGAACACCTGGCAGTTCTTCTGGAAAGACATCCGGGAAGTCGCGGACTACCGGAATATCTTCAAGGTCTGGAAGAGGGTTGGCATTTAGGGAGTAGAGCTGACGCTTAGACACTCGGGTCAAAACATTGACTGTCTTGCCCGATGGATGGGTGAGTTGAACAGTTCTAGAAGAGCAATCAATCCTAGCATAATGGGCTGACATCCAGTCCATACCCAAGATGATGTTTATGTCCGAGGACTTGAGAGCTATCAATGATGCAAGGAAGACCAATCTATCGACAAGAATTTCATTTCCATGGCTTATTCTAGAGGTTTGCCATCTAGAACCAGGGGTTTGAATTGCCATGGAGGTGGGCATGTCACAAAAGGTGGTGTTGTGCAATCGAGCATAGCTCTCAGAGATAAAAGAATGAGATGCTCCAGTATCAAAAAGAACAGTTGCCGGATGGCAGTTAACAAGGAGCGTACCAAGGACGACGTTGGGATCCTCATGAGTTTCTTCAGCTGAGACATAGTTGACATGGCCACGTGCAGTGGTGGCTGGCTTAGCGTAATATGTCTTTCCCGCTGGCTTGTCATGACCAACGGACTTTCCGGGCTGATTGGGGTTGTTGTTCTGGGGACACTCACGTATGTAATGACCCGTCTCTCCACACTTGAAGCATGTCACAACATTGGGGCATGGAGCAGCATTAGCAGCGGGGCCACCATAGGCTTTGGACGGTGCAAACTGCTGATTGGGGCGAGGTGCCTCAAAGGATGGCCTCGGAGTGAACCTGGGTGGCAGGGCTGTGTTTGGAATCCACACCCGGCGCTTCTGATGTCCAGAACCGGATGACGAACCAAAGTCACGGGAGTGCTTGCGTGAGGCGTCATAATCAGTCTGACCTGTCTCAGCACTGATGGCCTTATTCACCAACTTCTGAAAAGAGGTGCACTCGTGCAGACGAAGATCACGACGAAGCTCGGGGCTAAGTCCCTTGCGGAACCTTGCATGTTTCTTGGCGTCGGTGGATACCTCTTCAGGAGCATATCGTGCTAGATTTCCAAACTCACGGCTGTATGCATCCACGGTCAGTCTACCTTGGGTGAAATTGCAGAACTCCTCCCTCTTACGATCCATGAGACCTTCCGGGATGTGATGCTCACGGAAAGCCTCACTGAAGTCAGCCCAAGTGGTAATCTGGCCAGCCGGGCGCATGGCCTCATAGTTTTCCCACCAAAGGCTAGCAGGGCCTTCGAGGTGATAGGCAGCGTAGATAACCTTATCAGCTTCGGCTACGTTGGCAGAACATAGCTTATTGGTGATGCTGCGAAGCCAATCATCCGCATCGAGGGGCTTGACGGAATGATGGAATGTCGGTGGGTACAACTTGATAAAGTCATTGATTGACACCAATTCATTCCTCTGATGACGTGCAGTATTCTCCTTAATGCGGGCTAGCAAGCGGTTGGTCTCACGCTTGTTTCTTTCTGCCTCCAGCATAACTTCGGCCAGAGAAGGCGGGTGAGGCAGATTCCCATCCCTAGTTGCACTGGCTTCACCCTGCTCCGGGGCAGCAGGGTTGTTGCGGGTATTAACCATCCTAGGAGAGACAAGACAACGGCTTAGACAAGGATGGCAAAATGCTGGCAAGGAAGTGCAGAATGTAATGGACGACATGAAATGCTGAGATGGTCCTTTGCACGACATGGTAATATAGAAACTGCCATATATATACCATTGGTCATACACACCGTACATAGTTTAGTACAAGCCCAGGCTAAAGTACAACTACGGTGAAAGACGTTACATCTCATCGGAGACATTCCAAGCTCCTATACATTATTTTTCTACACCTCCGGAATGTGATACACACCAAGTCGTATCCCACGAGTCACGCAGGACTGTGGAGAATACAACTGTTACAATACTAGTGAAGCTACTGCCAACTCAGACGTCTCCGTAGTAATCTTCATAGAGATTACCACCATGTCCTGGGAGCTGAACATGATCATCTGGAAACAGTCGGTCCTGTGGAGCTTGCGGTCCAAAAGGACTCGGATGTGGCCTTGGTCCAACAAACGGTGGCAGACGGGGACCACGGGGAGGAGTGATGCCTCCTACATCACGCCAGTCCATACAATCTGGCAGACCAGACCGCACGGGGTACAAGTCCCTCATGTCCATATACCCAGCCTGCACGGCGGGTGCAAACCATGTCAGAGTGGCCCAGTGATCAGAACGAGTGTTGAAGAGCTCCATTCTCAAGGCACGATTCTCACGGTCCTTGTCCTCAAGCAACTCGGTGGTGGTGCGGAGTAGTGAATCCTCATGGATAGAGTCAGTGTAAAGGGCCTGATAGTACCCTTGTGCCCCAGGGAGTGATGCTGGCATATAGCGGAAATCAGTGTTCCGAAGCAAGGCAAGCCTGGCTCGCATGACAGTCATCATCGAATAAGCAGCGTCCTGCACGGACATCTCGATGGTAACCCCAAGTCCATATGAGCAATGGAGGGGTTCAGTAGCTCCAGGATAGGAAGGGTATATCCTGACTGTACAAAGGTATTGGCTTTGATTAAAGTCTCGAAACTGCTCTTCGACGGTATACTCTGGATACCATCGATAGCCTGTCTCGATCATCACTCAGACCAGCATGGCCGTGTGACCAGGTACATCGAGGCACCGAGTCAGACGAACCACTTGATTCTGGGTGCGAGTGGCCATCTGGAAACACGAAATAAGGCAAAGGCATTAGAATTTTCTAGGAGAAATCGGACAGCATAACGGCTGTAAATGCTCAGAAAAAGATTTGAGACATTCACAACAGTTTGCAAGCCACTCAACAACATCATATCAAGGTTCTGGTTCAACTGACAACATACTAGAAGTAGTAGAAACTGAACTGAGGCTTGTAACCAACAATCCTATAAGTTACTACGGATTAGTAACACGTGAACCTGATAGAGAGAAGAGAGCCTAGTCCTTAACCCACGTAGAAAGAGAAAAGGATGACTCAGATCAGAGGGCATAAGGTAAAGGAGTAAAAAGAGCCTTACGTCCCTCCCACAATCAATTCCCCTACATATAACTAAAGCATTTCTAGACTCGACATCGACCAGTTTGGCTCAACGAACCTACAGGCAGTCCGGCTCTGATACCAACGCTATCAGGACCCCGATTCTAAGTCACACCGATCTAGCCTGTAACACCTCATATCACTTTGCGGCCTCATGCACGGTATTCCCACGGGTGTCGCCTTACCATGGCCCGGGACCGTTTGCGCCTTTTGGCTCACGTATATGATAGTGTTGCTAGCATCCATATGACAGAGAACCCGGGCCGACATGGCTAGTCGTGAACCCAAAGCGGCGCTAACTTACGGGGACAGGCATACATGAATCAACATCGAGCATGTCGGTCAGCAGCGTGTGAATCCGGGCTGTAGCACTGGGCTAGCAGGACTCTGGGAAACCGGGCTGTAGCAGGCTAGGCAGGACTCCGGATATCACCGCGTGACATTTCCCTGAAGGGACAGACACAGGAACGAAGTGAAACACATGTCGGCCAGTCTAAGTGTTCCGGAGCAGCAGTGCTGGGCTAGCAGGACTCCAGTAAACCGGGCTGTAGCGGACTACCAAGGCTCAGTGGAGACACCAGACTACATTTCCCCATAAGAGAGGCTGCCAAGGATAAACAACTAGATAGTCGGATCCCACACATACCAAGCATTTCAATCATACACACAATATGCTCGATATGTGTAAATACAACATGGCATCACAACAAAACCCTACAACTCAAAGTACTTTATTTAAAAGGCTCTGGGGAGCCATACATAACATGTTCATACAGATAGGGGTCACACGACCCGACACTCAAGTCATACAAACATACAAGCACATGCGGAAGCAATTAGTCTGAGTACAGACACTAGAAAGAAAGAAGGCTTGACGAAGCCTGTCTATCTACATAGGCCCTTCACAAACTCAGGTCACCACCTGGGTGGCAAGTCACTCGTCAACGTCGAGATCTACATAGAACCCATCGGAGGGGGCGATGTTCTCGTCTGCAACAATTATTAAGCAACATGAGTACAAAGGTACTCAGCAAGTCTTACAACAGATCCTATTATATATGCACATTCTCAAGAAGGGTGGTGGAGTTATTGCAGCAAGCCAGCTTTGACTCTTGGCTACACTATCCTACGAGACACCACTTGAGAAATTAGTTTTCGCACACGAGTCCACTAATCACCATCACAATACTCCACCGTGGATCCTCCCTCGTAATCCTACGAGAGGGCCATCCGCGGTACTCACACTTATCTTGAGTCTTTTAGTAGTAACCATTAACTTGTCTATGAACTGCATAAGCGACCAAGTAGTCCTTTACCGCGGACGCGGCTATTCGAATACTTTTATACCCTGCAGGGGTGTACTTCGTCACACATGTCTCCACCACTTAGCGTCTGCACACGACATGTGCTCGGCAGACTTCAAGCGAAAGCCGACGTGGGTGTAGACCACGACCTGACTAACCACACAAGTCTCTAGTCCAGGTTTATCGCCTATTCGGGTTCCATCCGCAAGGAAATCCGGCCGGGGTGTCCTCAACGGCCCCAAACGATGTGTGCAGGGTTCCCGAGACACCAAACGGGCGACTCGGTACACCGGCCACGTTCCTACCGCATCACAGCCCACCCCTAAGGTCAGCGCTGCGCATGGCCTCCAGCAACTACAAACACCAGTAACTACTTGCAACTCCTGGACAGAGGACGAGAGGGGTCAGTAAGTCGAGCGGGGTCATATTTCAGGGCCCAACGTGTAGTAGTAGCTGAATCTTAAATCACGCATACAGATCTCAGTTCTTAAGGACGGCCTCAATGAAACAACCCACCATGTACTTCTACATGGCCTTCCATCGATACCTTTACCAAATCATGTTCAACACTTCACTCTCATTACCGACACAACCATTCACTCTAGTTCATCACCCTGATGAGCCAGACCTGACACAACTCTAAGCATAGCAGGCATAGCATGGTAGGAAACACAGACATGGCTCAATCAACTCCTACACATGCTAGTGGGTTTCATCTAGTTACTGTGGCAATGACAGGTCATGCAGAGGATATGGGTTCAACTACCGCAACACACAGCAGTTTGAAACGCATTGTCTTAATGCAGTAAACGAGAGCAGAAGCGAGAAGATGGGTTGGTATCGAAATGATCAATGGGGTTGCTTGCCTGACAGAGTGGTAGTGGAATACTGCCCTTCAGTTGGATACTCATGAATATCCTCGGAGGCAGAACCTACCACGAAGAACACATCGAAATACAATCATCACATGGCAATATGCAACAATATGATGCATGCTATGACATGGCAAAATGAGTGTGTTTTGGCTAATGCATCTTAGAACAGGTTGGTTTGAGTTCATTTGAATCAAGGATTCAAATGCAAACCCAAAATAAGAGGTCATATTAGTGCATTAACTTGTTTCGTCTAATCAGCAAGGTTAAAGTGTTCTGCCATGCATGAAACCAGTACAGATGGAAAGATTGGATTTTTCTGATCCAAATTCATATATAATTTGTTTGATTTGGAGCTACAGATTAATTTCTTTGAATTTTTGAAGTTTGTAGAATTTTCTGGAATTTCCTGAATAAAAATAAATCCAGAGAAATACTTATTGCGTCAGGATGACGTCAGCGGTCAACGGGGCCGGTCCAGGTCAAACCTGGCCAGTGGGTCCCGCGTGTCAGTGTCATTAGTCTAACTAATTTTTTTGTTTAGTCCTAATCCTAAGTTAATTAGCAGGCGGGTCCCACCTGTCATAGACCCAGGGGGGTCAAACTGGGTCAGCGGGGTCAAAGCCGCCGGCGAGGCCAGACGCGGCGGGGCTGTGCGGCATTCGTGCTCCGGCGACCAAAACGACGGCGGAGCACACCTACGTGATGCGGGGAGTGAGCCGCGTCGAGTGGTGGCAGTGGGTGGAGCTGGGGTGGCCGGAAACGACGCCGGCGACGAGCTGTGCGGCTGCCGGAGTTCGGGTGAGCTCGGGCTCGTCGCTAGGGGGCACGGCGAGGTGCGTGGAGTGGTTCTGTGGACTCCTGGGAGTGCGGCGAAGACGATGGCGTGCTCGGAATCGAGCCAACGTGGCTATGGCCACGACGGCGACGTGCTGAGGCGGCGGTGGGTGCGGCCGAGCTCGGTGCAGTCGATGCAGGGCTCGAGAGCGAGAACGGAAAGGATGGGGAGGTAGCTGAGCTCACGGCGGTCACGATGGAGCAGACGGCGAGGTCGGGGACGAGCTGCTGCGGTGGTGACGGCGAAAGGGATCTCCGGCGACGGCGAGGTCGGGCGGGGCTGTTGCGGTGGTTCCGAGGCGAACGAGCGCTCGGGGCTCGGTCTGCTCGATGGGGAGGACGACGACGGAGCTCGTGGACACGGCAGCGTGGCTCAGGGACGACGGTGGACGCGGGTTTCACGGTGGCGCGGCTGCGGCTGCGTCGGCCATGGTGAGGAGAGAGCGAGAGAGAGGCGCAGGGGGGGAATGAGGTGTCCAGGGGGTCGAGGCGACGACGTGGAGGACGTCCAGGCGTCCAGCGGCTCGAGCGGCAAGCAGCTGGCGCCGTGGCGTGCTCGCGCACGCCGGCGTCACCTCCCTGCCTGCCTGGCGGGGACGAAGCAGCTGGCTGGCATGGGCCAGCACAGTGCTGGGCCGCCAGGTGGGCCGGCTGGTGACTTTGCCAGGTAAGTTTATTTCCTTTTTTTTATTTCTGTTTTCTAATTTCTGCAAGTTTGTGGCTTTTCTAAAAATACCTAGGCACTTTCAAAAATCACCAAACTGCTCATGCCCACTGTATAGAGTATATCCAACATGGAACATTCAGTTTGGGATTATTTGGACATTTAAAATATTTACTAGCATTTAAATGCCCAAATGCAGGTTACATATGATTTAATTCAATGACCTTATGATGACCTAGAAAAATGTGAACCAGTTTTGGCAGAGGTTCTAACCCAAGACAAAAAATGATGGACATTTTAGAAGGGCATTTCAGGTTCATTGAAAAAGATTTTAGTAAACCCTAGTTGTTTCCAGGGGGGTGCTGGGGGTTCTATCATCCCCATTTCAAGTTTCTGGAAAAGCTTAAACATGATGCAACACTCTAATGCCTGAACTAGCTAGGGTGTGACATAAGCCTCCTTCCCTCCCCTGGCAGACGGGATCCTGCCGGCTCTTTGACCAGCAGTCAGGGGAGTGAGAGAGAGAGAGGCCAACACAGTCTTGTTTAGATCTGGAGAGGGTGAGAGAATGTGAAGAGAGCAACTACAAGCGCTGAGGCTCCAGCATGTATGTATATAGTGGAGAGAGAGTGTGAAGAGAGCAAACCCTAGAAAACAAGCGCCGAGGCTGCAGCGTATATAGTTGGAGTGGTTTTCTTTTTCTCTCCGTAAAAATCATTATAAATTGTGCACGAAATGGAACTCTTTATTTAACGTAGTGAAGAAAAATACTAGGGCAATGCTAATACGTGAAGAAAATTTAACGCTCGAAGGAGTCAACTCGCAATTAACGCCGCACGCCTCCCTTGTCGCGCTTACTATCGTTCATGTGTGGTACACGACCCTCCGAAGTGAACAACAACTGAAGCACACACGGTCAAAATATCGGAAAGCTGGGCTGCACCATCCTCCAATTTTAAATATTTTCGAGAAATTCAATTTTAATTACTTTGTATGTACACTTTGCTTTCTTCCAATAATGAGCAGGCACTTGTATTCGGCCTAAGTCAGTGTGCCACCGTATCTCGTACTACTACCTCCGTCCAGGTTTTTACGCCACGTCATATATTTTTTGTCAAAGTTTGACCAAATTTTTTAACTACTCCCTCCTTTTCGGTGGGCTTAAATTTGAAATCTCATCAACCAAGGCAGATGATGAGTGGAGAAATGTACTCCGTCTCGTAGTTTACAAAATTACTCAAACTTTAATCTGCATTAATTACAATATTTTCATGGACGACCACTAAATGAGTAGGAATGGTTACATGCACTGGTTGGTTTCTTTTAATCCTTGCATGCATCAATTTAATGCACCTTGGAATGTGAGCATGTGGTGGAGAGAAGTGGAAATAAGACTGAAATAATATGGTAAAACGAAGAAAATGAGATTAGCTGGGACAGTTGCCACGCCCGCTCCTGACTGACCACGCCCACCCAAGGCCCCTCCATCGCCCGCGCGCGCTTCCCGCCCGAAACGGTCAGCGCCGCTCCAGAGAATCGGTGCCGCATTCATGCCCGGGCAGAGCGGACGCGACCTCTCACTGGCGCATGCGTTGAAGGGAGAAGCAGATTCAACGAAGAGTGATGGTTGCTTCGTCCATCCAACTTACTGCCGGGTCTATGTGATTTGACGGCCCATTGGTCATTATTACTGAGGTGGTACGATAGTGCTGAGTCTCACTTGTACTGTACACTTTACTTTGGTGCATGACACATGCACCGGATGCTGTATGTCCCATGTTTCGGTGAACAAAGGTAGAGCATGTCCACTCTTTCAATTTTCTTCACTCTTACAGTGGAGGAGTGCGAAATCAGCGAAAACACGGTAGCTCAGCGAAAACACGAAAGCAGCGAAAAATGTACAATGTTATGTAGCTTTCAGCTTCAATTTCATGTATCTTGCATCCAAGGTTGCCCCGTTGCAACATTCCATCAAATACAAAGGAGACTAACATGCATGCTATTGCATCTCAATGATTCACAGATCATAGCCAATACGCCCTCCGTTCTAAAATAAGTGTCTCAACTTTATGCCAACTTTAGTACAAAGTTGTACCAAAGTTGACACTTACTTTGGAACAGAGATAGCTAAAGAAAAAAATGATCCATCCAGTCCCTAGGCATTGAACCCTAAACCCTAACCACACTTTAATTTGCTGGTGAGGTTGAACCTTCCGAAGGAATGAAGTTTGCAACCCTTTAACCATCAGATCATTTTGTGCAGTTTCACTAAAATCGAGCTGAGCATCCCTATGGCAAAGAAATTGAAGTGTGATTAGAATAATACTAGTGGGACTAGTTTTTATGAGACATAAACTCATCACAAATACAGTAGAAGCCAGTAGAGGTACGTGTGCGGCAAAGAAGTAGAGAAATATCCACATGGAGCGATGTGGGCAGCTGTCGCAGTGGTGCAAGCCAGCTGTAAAGGAAGTTGTCCCTGAGGGATGTCGGGATGGATCTAGCTTAGAGGAGGGCGGCGGGAGGCGGCAACTTCCCACGTCGCGGCAGTGAGCAAGGGGCGAAGGCAACCGCACCAGCTTTGTGAGAGAGAACGGCGGGGACCCCTTATCGGGACGCGCCGACAGTGGGTTTTCGCCATCGGCGACGGCGACCGGCCGCATCTACACAAAGCATCCACCCCTTCCCCCAGCGGACGTGATCCGCTCGGATGTTAGAGATGTGGCCACAGTCAGTTTGTGCGAGAGAGTGTGAAGAGAGCAACCCCAGCAAGCAACCGTGTAGGCTCCTGGCTATGTTATATATAGTGGAGCGGTTTCTTTTTCTCTCCATATGAACCTATTTATACTGCGTACGTGCCACTGAAGAAAAAAACTTTATTTCTAGATAACGCGGCACCGTTCATGCGTGGCTCCCGACCCTCCATTAAGTGCTAGTACTAGACGCGTCAAATTATCACGTGGGCTGCATCATCGTACAGAAATGAGCTCCACCATGTCACGTGTGTGGTTGGGGAAGATGCAAATCGTGCTACTAGTACATGCGTGGGTGCGTGCACCTCTTCTCTTCAAGCATGGTTATTAAAAGTATAGCCAACTACTCTACCACGCGGTTATTATATGGGCAAAGAGTATAGGCAGTAATAATGACTAATGAGCCATCAAATCACGAGGCCCACCTTTCTCTATGTTTAACCGAGGAAGCAGCCATCATTTCACTCCTTGTTGAATATCCATCCGCTGCTACCTCCGCAAATAAATAAAAATCCGCTGCTACCTCCGCAGCATGGTTAATAAGATAGCCATGTCAATCATGACGTGCAAATATCATTCACTGATACAATAGGGCTGGCTCTAAGGCTGGTGATTTTTTTTACTTTGTCTCTTTCTATTTTTGTCTCATTTACTCATTTGACATAGGAGCACGTGTAGAGGATGGCTATTCCTTTCGATGGGACTTCTTCATGGGGTTTAAGACTAAGCAGCTCTGAATTATTCCCGCTGCCCACCACTCTGAATCGTGCCACCTATGATAGCACTCACATTGCAACAATGAGGTCCACTACGTCTAGCACGTCCTGTAAGAAGAGACTGTCACGCAAAACATACATTCTTGTTGCCTTCTTCCTCATACAGTACGTACTACTAGTACTAGTACTACTCGTTCTCCTATAAACCTTGCGCTTGGCATCTCAAAAATATTAACCTTGCACTTGGCTCTTCGCCTCTTCAGGAAGTCGAGCAATGATGGTACTATAGTATATGGTTCTGGCTATCTGAGACCGAATGAATTGCTGCACGTCCACCACATGGGCGAGGGTCGAGGGGCGAGGGGTGGGGGAGAGTGCGTACTACTACGTCCGTTTCAACATGGACTACATACGGAGCAAAATGAATGAATCTACACTCTAAAATACGTCTATATACATCAGTGTTTGGAGTATGTACTAGTAGTTCATATTGAAATCTGCTAAAAGACATATATTTCAAACAATATGATAATCTCTCTAACCAAGGTAGGGACGAGGAGTAACGGAGGGAGTAGTAAATTTTCTCCTTGTCCTGCGAGCCACCGCACACGTGGGCGAGGGAGCGGGCATAGGTGTAGTAAGCAAGCTTCTCCTTGTCCTGCGACTCTGCGAGCCACTGCGCCCATGGGCGGGGGAGAGGGCGTACTAAGCAAGCTTCTCCTCGTTCTGCGAGTTGACGGGACACATCAAAAGTAGTACAGAGCATCTCCAGTGTATAGAGCCTTGCCTCTAAGGTAGGCCCCACATGGTTTGTCTCTTTTCTTAAATAATGTGTCAAGTTGCAATTTGTTTGTTCACCCACGGTACATGATCCTCCATCAAGTGGACAACCAGTACACGTGTCAAATTACCACGTGGGCTGCCTTTTCGTACAGAAATGAGCTCCACCGTGTACCCGTGCGGGTGTGGTTGGGAAAGAGACGGGAGTACGTGCGCCGTGCGTGCACCTCTTCTCTTCATGCACGTCCCCCACCTCCGTGGGTGTGTGTGAGAGAGAGATACAAACCTAGAGAGATGCCGTGTGCGTTTGTGAGTGTTTTTTGTTATGTGGGGGGTGATTTCGTGAATGTATTTGTGGGAATATGTGTCGATGATGTCTCAAACAAAAATGTGACACATGTAATGTGTGTGAAATAGAGGCATATCTATACCATATATAGAGGGGGCGATCCACGAGAAGAGAGGGAGGGGTCATACATATCGATAGAGTTAAAGAGAGGATCAAGTGTGTGGGTGCGAGATCGATGAAGAGAGCCATCGAAGTTGTGTGTGTGCACGTCAAAGATATAGGGCGACTAACCTACCGGAACGTTAGAGGGGAGAGGGCAAGTTTGTGTGTGGCGGGAAGACATGACTAGAGCGCTCGATGTATCGGTGTGTGTGGGGGGGGGGGCAGAGACCTGACTAGAGAGGTAGATCGACTCGTATATGTGTTGAGAAGGAGAGACCTAGCCATGTCTTGAGGGAGATCGGTCGACATCCATACATAAGTGGTGGACGGGAAATAGGTTGGGACACACACACACACACACACACACACACACAGAGAGAGAGAGGTAGAGTGCCGGAGGGGTGGTGGAGTTGCTTCTCGGAGATGGTGGGAGAGGCCTACTAGACAAACTGGGGGTACAACTGCAATATCAAGAAGAGTGGGGATGTGTTTCTGTATGTGCGTGTGCGTGATACATGTGTCGGGAGGCATGCATGGATGATGAAGGGGGACCATGTGTTTGGTAAGGAGACCTAACTAGATCGGTAGATCAATTGTTGTGTGTTGGAGGAAGGAAGAGACATAACTAATGAGGTAGATCGATCGGCGCATGCGGAAAATGAGTTATAAACGACATAGCTAGCTATATGTATAGTGGGAGATCGGTCGGTGTACATCCATTTGTTAGAGGCAAATAAGGCCCAGAGAGATGGATAGAGAGAGAGAGATGGAGCTAGGAGGTGGTGCGAGAGGCCTACTAGCTAGATAGGGGGAGGAGTGTGCGATTGTGAGATCGATGAAAAGAGGGGCGAGAGTTTACACATTGTGTGGGACCGTATGAGAGACACGAGGCATGGACAGAGAAAGGAGGAGATGGAAAGTATGTGTGTATGTGGTAGGCAGACATCGCTAGAGAGGTTTATCGATCGGTGTGTGTCGGAAAGAAGGAGTTGTGGAGACCGTGGGAAAATGACCTAAAGAAAAAAATGAATGTGCGCGATGGATAGAATGCTGAGGGAGGGGGAGGGCGTGTGCATGCACGAGAGAAAATTAGGGTTAGCTACAAAGGTTAGAGGATTGTGTGGGTGTAAGAGACTAACAAAGATCATAATTCGATATGAAAGTGGATTCATATATTTGAATAAGAGATCGTAGTGTTATAAACCTATGCATGCATGAATATAGCGGTGATACGCGTGGTGTGGTTTTGGACATGTTATACTATAATGTGATAATGCGTGGCGTTTGCAACTCACAGCTAAATATCGAACAATCTAAAACATACCATATATCGAACAATCTCACATTTTATTTGAATTTGTGATAATATGTGGCATTTGCAGCTCACAACTAAATATCGACCAATCTAAACCATACTACTATATATCGACCATCTCACATTTTATTTGAATTTGTGCTAATGTTTGGCGTTTGCAACTCACAACTAAATACTTGTAGGCGTAAGGGGCGGGGCACCATACATTATGTGATAAACACATTATACATATGAGACATGGTTTAGATTATGAAGATCTAGCTAGAGCTTCAAATGTACTGTGATTTGAAATCAACATAAAGTGGATTCAAAAAATCGAGTTCGAGTTCATATAGTACACATACTTCATATCTAACTCGAGAGTAATCATGTGGTGTGCTGTGAAGATAATATACAAACGATGGTTTAACTTGACAATAATGATGATTGTAGATCTTATTAAAATAGAGAAACAAATTCAAATGGTTTAACTTGACAACAATCATGATTGTAGATCTTATTCAAATAGAGAAACGAATTCAAATTTAGTTCATATTGAAGCATAGTATATACGTTTGGAATGCACTAAAATGTTCATTTGAGTAGCAGGTTGCATGCATTATACACGTAGCGAAATATTTTAATTGAACATAACATGGATTCAAAGTTTTGAATGGCATTTGTAGTGCGAATTGATTTGGTACAGTACACGGGACTAGACTCTCCTGTGTGGTGCGAATTGATTTCTTTTTGGTTTTTTCGTCGAGGGAAGTGCGAATTGATTTGATATAGTATACACGTTAGGCTTGTCCGGAAATTTCAACCCGCACCTTGTTATCCCAAAATTATAAGATATCTCTTTGTCTCGTTGTGCTCCTAAAATTCCCTCCATCTCAACCCGCGCTTTGCTATCCCAAAATTACAACGCGCGCGAAAACTCCCACCTCCTGCCAAATCCCGACACGTGAAATTCCTGTGATACCCCTGAACCGAAAGAACCACCTAGGTCAAATCGATGCGGCTACTTTCGTAACTTACCCCACATTTCGGACAAGCGCGTCCCTAAGCCATGGTTCCCCCCTCCCATCCCCTCCGCCCCCCCATTCGTACACCGAGGGCGCGAAAACCCGCGAAGCCCCACACCCTCCTCCGTCTGCCCACCCAGCCGGAGCCTCTTCCCCGATGATGTCGTCCACAACAACACCTCGACGTCCCTCATTCACCGCACCGGATGAGGATCCGTCTTCGATCTCGTCGTCCCGCCGGTTCAGCCACCCCGTCCTCCACCTCCAAGGAGCTGCCCCGACGTTCCCCTCGTCTTTCGCGCCACCTCCATTCCCACACCGCCACTTCACCTGCACCACCGGAAGAGCAGCATCATCACCGATTCCTCGGATGAAGCTGAGGCCTAATCGGCGCCACCAAAGAGGTTCTACACTAATCGCTGCATTTTCTTCTTGATTCGATCTCATGGTGCTTCCGGCGCTCGGTCCCGAGCCGACATGGCGCAGCTCCATCTACGGCAGCATCGCTGGCCACTTCCTCCACGGCGTCGCTCCCTCGGCGACGACGTCCACATCAGTAGGAGTTGCTGCTGCTTTGGCTCTCGCTCGCGCTGCTGCTCTGCTCTTGCTCTCAGTTCCCTGCCTGGTCTACTCTTGCACTTGCTCGCATTGCTGCTCTCGCTCTTGCTTGCGCTGCTGCTCTACTCTTGCTCGCGCTACTGCTGCACGAGCAGCAGATCCTACTCTTGCTCGAGCCCCTGCAGCTGCTACCCAAGATGCTGCTACACGGCTAGCTGCCCCGGCTCTCGCGTGCGCTGCTGCTCCAGGCACTGCAGCTGCTGCTACTGCTTTTCTGCTACTAGTGTGTTCAGTTTCGACAGTAAAATTCAGTTTCGACAGCAAAATTCAGTTTCGACAGTAAAATTCAGTTTCGACAGTTAAGTTCAGAGATGAGCGGCTGATGTATTTTACATCTAGCACTTTTTGGTTATGTATTTTACATCATCTATTGGAGATGCTATTAGAATTCCACTTAGGTTAACGTTTTCTCTCTTCTCCTGCTTCAGCCTCGCCGTCGTACAACTCACTGGAGCTGCTCCAATGACGAAACCCTCCATCAAAGCGGAGCAGTACCCCCGGCTCCATCTCCAGACGCGTAAGATCTTCTTCCCCTCCTCCGACAGCCAAATCAGCCGGAGCATCCTCACCGACCAACCCAATCATGCCGAGATCGACATGGCTTCGCCAAAGAGGTTGTACACTTGTTGCATCGCTTTTTTACTCTACATGTTATATATATTATCCACTGAGCACACGTAGTAACGTGAAATACGATTAGTTTCTCCTACTATATGACAAGCAGTGAGGTACCAGGCAACTTAGCTATCCGTGATGGACTCTCTCGAAAGCCATCATTATTTATTTCTGCGCGTTTGAGCTATGCATGTGTAGATGGGCCTGGGAGTTGAGTTAGTAGGGTAGTGGCCTGGGTCCAAAGTAGTACAAGTAGCACAAAAACATTTTTGGAGTGTAGGCTTTTGCCTGTTCAAGCCTGCCTACTAGAATTGCCAGTGGTTGAAAGGAAAAGTGAAGGAAAAACATAGGAATTGAAAAGTTTCCTATGGTAATGCATTTGGTTCAAAGGAATGGAGCAAAGGAAAACTGTAGGATTTGTTCCTTTAGTGTCTCTTTCAAAGAAAAACCATAGGAATTTTAATATCCACTTGGCCCTCCTTTTCAAATTCCTATTCATGAAGAATAAGACTAAGTGATAGTAGCATAATAGCATTATAACTGTACATTTTCTTGTGGTTTGACTTAATTTGACCATGCTTCTTTGCATACCTGTGCCCTTCCAATTCCTGTGAACCAAACACCCAGATTGACAGAAATCCTGTGATTTTAAATTCTTTACAAAAGTGTACATCATATTACTGTGTATTTCCTATCCCTTAGAATCCTCCAATTCAAGCGAGCCCTTACAGAATTAGTTCTCTTACAGATAGTTGTCAAAGAAAACTTTGTGTGGTTTGTCACGCTCCTGCTGCGACGTCGTCCACCCCAGCTCAGCTGCTCCAATGATAGAAGGGTCCACCACAGCAGGGATCCGCCCTCCAGACTATCTTTCGCCGCCTCAGATCTTCTTCCCCGCCGCCGGCAGCCACGACAACTGCATTACCATCATCAACTGAGCAGATGACCTCGAGGACTACACGGGTCCGCAAGCGAGGTCGCACTCTTTCGTGTCTGCTTACGTTATGCATCGCTTAATATTACATGCTACTTTATTATCCTGTTCACCAATTAGACTCTAAGTCAGCTCCAAACTAATGCTCAAACTTGAGTTTTTAAATGGTTGTGGGGTACATATCGGGGCCGCAATCAATAGTATCTGTCTACTATCTGGTTAATCTGTGGTGTCTACTATGAGTTTCATGTTGGGTGGGAAACAAACAGTAAAGAATCCATTATCTGTATTTTTCAACTGAAGCCATTATCTGCCTGCTATCATTGGTTTTGGGTCTATCCACAGGTTGCTACCATCACTCTGGATTTCTGCATGCACTCCTTACATAATCTCACTATGTTTTATTCCTATGCATGTCAGTTATTGTACACAATGGGACTGAACATGTAGAGCAAAAGAGACGAGCCTTGCGTGGCAATAAAATTTCATGCAGACGTCCCTCCATGGTGGGCGCAAAGGCAGCCCCCCCCCCCCGCCCTCCACCCATTTCAGATTGTAATCAAGAGGAAGATAACTGTTCTGAGGGGGATTCAGAAGGAGAAGACCACTCCTATTTACCCCCTGAGGTCTTCGCTCTAACTTGGCATGCTGATGTTGGTCATATCATGCATATGGTGCCTTGCATTGCTTACTTTATACATCAAATATTTCATCTACTTAGTTTAGACATGCTTTGTGTGAATGCCATCTGTTTAGTTTCTTTATCGTATATGTGAATTATGTAACGCCATCTTGTTTAGCCAGGCATCATATATGTGAATTTTGCAATGCCATCCTGCTTAGCCAGTCATCTTATATGTGAATTATATCATGCAATCCTTTTTTTCATTACGTATTACATTTGTCAACAATGTTAGTACATTCAACTACTCTTCGTGTGCATCAGCCATTTGACACGGTGATGGAAAATTCTGGAGTGAAAACAAGGTCTTCATAGCAGACTATGCTATCTGACGAAGCGCATATCTCTTTGGTTACGGATAGCTCCTCAGAGGAGGATTCAGAGATAGACGACCAGTCCTATTTCCCCCACGAGGTGTATGCTCTAACTTGGCAGGGTTATGTTACTCATATCATGCGTATGGTGTCTTGCATTGCTATGTTATTTGCTTAGTTTAGACATGCTTTGTGTGAATGCCACATGTTTAGTGTCTAATTACCATATATGTGAACTATGCAATGCCATCTTGTTGCAAGACATTATATATGTGAATTATGCAATGCTATCTTATTGCAAGGCATTGTATATGTGAATTATGCAATGCCATGCTGTTTAGCCAATCATCATATATGTGAATTATATCATGCTATTCTTTTTTTTGTATTACGTATTCCATTTGTCGACAACATTTGTATATTCAACTACTCTTCCTGTGCATCAGCCATTTGAAGCGGTGATGGAAGTATCTGGAGTGAAAACAAGGTCTTCAGAGCAGACAATGCTACCTGCTGAAGCAGACATCTTGCTAGTTACAGATACCTCCTCAGAGGAGGATTCAGAGACAGATGACCAGTCCTATTTCCCCCCTGAGGTCTATGCTCAAACTTGGCAGGGTTATATTACTCATATCATGCATATGTTGTCTTGCATTGCTTAGTTTTTACATCATATATGCGATTGCCATCTGCTTACTTGCTTAGTATATAAATCATATATTTGAATTATATCATGCCATCATGTTAACATTGACAGCATCTATCTGAATTATGGCATGCCAACCCATTTAATAAAGACATCATATAGTTATATCATCTCATCCTCTTTAGTATTTACAGTCATCATATTTTGAATTATGTCATTCTATCTGTGAATTATATCATGCTATCATGTTTCCATAGGCAGCATGTATGTGAATTATGGCATGCCAACCTATTTAATAAACACATTATATAGTTATATCATGTCATCCTGTTTACATAGTCATCATATTTTGAACTATGTCTTTCCATCCTATTTAGTTAGGCATCATATATGTGAAATTGTGTCATGCTATCCTGTTTAGTTAGCCATCATATATGTGAAATTGTGTCATGCTATCCTGTTTGGTTAGACAACATAAATGTGAATTATTTCATGCCCTCTTTTATTCTCCACTATCCATTGCACCTATCTATCATACAATGTATGTACATTCAATTACTTTTCTTGTTTATCAGCCATTTGAATTGGAGAGGGTGATGGTAGTATCCAAGGGAGTAACAACACGGTCTTCAGAAAAGATAGTGCTACCAGTCAATCCAGATAGAACCACGGTTGTACTTGACCAAGAACCAGCCCCACCACACATAACCCAGACTCTCGCAGATTGTACCCCTACCCAGTTGGACAGAGAACCAGCTACACCCCTTCTAACCCCAACCCCAGCAGATAGTAACCCAGTTCCAGTTGACATAGCACTGTCTCCACCACAGAGCACCCAAACACGAGCAGTTAGTAAGGCAACTGCAGTGTCCAAAGCATGAGGACCACCACTCTGAACCCCAACTCAACGCTTAAAGAAGAAGAAGAATTGTTCTCAGGTCAGGTTCCGTAGCTATGGTTCATACTCCTTTGCTCTTGCATCACTGTATTTACTCATACCAACTATTTTCAAATTTGAAGGATGGAATTGAAACTCCAATGGCGCAACAGGTATGTTTTAAACCTATTTCTTTAACTGGTTTGTTGTTGTAACTTGCTCTATGTTGATTTCAGTTTCAATTGAATAAACAGTTATGTTCTCATGTCATGCACATTACAAGTGTTGTTATTGCTGTGTAGTTTCCCACACTTATATTCTGTCTATGCTGCTTTGTCTTGAACATATATTATTTGAACTGTGTCTCTATCTTGATTTGGCAACAAAAACTAGAATGATATAGACCATACAGTGACCATGGTACATAGATATATGTTTGTTTCATGCTGTTATCCTGTCCACTTTACTACTAAACTGATTTACCAAAATGAGTTTCATATACAACATGGTAAACCTGTGATGTGTCTGCTTGTTTCTGTTTTAGAATGCGGACAAAATATTGGAGAAGAGTACCCCGTTATGCAATGGTAAAGGAAGTAATGCAGATAAGGTTCAAGATAGTGAGACATCCCTGTTGGTCTCCAAGAAAGGTGATAAAAACTATCTTGATGACAGTGAGACAACCCAAAAGTCCTTTCTTGATGTAGTGTTCGAGCTACTGGCCACTACTGCTGGCACAAGCTCTTCGAACTCGCTGCCTGAATCAGTTCGTCTTCTTGAGTCTCAACTTCAAGTTGAAAGGCATCGATCAGATGTGCTGCGACACGAAGCCGAAGGACTGAGGAAGTCCCTGCAGAATTCAGATGCATACTTTCTGGTGCAACAGCAAGCGCTGGAGGATTTAAGCGCCAAACAAGAGAAAGTTAATAAGCTTGCTAAGCATCTTGCCAGCATGCTGGGTACCCAGGATATTGTTTCTTGAGCTCTTCTGAAGTGGTTTCAGTTCTGGACTTGTTTTGCTGCGGCGTTTATTTGCACTGGTCGCCAACTTTGACAACCAGTGTATGTGATATGCTGCTTTGTTCCATATATTTGCACTGGTGGCAAACTTTGATGCCCAGTGGATGTAATATGTGTAATAGCCATAATAGCCTAGCGTTAGTTGCTTGCTTATTTATTTCCTTATTGTCTTGTTTAGTTGTTTGCTTGTAGTCACTGCAGTTCTTTTTCCGTGTTTTTCTAGTGGCCACAATAACCTATTTTTTATAACTAGGCCACAATAACCATGGGCAACATACGGACCGTTGTAACCATGGTCCTGCTACCTGCTGTAGTGACCATGGGCCTCCTACGGGCCGTAGGATCCATGGGCCCTCGACGGGCTGTATATTCAATGGGCTTTATACGGGCCGTATTATTCGTGGACCAATAACGGTCCGCAAAATGGGCCGTAAACGGGCTAGAGTGGAAATCGTGTGTTTATGGCCCGACCATAACGGGCCGTTAATAGGCCAAAATGTATAACGGGCTTAATGCTATCGACAGGCATCACGGGTCGTTAATGAGCCATATTTGATGACGCTATGAAAACAGCCCAACGGGTTAACAGGCCACAAACGGGCCGACTGTAACCACGGGCTGAATTTGGCCCACAAGCAGAACAGGCCAGTAACGGGCCGTAAGTAACCAAATGCTGGAAATGAGCCCAAGAATAAATGGGCCCTTGGAAGGCCGAAAGGTAACATGGGCCAAAAACGGCCCAACGGAATAATGAGCCATTAATGGGTGTACAGCGTTACACTGTTCATTATGGGCCAGTTTCACCACGGGCCTTTAAAGGACCAAGATTTACAAAGGGCCTCGTATGGGCCGAAAGACATCATGGGCCATACATGGGCCGAAAGTTACAACGGGCTGGAATCATATTGGATGGCCCAGATAACGCTACTGAGCCCAATTCGGATAGGTCATAAC
This sequence comes from Thinopyrum elongatum, assembly GCA_011799875.1. Classification (NCBI taxonomy): domain Eukaryota; kingdom Viridiplantae; phylum Streptophyta; class Magnoliopsida; order Poales; family Poaceae; genus Thinopyrum; species Thinopyrum elongatum. Next base: position 117,468,197 of record CM022301.1, on the reverse strand, counting down.
GGGTCATGAGTTAGCGGGCTGTAAATGGGCTATATGCGAACAAGCCGTTAACAGGCTTTTAGTGGGCCGGCCCGCTACCTTTTGACCAAGTCAAACGGGCCGGCCTTTTCACCTGAATGGGTCTCTATTGGGCCATGCCACGTGTTGACGTATCATAGGCGCCTCCCGTCCAATGAGTGGATGACATCTGTCTGAACGCTGAGCCGACACGTGGTTCCTCTGGCCATTGAGAATTTTACACGTGGAAAATCCCCATTGGTTCGGGCTGTTAACGGGTTATCGGATCCAAACCGGAACCCGATAGCTTAACGGTGAGCCGTTACGGTGGATGACACGTGTCAGTTTCCCTTGACGAAAGCACTTCCATGACGCGCCATTTATCGTCATGGAAGTGGACACTTCCGTGATGATAATTTTTGTAATGTCATGGAACACTTCTACGACAGCACAAGTATGACTATCTTGATTTTGTCATAAAATCGTCATGGATGTACATGCATGACAGAAAACGTGACCTACTGTGACAAACACGTACCATCACGGAAGTGTATTTTTTTTGTAGTGCAAGTAGTACATCTTATCCTGACGAAAGGTGGTCTTCGCCTGCAAAGCTTCTGGCCGTGACGCAGCGGTGGGCTCGGTGATGACATCCGTCCTGCTGAGTGTGGTCTTGGTCTTGTAGCACCGGAATGGAAACCTTTCATAGATTCCTCGGGAACCCATGCCTGTCCTTGCCTCCTTAGCACCAAAGAGGAAACTGCCTCCTCTGCGCCCGCTGGCGCCCGCCTGGCCTTGGTGGTCATGGCTTGCATCATGGCAGCTTCATGAGGCTGGTACCTGCATAGAAATCTCCGCTCCTCAGGAGGCAGCCTGGGGAGGCCGCCCCCTCCAGAGGTCTTGGTGTCGTCCGCCTCGCGAGGCTAGGGGGCCTTCGCGAGGGTCTTGTCTTGGCGGTCTTGTAGGTGGGCCATACCAGGCCGTCGAAGGAGCCACGCCGTGGGCCATAGGCAGGCAAGTCTGGGTACCCTGGTTCCCAGAACACCGACAAGCTCCAGCGCCCTCCAACGAGAAAGCACCATCAAAGTACATGGTCTACTCCTGAGGCGCCTCCTTGCCGGGGATAATTGTTTCTGGTATTTCTTCATCTGGAGTGGGCTTCCATTCTGCAATGAACTCTGCCAACGCTCTACTCTGAATGGTTGAGGTACTTTCGTACTTCAAGCCAAAGCTTGACAACTCTAGTTCCCATTCAACTATCCTGCCGGTAGCTTCAGGGTTCCTCAGTATGCGCTGTAGTGGGAAACCGGTGACAACCGTGATCTCGTGGGCTTGGAAGTAGTGGCGCAATTTCCTCGAGGCCATGATGACGCCGAAGATTAGCTTTTGCACTCCAGAGTACCTTGACCTAGCCCCCTGTAACAGGGAGCTGACAAAGTACACTGGTCATTGCACCACTCTCTTCTTTGCCGTGGTCTTGGGATCGCCTTTGCTAATTTGCTCTGCTTCCTTTTGATTCGTGTCCAACCCTGCCGTGACTGGTTCAGTTTCATCTCAGGAGGGGACAACTGCGGCATCTCTTCCTCATCCACCTCCCGCTGCACCACCAGCGCTACACTAACCACTTGGTTCGTTGCTGCTAAGTACAGCAGCAACGACTCTTGTGGTTTAGGAGCGACTAAGGTGGGAGCAGAGGAAAGGTAGGCTTTTAGGTCTTGCAGCGCTGCTTCTGCCTCCGGGGTCCACTTCATCGGACCCGGGCAAGGCACATTCGGCAGACTTGGAAATGAACCTGCTTAGCACGGCAACGCATCCAGTTAAGCGCCTCACATCCTTAACAGTCTTGGTTGCTTGTATATGCTCAATCGCTCTGATCTTTTTGGGGTTGGCCTCTATCCCTCGGTGAGACACAAAGAAACCAAGTAGCTTGCTGGAGGGAACACCAAACACATACTTCTCAGGGTTTAACTTCAAATTGATCTTGCGCAAGTTTGCAAAGGTCTCTTCCAAATCTTGAATGAGTGTTGATTTGTCCTTGGTCTTGACCACTATATCATCCATGTAAGCTTCTATGTTTCTGTGCAGCTGTGGTTTGAAACTGATCTGTACTGCTCTTGCAAAAGTGGATCCAGCGCTCTTTAACCCGAAAGGCATGCGTACAAAGCAATACGTGCCACATGGAGTTATGAACGCGGTCTTCTCTTCATCTTCCTTGGACATGAATATCTGATGGTATCCGGAGTATGCATCCAAAAAGGAAAGCAGATCACACCTGGAAGTGGAGTCTACGATCTGATCGATGCGCGGCAGGGGGAAAGGGTCCTTCGGGTATGCTTTGTTTAAGTCTGTGAAGTCAATGCATAGCCTTCATTTCCCATTTGCCTTGCGCACTACCACTGGGTTTGCTAACCATGTTGGATGCAGCACTCCCCTGACCAAACCAGCTGCTTCAAGTTTCTTGATGTCCTCGGCAATGAATTGTTGCCGCTCTAAAGCTTGCTTCCTAACCTTCTGCTTGACGGGCCGAGTGTGAGGACAGACAGCAAGGTGGTGCTCGATTACCTCCCTGGGAACACCGGGGATGTCAGATGGTTGCCAAGCAAACACATCAACATTCGCCCGCAGGAAGGCAACGAGCGTGCTTTCCTACTTGTCATCAAGGGTGGTGCTGATGGCGAACGTACCATCAGCGCCATCCTGCCTTGCCGGGACCCTTTTCACAGCAGGTGGAGTAGCCTTAGGCGTTTTGCTAGTGGAACTCTCTGGCAGGTCCTCAACAGGTGCGGCGCACTCCGAAGAGGCCCGCTTCCTGGAGTCTTTGCCGACATCACTGCTAGCTTTCTTTCCCTTCTTTGCCTCCTTGGTGGGAGCCGTGGCTTCAGCAGCCTCACTTCTACCGTGTCTCGATACATCTGATCCACACATATGATTGCATCTTTCTTATCTGACGGAATGGAAATGACGCCCAACGGTCCTGGCATCTTCAAGGTGTTGTAAGCATACTGGGATGCTACCATGAATTTTGCCAGAGCTGGAGGACCAAGGATCCCGTTGTACGGCAAGTGAAGCTCAACAACATCAAACACAACCCTCTCGGTTTGGTAGTTCAGCTCCCCGCCAAATGTCACCAGCAGCATAATTTTTCCCTTAGGATGGCTCATGTCGGGGTTGATTCCTTGGAACGTGCCAGTAACCTTGAGCTCCTCATCAGGGATCTACAGCTTGTTGACCACTTTGGGGGAGATTAGATTCAACCCAGCCTTGCCGTCCACTAGCATCTTTGTGACTTTGAGGTTGCGGATCATTGGGGAGACCAACAACGGCAAACACCCTACCGCGGTAGTGCGGTCAGGGTGATCCTCTTCATCAAAGATGATAGGTGCGCGGGACCACTTAAGCGGTTTCTGGGAATCTGCAGCTGGCTCCATGGCATTGACCTCTCATGCCCACTACTTGAGCTGGCGGTGAGAGGAGTGCAAGGACGCACCTCCGTCAACGCACATGGCTTCAGTTGCTTTTTGGAATTCTTGCTTGCTAGTTTCTTCTTCATCCCCTTCATCACTTTCACCATATTCTTATTTCTTCTCACGGCCTCTAGCAGGTTTCCCCTTTTGCTGCGGGGCCTTGCCGTGGTGGCCCCCTCTACTGCCACGGCCCTTTCCTCCAGCACCCTCTTGGTCCTTCTCCCTGTCCCTTTTCTCATATTCTGTCGGCATTCTGGGAACCAGGGTACCTAGACTTGCCTGCCTGCGGCCCATGGCGTGGCTCCATCGACGGCCTGGTACGGCCCATCTATGACACTGATAAAACAAGACCCTCACGAGGGGCCAAGCCTCATGAGGCAGATGACGCCAAGACCTCCAGAGGGAGTGGCCACCCCTTGGCTGCTCCTGAGGAGCGGAGTTTCCTATGCAAGTGCCCAACCTCACGAGGTTGCGGTGACGCAAGCCATGACGACCAAGGCCAGGCGGGCGCCAGCTGGCGCAGAGAATACAGTTTCCTCTTTGGTGCTGAGGAGGCAAGCGCAGGCGCGAGGTCCCGAAGAATCAACCAAAGGTTTCCATTCCCGTGCAACGAGACCAAGACCGCCAGGACGGCAGGACGGATGTCATCACCGAGCCCACCGCAGCGTCATGACCAGAAGATTTGCAGGAGAAGACCACCTTTTGTCAGGATAAGATGTACCACTTGTCCCCTTTCAAATTGGCCACTATGGGATCCCTTCCCACCTACATTTTTTAGGGGAAGAGGACCGAGGCCACTATAAGTATAGGTTAGCCACCACCATGGACGGGGTCCGCATCCGAGCCCAGTCGACTCATTCCCTCACCAGAGCAGACCTCGCGAGGTTGTTCATCCCTTGTACTAGTTCATCCTCAGCCCCTCGTGAGGCTAATCCACCATAAAGCAGGAGTAGGGTCTTACACTACAAGGTGGCCCGAACCTGGGTAAACTGCCGTGTACATCTTCTTTCCTGTTCATCGAGCTAGGCCGTGGGCGACGGGTAGGTTGGCTGGAGAGGTTGAGTTCTTCGCACACGCCCTAGAGGTCGAACCTTCTTGGGTCTGCGGAGCCCTGAATCCGACATTTGGTGCGCTAGGTAGGGGCATGTCGAAGCCTCTCTTCCATCGTTCACTCCGCCACTGTTCCACTGCTCCTATGGCTGACGCTCGCCGTGTCCGTGCCGAGCACCGGGCCACTCGTGTCACGCAGACGGCACCTGTAGGTGATGGCCCTCCTTGCCGCTCTGCCTCCCCGGTGGCTAACGCCGCCACCAACCCTGCCGCTCGCGAGCAGCAGGACTCATCGCTGCCACCGTCCGTGCGGCGCGACGACCGCACTGTGACTCCATCACCCACTCCGGCCACGGTGTCATCTTCTCATGCTCGGCGCGGGCCAGCCAACGCGCAGGCCGAGCTGCTCATGGCGCGTGAGCTCCTGCGCTATCGTCCGGCCAACAACCTCTACGAGGATTGGCTTGGCCGCATCGTCGAGCTCGTCAGCGCCGCTGGAGAGGCCCCTGCGCCATCTCGCTCGCTGCCTCAGGAGGGCAACGTGGCCCACGGCGCACCTCCTCCACCTCCTTGGCACGACGTCATCCCCGAGCCCAGGCGCCAAGCACCCCAGCATGACCCGCCGCGCAGGGCGCCGGCGCGCGATGAAGAAAGCTGCCAGGTGGTGCAACGGCACCAAGGAGAGGCGCGCTCGCTTCCAGCGCCGCCGTGTCAAGACCGTGCGCAGCCAGAAGTGGTGGCAAGCAGGCACAAAGACCAAGCTCCCCCCATGCGACCCGGACCCGTGAGTGCGGCTGGCTGCCGTGCCTTCACCCCAGAGCTGCGCCGTGTCGTCTGGCCTGGCAAGTTCAAGCCGGATCTGCCTCCACACTACGACGGCACTCCTGACCCCGCTGAGTTCCTCCAGCTCTATGAGCTAAGCATCGAGGCGGCGAACGGCAACGACAAGGTCATGGTGAACTGGTTCCCCATGGCCCTCAAGGACGGCGTGCGCTCTTGGCTCCTGAACCTCCCGGTGGGGTCAATCTCCTCCTGGGATGAGCTCCATGAGCGCTTCATCACCAACTTCCAGGGTACTCGTGATCGCGCCCCTGCAGCAGGCGACCCACGGTGCATAAAGCAGCAATCGGGCGAGACCTTGCACAAGTACATACAACGCTTCACCAACGTTCACCTCAAGATCCCGAAGGTGTCGGACGAGGCCATCATCTCAGCGTTCTCTGATGGTGTCCGGGACGTCAAGATGAAGGAGGAGCTCGCCATCCACGAAGACTTGTGCTCGGCCCTGGAGATGTTCAACATGGCCGCCAGGTGCGCGAGGGTAGAGGAAGGTCGCCTCTCCCTACTGGAGCCTCCGGAGGTCGATCCTGAGGACAAGAAGGCCAAGGCTAAGGAAGTGAAGTGCAAGGGCCCCGCTGTGCTCGTGGCTGAGCCTGAGATGAAGCGCGGTAGCGACCACGCAGAATCCTCCAGGGGTAACCGCCCGTTCTGCGTCTTCCACAACGTCCACAGCCATAACACTAATGACTGCCAAGAGCTCAGGGCAATCCGCGATGGGCGCCTTGGCCGCCGTCCCGAGTGCAACGACCGTGGCTACGGCTGCGAAGGAGGCCTCTGGGACAACCGCGACCCCTGCCAAGACTGGCGCGATCAGCCTCGTGAGGACCGCTGGCAGGGCCAGCCTCGCGACGGCCCCTGGCATGACCAGCCTCGCGAAGACCGTCCTCAGGGCAATGCTGGCCTCCCTCCGCTGCCGCTGCCTCCAAGGAGGGACGATGACAACCACCAAGATGATGGGGCTGGGGGCTTCCAGGAGCCACGCGCGATCGCCTGCATCCTGGGTGGTGCTCAGGCCCTCGCTTCTCATCGCATCTTCAAGCAGTTTGCTCGCGAGGTGAACGCGGCCCACCCCAAGCTCGAGGCGTCGCGTCCCCTCAGGTGGTCCAAGTACGCCATCACCTTCGACTCTACGGACCAGCTGAAGTGCTCGTCCGCCGCTGGCGCGCTCCTGATGCTCTGCTCGCCAACCATCAGCAACGTCCTCGTCACCAAAACACTCATCGACGGTGGCGCAGGGCTCAACATCCTCTCCGTCGAGATGTTTGACATGCTCCAGGTGCCATATGACCAGCTTCTGCCTACCAAGCCTTTCTTAGGGCTGACCAATGGCTCCACCACCCCCATAGGGCAGGTTCGCCTCCCTGTCACCTTCGGCAAGCGCGACAACTACCACACCGAGCTCATCGACTTCGACGTCGCCCACATTCGCCTCCCGTACAATGCCATCCTCGGGTATCCAGCCCTCGCCAAGTTCATGGCGGCAACTCACCATGGCTACAATGTTCTCAAGATGCCAGGAAGCGGCGGCATCATCACAGTCGCTTGCGATGCGAAGGATGCGGTGTGCTCCCTCTAGCGTGCTTACCAGGTAGCAGCGGTCGAGAACTCTGATGGCGAGGGTGCCACCCTGCCTCTGGAGGCCATCCACAAGAAGAAGAAGCAGCTCCTCCTCAAGGGGCATCAGGAGTCCGGGGCGCCCAACGATCGCGCCTCAGGACCCGCGCCCACTGCTGGGGTGCCTTTCCCTCTCGCATAGGAAGGCGAGCCAGGCGCCCCTCTCAGGACGGGCTCGGGGGCTCTCGTCTGGAGGGCCTCTGACCTAATCAGCGTCACGAGGGAGGCATTCGGGCATCTTGTGGAGGCGTGCTTCAACACGCGCTTCCATGAGCAAGGCGCAAGACGCGAGGCGCCAGGCGCCCGGGAGTTCTTCACCAGGGCAATCGAAGAGGTTCAAGAGGCGCGAGCCATGAGTGGCGAGCGCCGCCCCGCATCATCCAGTGCAGCTGTCGCCCCTGACATGGGTGGCGAGCTGCGCGTCTGCGTCAACATCCCCGAGCTCAACAGGGCTGCTTCTCTGGAGCTCTTCTGGCTGTCCCGCGTTGGCCGGTGTAGGGGCCACCCCCACAGCTACGTTCGCATGCCGTTCGGCCTGCCGAACACGGCTGCCTCGCACCAGCACTACATGCAGGGCGCCCTGGCAGCTCACGAGGCCAGGCACCAGGCAGCATTGACGATGGAGGTGCCGGAACCTCGCGAGCCCCCTGGACCTTCGGAGCCCCCCGGGACTCAGGAGTCAGCCGGCTCATGAGAAGCGATCCCTGCAGCACGCATCTTTAGCTACTTCAACGCCCCTACAACGGTGGTGCCAGGTGACTTTTTGGTTTGTTCAGTTAAGGGCGCCCCTCGGGCTGCATTATCCTCAAGCTGTCGGGGCCCGCCCCTGCAGCCGCATCATTTTGATTCATATACTTCAGACCGGTTATGCATGCTCGAGTTATCATGGTTGTTGATGTTACGCTTGCCATCTTGTTATCTTTGGAATTGCGCTTCGCGGCCTCCGCGCGTTGCTAACCCGCCTTTCACTCATCCCGCAACGGGGGCTGCTGGCACGGCGCCTGTGCTTGGGTCCATCCCTGCAGCACTGACAAACCTAAGAGACCGAGCTCTGGCTCGCGGCCGGCCCCGCGCACGTCACCTCACCGGGTCCTTAGTGCCTTCGTCTTCTTGCGGAAAGATCAACGGCGGAGTAGCAAGCACGATCGCCGGTTGTGTTTTATGGCTAACCCATAGGAACCTCCGGGGGAAGGACCACGGGCGGCTTCACCAGCACCGCGCTACGTGCCGAGGGGCACACCCGCTCGAAGCCAGCCACTCTTTTCTCACGCAAGTCGCTTGCACGTTAAAGGGGGGGCCTTGAGCACCGCGCCTCAAGGGATCTTGCCGGCCCTCGAGCCCTCGCCCCCTTGCCTTGACCACGGCATCGTGACCTGGCATACCAGTGGTGGCCGAGCCTTGCTCGACAGCCGGGTCCCGAGGACGTAGAGCACCCAGGCAAGCGGGAGAGATGGAGTCGGTAGGAGCCTTGCAGGGGGGTGCCATCGGGAGAAGGGCATACCCTAGCATCACACAAGAAGCTCGCCCACGCGGCAAAGGAGCCACCCCAAGCTCGCCAAGATAAGTCACTATGCACGCGCAGGCGTGAACCTCATGATCAGCGTTCTGTCACTCGCGATCTCGCTCGAGCAAGGAAACTTCCCTTTCAGTCCTTCGGGAGCCGCTTGCGCGCCAAAGGGGACCTCCTGAGCATCGCGCCTCAGGGGCTCTTACCGGACCTCGGGCCGCTCACCTCCTGGCCTTGACCACGGCATCGCGACCTGGCATACCAGCGGCAGTCGAAGTTTGCCTAGGGACTGAGTCTTGTCGGCGTAGAGCACTAAGCTACCGCGGGAATGAAAGGGGGGAACCATACCAGAGTGAGGGGCGCAAACATGACATCAATTGGAAATAATAACATTAAAGTGCGAGCGTCACAGTTTTTACATACCCCCACGGGGCCCGTCATGTTTTTTCGCGTACGAATAGAGCAAAGGAAAAACCTCCTAAGAACCACGGCCCTGGCAGCATTGCCAGCAACGTTGCAATGGCGCTACTCCTCCCCTAGGCCCGGGCACGTCGACGCGGCGGCTCGTAGCTGTCGTCGTCACTCAAGCCTGGTCCGGATAAGGCGTTGTTGCTGTCGGAGGAGTTGCGAACAAGGCCAAGGGCAAGTTCACCCCCTGGGGCCTCGCCGACCCGAAGACGGGCCGCCGTCTTGTTCGCCTCCCCTGGGGCAGCACACCAGGCGTCGGCCATCCTCCCCAAAGACCTTGAAGGAGAGCGTCGAAGCGTTATCGTACTCAAAGTGGATGGCATGCCTCCCCTCCGAGTTGCAGGCGCGGGCGATCGTGCCCCATCCCCGGGTCATGAAGATGTCGCCGGAGCCGACGGCCTCGACCTCCGCCTCGGAGGCTTGGCTGCAGCAGCCGTCGTGCAGCAGCCACAGCTCGACAGGCCCCCTCGGCGGTATCTCCCTCGCCAGGGACCACGGGAGCCAGATCCATGTGCGCGGCAGCGTTGCTGCCCACACCACAAACTCATGGGCCATGCCTTCGGCATGGGTCTGCAGGCGGGGTGGCAGTGCGGCCACTGCTTGTTCTCCTCCATGACTCCATTCCTCGCAGCGTTCGCGGCCGCTTCTGTGGGCAGGGCTTTGCGCGTGACCATCCGCGCAGACTGGGAAGCCCGGTGGAGCGCATTCATGCCAAGGTTGCGTTGCCATGGGCGCCGCGGGGGCGTCGCGAGAGCGATCACGCCTTTTCTTTGGCGGGAGCAGCTCAGGTTCTACCTGCGGAGCCTTTCCCTTCTCGGCGGCCGAGAATCTCCTCACTGGCGCCATGGACGCTCTGGCAAGATGGCGGAACGATGAAGAAGGAGAAGCAAGGGGCAAAAATATGAAGATGGGATGGGGGCTCTGCCCCCTCTCCCATTTATAGCCGGAGGAAGCCTAACCGCCGGCCTCCCACGTCCTGGGCAATGATGGCCTTCCTGCATGCCCAGGCAGTTGTCAAGTCAGGCAGTTGCCGAGGCGGCATGGGGAAGTGGAGACGCCCACGTCCCATCAAGCGCCACGCGTCCGCTTGGCCCGCAGGTGATTGGGGCCCGTGGCGCTTCGCCCTTGCCCTTTGGCTTCGCCTCGAACCCAAGCCCGAGCGCACCTTGGGCCCGGGGGCTACTATCGGCGTTCTGGGAACTAGGGTACCCAGACTTGCCTGCCTGCGGCCTATGGCATGGCTCCATCGACGGCCTGGTATGGCCCATCTATGACACCTACAAGACAAGACCCTCGCGAGGGGCCAAGCCTCACGAGGTAGACGACGCCAAGACCTCCAGAGGGAGCGGCCACCCCTGGGCTACTCCTGAGGAGCAGAGTTTCCTATGCAAGTGCCCAATCTCACGAGGTTGCGGTGATGCAAGCCATGACGACCAAGGCCAGGCGGGCGCCAGCGGGCGCAAAGAATACAGTTTCCTCTTTGGTGCTAAGGAGGCAAGCGCAGGCGCGGGGTCCCGAGGAATCAGCCAAAGGTTTCCATTCCCGTGCAACGAGACCAAGACCGCCAGGACGGCAGGACGGATGTCATAGTCGAGCCCACTGAAGCGTCATGACCAGAAGCTTTGCAGGAGAAGACCACCTTTTGTCAGGATAAGATGTACCACTTGTCCCCTTTCAAATTGGCCAATGTGGGATCCCTTCCCGCCTACATTTTTTGGGGGAAGAGGACCGAGGGCACTGTAAGTATAGGTTAGCCACCACCATGGACGGGGTCCGCATCCGAGCCCAATCGACTCATTCCCTCACCAGAGCAGACCTCGCGAGGTTGTTCATCCCTTGCACTAGTTCATCCTTAGCCCCTCGTGAGGCTAATCCACCATAAAGCAGGCGTAGGGTCTTACACCGCAAGGTGGCCCGAACCTGGGTAAACTGCCGTGTCCATCTTCTTTCTTGTTCATCGAGCTAGGCCGTGGGGCGACGGGTAGGTTGGCTGGAGAGGTTGAGTTCTTCGCACACGCCCCAGAGTTCGAACCTTCTTGGGTCTGCGGAGCCCTGAATCTGACATATTCTACCTTCTGCCTCTTGGCAAGCTGCTCGACTTGGTGGCATTCCTAGAGATCATGACCTTTGGTGCGGTGGATCTTGCAGTATGGCCCATCGGACTTCCCAGCTTTCTCTGCCGCTGTAGCCTCTCGGTAATCAGCGCACGTGGCATCTTCCTTGCCAGGGACTTTGGTTTTGGCCTTCTTGCCAGTGCTGAGGTTGCCAGGGCTCTCAACGGCCAATATTGACTTATCCTTGCGCTTCTTATTGCGCCTCCGGCTCCTCCTCTTCGGGTTGGCGGCCTCGTTGTCCTCCTCTGAGTTGACCTCGACGCCATCCTCTTCTCCAGGGAGTCACCTTCCCTTTTCAGCCCGAGCACATTTATCCGCCAACGTGTACAACTCATTGACGGTCTTGGGCAGACGGACGTTCATTTTGGATCGTATCCTTCTGTTGTGCATGTTTGAATGGAACGCGGCAATCACAGCTGTTGGATGTATCTCTGGAATATTTCGGTGTACTCGACTAAACCTTTGCATATACTTCCGCAAGCTATCCCCTTCCTTCTGTGGAAGGACTTGCAGGTCGCCGGGCCGTCCTGGCTCTTGGTGGCCACCCGTGAAGGCGCCAACAAATTCATAGCACAGGTCAGCCCATGACAAAATGGAATTCTCTGGCAGGTGCATCAGCCATGACCTCATGTTTAGCTTGAGTGCCAAAGGGAAGTAGTTGGCGAACACTTTCTCATCCCTGCCCCCAGCGGCTTGAACGGCAATTGTGTAAATGCTCAAGAACTCTGTCGGGTTCAACTTTCCATCATATTTTTCTAGTAACTCAGGTTTGAAGATGCGGGCGGACGGCCAGTGGACTTGCCGCAGCTCGCGAGTGAAGGTGGGGCACCCAACCTCGTAAGGCAAGTACCCACCATCATTGGGCGTGGGTTCATCAATGTCTGGGCCATTTCGCCTGTCAGATTGACGGCAGGTCTCCCGGCGTCGCTCTATGGTGACGCATGCATCTTCCCTCCGTCGATCCTCCAGGACGTGCCACTGATCCCGGTGGGCTCGCGGATCAGAAGAGGCCATTGATGCTTCGTCGGGTTCGCGGACATGCTGTTCTTGCTGCTGTCGCCTCTGGGCCTACTGTCGCGAAGGGATTGCACCGTTGGCGCGGCCTCCCCTACGTGGCCATCAGCCCGGGCTGCTGTCGCTGTTCACGGGTGCCGTGATGGCTCTGCCTGCTGTGATTTTCCAGCTTCAGCGAAGCCGATCAAACTCTAGATGGTGGCTCTCCATTCATCCATTTGATCAGCCGCCGGTGGGGACCTCAGTAGAAGTTGGGCCCGCGCCATGGCTTCCATAGCCGTGCTCGGCATAGATGACGAGGCAGACCGCGACGTCGCTCGACTCCTGGTAGGACCAGCAGGGGCGGCGTTGCATTCATGCTGTCGCAAACCAGCCGCCAAGGTAGTCTGGAGATGAGTGGGCTACGCTCGGGGATCGGCAACCCTGTTTGGTGCTCTGTCTTGTTCGCCCCACTCTGGGCGAGCGCGCGCTCAGTAGTCGCGCCCGTGGTAGGCACGGCAAGAGGGTCACGACTCGCACCAGAGCGGGCGTCGTTGCTGTGGCTGCCCCCGCTAGTGCGGCGGGGTGGTGGAGATTGAACGTTCCCTACATCCGCAACTTGTGGGTCATGCCCGTTGGGATGTGGTTGATGCTGCGCTCCCCCGGCGCCTCCTGCTCCGGCTTCGTCTGCGGGGGACACAATGACGGCGCCGCCTCCGCCGGTCGCGTCTCCCGCAGTACCCACTCCTCCCAACGCCGTCGTGGCACCTATGGCGTCCGCGGCCTCGTGAGAGGGGGTCTTCGAAGTGGAAGGGTGCGTGGTAGCACCGGGTTTCTTCTTGGGCACCATGAATGAAGAGGATGATGGACGCGCTGTTCACAACCTCAGGTTCGCGCAAGCGCTTCCCCCCTACCTGGCATGCCAAAGATGTCGTGGGTGGACACGATCACCTATGGGGCCATCGGCCCTTATGGTTTGGCAAGGGGGAAGATCACGTTGCACAAAGAGTAGAGGCCATGGACAAACACGACGGTGGTGACGCTGGTGGTTTTTACCCAGGTTCGGGCCGCTGGGAAGCGTAAAACCCTACTCCTGCTTTGGTGGATTGAATGAAGGAACACGATGAGCACGCAACGCTCAAGCCCGGCAAGGTGGCCTCGCAGAGGCAGCTACGCACGTACAAGGGTGCAAGGGTCTGAATCCCCTTGCTAGTTAGCCTTGGACCTTCTTTTATAGCTTAAGGGGTGACCACAGTGGCAAAATAGTCTTTATCTGGTGATTAGATAGCTAACAGTGCTATCATACCTAACTCTGGCAGTTAGGACAGAGTGCATTAAATGCACTACTAGGTGTCATGCTGAGGGAGAAACCCAACAAGCCTGTCGTGCCGCTTAATCATCTTCTGCTTATCTGTTTGACACACCTCTAGACGGGTGTCATGCGAGGATAATCTGTCTTCCAATGGGCTGCCACATGCTTAGCAGAAGCCACTTAATCGCTTGGGGGCTCGACACCGCATTGATGAGTGACTTGCGTGGTGGTGCGGTGGAGCAGTGGTGCCTTGGCGGGAGTCCTCGTCCTTGGTGGACCTGGCAAGCTCGTCGGGGAAATCTTGGACTTGTCCCTGGGATGGCCTCGACCCGGCCAGGCTCTCTTGCCCGGCAAGGGAGGCCTTCCCAAGGTGATGCTTTGCTGTATCGGTCTCCTTGATCCACTCCTTGATCTCACGAAGAGCGGTTCTTCTGGCTTGGTCTTGTTTTTCAGCTTGGTGTAGGACATGCAATGCCAGCACGCATGTGTATAAGTCCGGGCAACCAAACGTGAATGTTTGTTGCATCGACACACAGTAATATGATAGTTTGATAGTAGTAGTAACAGTAATAGTAACGGTAACAGTGATAGCAATAATTTTGTAGCAGTTGTAACAGTAGCAATAGCAATAGTAACTTAGCAAGAAAAATATGTGGAAAACTCATAGGCATTGGATCGGTGAATTCGTTGGATGATATTCATCATATATCAGTCATAACCTAGGGTGACACAGAACTAGCTCCAGTTCATAAATATAATGTAGGCATGTATTCCGTAAATAGTCATACGTGCTTATGGAAAAGAACTTGCATGACATCTTTCGTCGTACCCTCCCGTGGTAGCGGGGTCCATAAGGAAACTAAGGGATATTAAGGCCTCCTTTTAATAGAGAACCGGAACAAAGCATTAACACATAGTGAATACATGAACTCCTCAAACTACGGTCATCACCGGAAAGTATCCCAATTACTGTCACCCTTGGGTTTACGGATCATAACATGTAATAGGTGCATATGACTTGCAAGATTGGATCTAGAACATAGATATAATGGTAAAAACATAAATGGTTCAGATCTGAAATCATGGCACTCGGGCCTTAGTGACAAGCATTAAGCATGGCAGAATCATAGCAACATCAATCTCATAACACAGTGGATACTAGGGATCAAGCCCTAACAAAACTAACTCAATTACATGATGAATCTCATCCAACTCCTCACCGACCAGTGAGCCTATGAAGGAATTACTCACTCCCGGTGGGGAGCATCATGGAATTGGTGATGAAGGAGGGTTGGTGATGACGAAGACCGAAGATTCCCCTCTTCGAAGCCCCGAACGGGCTCTAGATCTGGCCTCCCGATGAAGAACAAGAGGTGGCGGCGGCTCCGTATCGTAAAATGCGATGAAACTTCCACTCCTATTTTTTTCTAGAAAAATAGGATTTTATAGCATCGGAATTAGGGTCAGCGGAGCCCTAAGGGCCCCACCACCAACCAGGGCATGCCAGGGGAGGTGGCACGCCCTGGTGTCTTGTGGGCAGCCAGGGCACCCCCTCCGGTGGCTCTTGGTTCCAGTATTTTTTATTTATTCTGAAATAATTCTCCAATAAGTTTCGTCCAATTCCGAGAACTTTTATTTCTGCACAAAAACAACACCATGGTAGTTCTGCTGAAAACAGCATCAGTTCGGGTTAGTTTCATTCAAATCATGCAAATTAGAGTCCAAAACAAGAGCAAAAGCGTTAGGAAAAGTAGATACGATGGAGACGTATCAACCCCCCCAAGCTTAACCCATTGCTTGTCCTCAAGCAATTCAGTTGACAAACTGAAAGTGATAAAGAAAAACATTTACGAACTCTTTTGTTCTTGTTTACATATATATGCTTAAATAGCACCCAGCTTTTCAGCAAAGATCATGACTAACCATGCCAACAATAACTCTTGGTAATTATATTAACTCGTACCAATGGCATAATCAACTAGCGAGCAATAATAAGATATATCAAATGCCAACACTTTGCCAAAACAATCATGATATAATATGACAATAGTGGTATCTCGCTAGCCCTTTCTCAGACCGCAAAACATAAATGTAGAGCACCTCCAAAGTTTAAGCAGCGACTAAACATTGTAATTCATGGTAGAAGAGATCCAGTCATGATGCATTCAACATTAACTAAACACAATGCATGAGGATGACAATAGTGCTCTCAGGTCTGACGCTTGTTTTGAGAAGGTGATGACTCAACATAAAAGTAAATAGATAGACCCTTCGCAGAGGGAAGCAGGGATTTGCAGAGGTGCCAGAGCTCAAATCTTAAAACAGAGATAAATATAATTTTGGGAGGTGCACCCTTCCTGTCAACGTTACGACCAAGAGCTTTCAATATCTTCCATGCTAAACAAATTAGCGGTGGTTCCCAAGCGATAAAAGTAAAGTTTACTCCCCCTCCACCAACAAACATAATCCACGGCTAGCCGAATCCACGGGTGCCATCCATACCAATAACAGTCTTGGGGGAGTTTTGTTTAATTATTTGCAATTTTTGATTTCGGGACTGGGCATCCCAATTACCGGCCCCTCTCGTGCAAGGACGAGTGAATAAGCACTCATCATGAGAATAACCCGCTTAGCATGGAAGATACTGACCACCCCCTGTCGCTCCATGAGCGGTCTAGGCACACAAAACAGATGTTCATTTGAAATTTTAGAGGTGGCACATGCAAATTTACTTGGAACGGGAGGGTAATACCGCATATAGGTAGATATAGTGGACTCATCTGGAATAACTTTGGTTTAAGGATTTTGAAGCACAAGCAGTTTTCCCGCTTAGTACAGGCGAAGGCTAGCAAATAGGTTGAGAAGCGACTAGCTAGAGAGCAAAAACGGTCATGAACATGCATTATGAATAATCAACATTGAATACTAGCATGAGTAGGATATAAACACCATGAACATAAATATCATGGAGGCTATGTTGGTTTCGATTCAACTACATGCGTGAACATGTGCCAAGTCAAGCCACTTGAAATATTCAGAGGAGGATACCATATCATCATACTACATCAAAATCATTTTAATGCATGTTGACACCCAAGATAAATCATTATCCACTCCTAGCTGCTTAAGCATGGCATGAGCAACTATAATCTCTAATTGTCATTGCAAACATGTTTAATCATAATATGTTGAATCATGGATACTGAGTTAAACATATTTACAAAAACAACAACAAGTTGAGTTCATACCCGCTTTTCCCTGCCACAGTCACTTCATCAAATATCATCATTATTGCCTTTCACTTGCATGACCAAATGACATGAAAATAATAATAGTGCAAGAGCGTCATGGACTAAGCTGGAATCTGCAACATTTTATTCAGAGGGAAAGACAAAATAATACAATAATATGGGCTCTTTGTTAGATCATCAATAATGCATATGAGAGCCACTCAACATTTTCATCGTGGTCTTCTCCTCGGTACGACTCAACAAAAGAAAAGAAATTCAGAGAAACACACTGAAATATTTTTGGAGTTTTTAGTTTGTCTTGAAGAAAGCGAATTAAAGAAAGAAAAACAAGAACGAGAAAAACTATTTACACGGGAAAACTCCCAACAAATAAAACAAGAAATGAGAAATCTTTTTGGGTATTCTTTTAATACTAAACTAAATTAAACTTGAAAGAAAAACCGAAAAGAAGCAAGAAATATTTTTGGATTTTCTCAAAGTTTTTCAAACACACAAGAAGAAAGCAAGAAAATAAATCTAGCAGGAATAATACAATGAAAAAGTGTGGACACTGACAATTGGAATGAAATGTGTGAGCATGAATATAATGTCAGTGGAAATACATACTCCCCCAAGCTTAGGCTTTTGGCCTAGCTTGGTAATCACCATCCGTAGCCTAGATAATAGTCAGAGTGATAGCTACGGAGACTCTTGGTGCGGCCTCCTCAGCCCGTCGAGCAGCCTAGACTGCCATGTTGTACTCGCAAGCCTCGCTCTCAAGAACGTAATATCTTCTTTTACTGTGATAATCAAAGAGAGCAGGTGCAAGCAAAACAACAGGTACAATGGGATTTTTATTGAACCTCAAGTTGTAAGTATAATTAGTGATTGTGCCCTTAAGGAACTTATGGTGCTTCATGGCCTCAAAGTATAAGTACTGGGTAGGTAGAATGGGATCGTTAGGCCAAGGTGACACACCCAGCTCCTTAGCTACACTGGAAGCATAAATCCCACCATAAAAGTGACCACTAACAGTGTTGTGTTGCAATCTCCGTGCAACGATCGCTCCAAGATTATAACATTTAATTCCTGTCAGAGCAGTGTGTATGAGGCTCAAATCCGGGGCACATAGTGTACTGCAATCTTGCTTGCCCATGATGCATTTTCCATTAAAGAGTGCAAAGTAATGAATTGATGGAAAATGAATACTTTTTATTCTACCTTGTGTCACTCATTTATCCTCACTGTAACAAAGACTAGTCAAAAATGACTCATACTCAGATTTCGGTGGTTCGTCTAGCGAACCCCGATATGGAATTTTACATGCAACATAGAAGGCTTCTAGAGGCATGGTATAAGCATTATTATAAAGGCTAAAATGAAACTCTAGGTTCACGAGGATGATATTTAAATTTCTTAGTGAACGTCTCTATGAGGTTGAGATGTTGGATGCACTTATCTTCGATGGAGGGAGCGATCTCGGTGTTGTGAACATATTGCTCAAACTCTTCCTTGATGCCTGCACCAACCATGAACTCATTACACGGCCACATGCACGATTTGGTGTCGGCATCCCGCGTCGAGCTTGCACTTGGCTCAACACAGGCCTGTCGTATCGAGCTACCACTTGATAATGCTGATACGTCTCCAACGTATCTATAATTTATGAAGTATTCATGCTGTTATATTATCATTCTTGGATGTTTTACAATCATTTTATAGCAACTTTATATCATTTTTTGGGACTAACTTATTGACATAGTGCCCAGTGCCAGTTGCTGTTTTTTGCTTGTTTTTTACATCGCAGAAAATCAATACCAAACGGAGTCCAAATGCAGCGAAACTTTTTGTGGATTTTTTATGGATCAGAAGACATCCAATGGGCCAGAGCAGCACCTGGGGGGGTGCCCCGAGGGGGGCACAACCCACCAGGGCGCGCCTGGGGGCCTAGGCATGCCCAAGTGGGTTGTGCCCACCTCGGTGGCCTCCCCACCCCCTCTTTACCCTATAAATTCTCAAATATTCTAAAAACCCTCGGGGTAACCCTAGATCAGAAGTTCCGCCGCCGCAAGGCTCTGTAGCCACTGGAAACCAATCTAGAGCCTGTTCCGGCACCCTGTCGGAGGGGGGGAATCATCTCCGGTGGCCATCTTCATCATCCCGGCGGCCACCACGATGAGGAGGGAGTAGTCCACCCTCGGGGCTGAGGGTTTGTACCAGTAGCTATGTGTTTAATCTCTCTCTCTCTCATGTTCTTGAGATGTCACGATCTTGATGTATCGCGGGCTTTGTTAATATAGTCGGATCATATGGTGTTTTCCCCTCTCTATCTTGTTGTGATGAATTGAGTTTTTCCCTTTGAGATTTCATTGTTATCGGATTGAATATTTTTATGGATTTGAGAGCACTTGATATATGTCTTGCATATGAATACTCGTGGTGAGAGTGGGGTATCATATTGATTCACTTGATATGTGTTTTGGCATTCAACTCGCGGATTCCCACGATGACATTGGGGTAATCTTTGCATAGGGGTTGATGCACGTTCTCGTCTTTGTTTCTCTAGTAGAAATCTTGGGGAACTCTTTGAGGTTCTTTGTGTTGGATTGAGCAATTACGAATCTGAATTTGCTTTGGTGTTATTTTAGTACGAACTCTTGGATAGATCGATCGGAAAGAATAGCTTTGAGGTGGTTTCGTACCCTACAAACAATTTATTCTTATGTTCTCCGCTAGATAGGAACTTTGGAGTGATTCTTCATCGCACGTTGAGGGATGGTTATATGATCCAATTATATTAGCATTGTTGAGAGATTGCACTAGCGAAAGTACGGACCCTAGGCCTTGTTTTCAAGCATTGCAATCCCGTTTGTGCTCCGTTTTATCACTTGCTACCTTGCTGTTTTTATTTATTCAGATTATAAAAATATATTTCTACCATCCATATTACACTTTTATCACCATCTCTTCGCCGAACTAGTGCACCTATACAATTTGCCATTGCATTTGGTGTGTTGGGGCCACAAGAGACTTTTTATTATTTGGTTGCAGGGTTGTTTGAGAGAGACCGTCTTCATCCTACGCCTCCCACGGATTGATAAACCTTAGGTCATCCACTTGAGGGAAATTTGCTACTGTCCTACAAAACTCTGCGCTTGGAGGCCCAACACGAGTCTACAAGAACGAGTTGTGTAGTAGACATCAGATGCCTCCGAGGACCTCCTCCTCGAAGAACTCCTTCCAAAAAGGTACATTTTATTCGCGTACAATTTTCTGAAATTTTGGGTCACGAAATTTTTGTCAACAAAACTTCGCAAGATTGATAGCGACTACTCATATGGATGTCTAGAGGCTATATCAAGCATTCAAACTACTTAGAACTCTAAGAATTCAACATGCAAGCCCATTCACAGCATCACCAGCAGTAGCTAATTATTCAAAATATAAACCACTAGAGCAAAAACTAATTGGAGCAATGGAGGAGTCACATACCAAGTAGCAATCCCCCAAAACAGTTTCAGAAATGGAGCTTCAAGCAAAGAGATCGAAATCCACGGGTTTGAGAGCAAGAACACGAGAGAAAGATCTATGGTGATTTTTTTCTAGAGGTAGGAGATGACATGGGCTAAAGGGATAAGTGAGGGGACCCACATGGGGACCACCACCCACCAGGGCGCGCCTAGGGTGGCTGGCATGCCCTAGTGTCTTGTGGGCACTAGGGGCAACCCCTTGTGTGGTTATTTGTTCCAGAAATTCTTAAATATTCAGAAAAAATCATGTTAAAATTTCAGGTCATTCTGAGCACTTTTATTTTTGACCACTTTTTTTATTACACGGAAAATTCAGAAACTGCCTAAACATGCCATTTTATTTTATTTAACTAAGAAAAACAGAAAACAAAAGGTAGGGACAGAAGGTTGTGCTTACTAAATTCATCGACCACATGCCTCTCGAAAACAATCCATTAACAAGGTTGATCAAGTCTTATTAACAGTCACTTTTGATTAACATGAATCCGAAGAACTTTCGTAAAACACTAAGTTACCTCAATGGGGATATGCATATCCCCAACAATAAGTATTTCATATTTCTTTTGGACAGTAGGTAGAGGGAGTTGAAAACTTCCAATAATGATTGTCAGAGATTTTTCAATAACATTAATACCATTCACTTGGAATTGTTTCTTCGGAAAGTGCACTGTATGCTCATTACCATTGATATGAAATGTGACTTTGCTTTTATTGCAATCAATAACAGCCCCTGCAGTATTCGAAAAGGGTCTACCAAGGATAATCGACATGTTGTCGTCCTTGGGCATCTCAAGGATAACAAAGTCTGTTAAGATAGTATCATTTGCAACAACAATGGCACATCCTCACAAATACCGATAGGTATGGCAGTTGATTTGTCAGCCATTTGCAAAGATATTTTAGTAGGTGTGTGTAAGTGCATCTAGTGCCCCTTAGTGATTTTAGTGTATTGAAGACTTATAGGTTAAGGGACTAATGTGTTTGTGAGTGTACACAGGTTCTATAAGTCTATGAGGAGTTTGATATTTATGATGAAAGTCAACCCCTAAAAATGAATGTCTTCATTTGAAGACTTTGGTTTTCTTCAAGACTTTGAAAATGAGGAAATTGGTGTGACCTTGAAGACATTGATATTGTTGCGAGGATTATGAAGCGTGAAGACTTTTGTTTTCGTAGTTTCATTTTCTCTTTCTTGAGTCATAGGAAACATTGTACTGTTAAAGGGGGTCGAGGTAAAACTAAGGAAACATTTCCAAGTGATGCTCATCTCAAAGCCTACACATACCCAATCCTTCGAGTGAAGCCTTTGGAAATCTCATATAGTTCAGTCAATTTCTTCAGTGAGAGAGACAAAGATCTTCTGCTCTCTGAGGAATTTGTTCTGACTGAGGAGTTAGGAATTCGCAAGTGTTGATTGCCTACAAGTGAGGAACATGATAGCCCTGAGGAATTTGAGAGCTTAAATTTCCGACCGTTGCTGTGCTACGCGCCAGCTGTCCCAAATATCTTATCCACATAACGGTCATATCATTGAAGGGCATTTATGTCTTATCATGTTGGGCTGCTACCCGGCTATAAATAGCCGCCCCCTACAACCACTAGTTGGTTGGCTGCTCCGAGAGAAACTGACACTTGTCATTTAGAGCATCCCATCCTTCGAGGACTTTGAGAGAAAATCATCAATGAGGAAAAACCCAAAACCCAAACACCTACAACCCAAAGTGATTGAGCATCACTGAAGAGATTGTTCCTGTGTGAAACCGACGCTTGTTACCTTTGAAGATTGTGCATCTTCCAGACGGTTGGGCGTCAAGGTCTAGAGCATCCAAGAGGAATTGTGGATCGCCGGGTGACCTAGTCTGTGAAGGTTTGGAAGTCACCTTGAAGACTTACCACGAGTGATTGGGCGAGGTCTGTGTGATCTTAGCTCAAGGAGAATACGGTGAGGAATGTGTGTCCTTTGGTTTAAATACCTAGCCGCTCCAACCAGACGTACAACTGTCACAGCAGTTGGAACTGGTCTACCAAATCACTGTCTTCACCAAGCTACTGGTTCCATTTCCTCAACCCTTTCATTTCCTCGCATATCTGCTGTTGTACTTAATCGTTACTGTTTGAAGACTTTGACTGAAGACTTCTCAATTTCCTCAATACTATTTCTTCAGTCATCTTGTCTTCTGCCTGCTTATCCTGTTTACACGCTACCTATTCTCTGTGTATGTTTTATTTCATCATGATGACCATGCTACTGTCTTGTTATGCATGCATCTGAGTACTTATTCCGCTGCTTGTAGTTCGTCACTTAGCAAATTCCTCAAGTCGTATTTCCTCAGTGATGAATTTGTAAAAGTTGCCTATTCACCCCCCCTCTAGTCGATATAACGCACTTTCAATTGGTATCAGAGCAAGGTACTCCCTTGTTCTGTGTGATTTTGGTTTAACTACCTGGAGTTTTAGTTATGTCGACTGCAGGCATGATCAAGGTCTTGGCTGGGTGTCCTACCTTCGATGGGACGTACTACCCCTACTAGAAGAACAAGATGTGCATGCATCTTGAGGCAATTGACAACGATCTCTAGTACGTTGTGGAAAATGGCATTCCCTCCGTCACTCCTTCCGTGAACGCTGCTGATTTGAAGAGATTCAAGCAACTTGACTCTCAAGCAAAGAATATCATATGTGGCCATCTGAGCAAAGGACAATACGGCAGAGTGAGTGCTTTGGAGTCTGCAAAGCTTATCTGGGACAAGTTGTCCAATGTCAACGAAGGAATCTCGACCCAACATGATTCTCGAGTTGACGTTCTTCGCAATCTCTTCAACCGCTTCAAAAGACTTGACAATGAAAATGTTCAGCAAACCTTCGATTGCCTCACTGACATCTCAAATGAGCTTCAAGCACTTGGTGCCACTGACATCACCGACCATGAGGTGGTGAAGAAATTGCTGAGATCTCTTGATTCCTCATTCGATACACTGGCACTGATGATTCAAGAACGTGGAGACTACAAGTCACTAGATCCTGCTGATATCCTTGAGAGGCTGAACACTCATGAATTCCAACAAGCTAAGAAGAGAGATCTCTATGGACCAAGCTATGGAAGATCACGCACACTGAAGGCCAAGGCAGTTTCCTCATCTGAAGGAGAAGATTCTGATAGCAGCCTTGGTGACCCTAAAGAACTAAGCCAGGAGCTAGCAATGCTCGTGAGGAAATTCCATAAGTTCTCAAGGCGTGGTTGCTTCGGAAAATCTTCAAGAGGTGATGACATGAGATCAGATTCCTCATCCCGCGATTACAAGAAGAGGACTTGCCACAAATGCAAGAAATCTGGTCACTACATAACTGATTGTCCTCAGTGGGCAAAGGAATAAAAGAAGAAGAAATACAAGAATGATAGTTCAGATGACTCGAAGAAAAAGAAGAAATCTTCAAAGTCCTCATCATCAAAATCTTCAAAGACTTCATCTCACAAGAAGAGCAGTTCCAAAAAGGCGCAGGCATTCATTGGCAAGGAAATAGACTCTGAAGCTGAATCTGAGGAAAATGAGGAAGAGTAGGCATCTGAGGAGTCAGACTCTCGTGTGGCGAGCCTAGCTCTCGCTACTGATTTCGTCAACAAGTCCATCTTCGACACTGAGGAAAATGGCTTCCCCAACACTGCTGATGACGGAGACGATGACTACTGTAACATCCCAAAATTCTATATTTTGGAATGTTATATTAAATAAATAAATAGGATTGTTTGTTTGATTGTTGTGTGATGGATTGTGTGAAATTATTTTATTTTCACGAGAATTAAAACCTTTTGAGTTCTTGTTTAAAACTTTTTCTAATCATGTTATAAAAGTTGGATAACATTTTGTCCAATAAAGAAAACTATGGTTGGGGAAGTTTATTCAAGAAATCAAAGGACTTTAATTTCTGTTTGACTCTTTTTGAAATATTGGAAACCACAATCACAATTTTGGAGTGAGAATAAGATGACTTTCTCAAATGTGGTGGATGAATATTTCATATGGAGTTTGTTTGGATTTTGGAGTTCCAATTGAAATATGATATTATTTGGAGTTTTACTGTCATTTAAATTTTCCAAATAATCAATAAAATTTATGGAGATAACATGACTTCTCCAAAATTATATTTGGAAATGTTTAATATGGCTCAATTATTAATTTTCAATTGAGAATTTATAAAAGAGAACATTTTTGGAGATAATTATAATACACTTATTGAATAATAAGAGCAGGATAACTATTTAATTTTTGGCTAAACTATTTTCGAAATATATGAATGTTATTTAGGTTCATTTGAACATTTATTAATAAAATTTTATTTGTTGTTTATACAAACGTTTTGCACACTTAAATTAAAAATAAATGTGAACATTTATTTTATTTGCTGTTTTAAAACTTTTGAACAAAAAAATAATATTATTTTGTAATTATGTCCTAAGCCTATTTGGACCATGCCCACTTCTATTTTTTTTTCTTTCTCTCTTTCCATTTTCCCCTTGGGCCTGGTTCCCCACTAAGGCCCATCTTATTTTTTCCTTAGCCCAAGTCCAGGAACCCCTTCTTCCTCCTCTGTACGTTTCAATCTGGAGGAGAACAGAAACAGCCATGGCACCTGTACATCTTCCTCTGCCTCTAGCACTTGAAACGTTCGCTCTTTCCACTTCTTATCAACACGAAAGATCTTTTGTATTGCATGGAGAACCCATTCAGAGGATTAAAATTCCACTTTGATGTCTTAATTGTTCCGGAATCAATCCGTCATTAGAGGCCAAAATGAGCTCGTTTGATCTCCCTGTACCGGCTCCCTCGGCCACTATAAATAGGACCCCTAGGTGCGCCTCGAAGCTCTCATGCCTATCCCTGAAAACACCTCTTTATATCGCTCTATTCCGAGAGGAATTGCTCGCCGGGATTTACCCGTTTTCGCAACTCCGGCGGCTTCTCCACCGCGCCCGAGGACGAGGACGATCTCACCTCTGCATCTCTCAAGTTCGCCTCGGCCTCCTCTCCACCGTTCGGCCATTAGTTGACGTCGGGACCTTTTCTTCTCCAACTCCGACGATCTCCGGCGAAACTCCGGTGAGCACTGTGTAAATCCCGTAATTGTTTTTCAGAAAAATACTCAAACTTCGGAAATTCATATCTCCTAGACCGTAAGTCCGAATTCGACAAATTTTATATCCACGGATTCGTTGAAACACGAAGTTTATCATGAGACAAAAATATTTCACTTTTGGTAAATTAAATTTGACACAAATTTAAAATTTGTATTTGAGTATTTTTGCTATATCTATTAATATGTAATTCTTTTGAAAATGTTTCCTTCAGCAAAATTGATCCTTCGGTCCACATCTTGCTGTTAGAATTTTTTTCCTAATTGTTCATCTATGTCTAGCCACTGTTTCAACCTTAACACTTCATATAGTTTTTCTTTTATCGTAATTCAATTTCATCATTAGTTTAATTTGATTCTTGATTCAACTTTCTTGAGAAGATCATTAGGAACCTCTCTGGTCATATGCGATCATTATACAAATTTAGACTTCACGAGATGTTACATACATTTTGTAACATAAACCTTTATGCCACAAACTCCATCTACCATTTTCATTATAGACTTTGTCGTAGAACCTTGCCTCACAACTCTTCAACCCGTGATCTTCACTTTGACCCAACCCTAGAACAAAACCTATATCATATTTTCATTCTTGATCTTATCTCAACCCATAACCAAGTCCTAACAACTTATGTAGGAATGTTATTTTTTTATTTTGTATTGTAATTTGAATATTTTATTTGGATGTTGTTGTGTGTTAAAGTA
Organism: Thinopyrum elongatum; assembly: GCA_011799875.1. Taxonomy (NCBI): domain Eukaryota; kingdom Viridiplantae; phylum Streptophyta; class Magnoliopsida; order Poales; family Poaceae; genus Thinopyrum; species Thinopyrum elongatum. The sequence goes on along the minus strand of CM022301.1, from coordinate 117,442,240 downwards.
CTTTCTTATATCGTTAGATATATCGTAACGAGAAGGAGAGACGACTCAATAGAATATTTCATCTTCATCAACAGTACAAGGCAAGTTACATCTTGATCATGCCCTTTTATACCTATGTTTTATATATGCATTTAGTCCTTTGATGTAGGGTTTGCATGAATATGTTAGTTGGCTATATTATAAACCCAGTAGTGCAATGAGGTAGGTCTGAGCCTTTACTTCTTTGTCGCCAACATTGTAGGGATTTTGCTATGCCATTGTAGACGGGGATTGGTATGTGAGATCATGAAAGTTACGAGTGATATAATAATTAAGGGTAACCTTAAGGTGGCAACATTAACACACATCTGGGTGGATTGGTAAGGGGCACCCTGGAGAAACCAGTGGACTTGCCCGGGCACCCTGGAGAAACCAGTGGACTTGCCCAGGGGATCCCGGAGTACCCGTGTGATCACCCTATGGACTGCCACCCAGGCTCAAAGGGATTCATCAATTTTTCATGACTAGAAGCTTACCTGCACAGCCACAAGTTATTATGGGCTCTGGCTTAGTTGAGTACGTTGTGTGACCTCTTACAGTGGTAGACTAGCAGATGTAGTTATATATGTAGGTGTACCGGTCTACCCAGGGTTAAGAGGGAACACTTCAGAAAGACTATGTCTCGATCTTCCGGCTCTCAAACACCAGGCAGTGCGAGGACTACAAAGGATGTGATCGAGTCTTGTGGGGAAAAGTGTGCAAAACTCTGCAGAGTGTAAAACTAATCGATTAGCCGTGTCCCCGGTTATGGACAATTTGAGCATCTGGAAAGTGGGAATTGAGCGATCTCATCACTCTTAATTAATTTAATGGGTTTTAATGAATTTGGGTATAGATTGAATGGAGCAACCATCTCAATCATATTATGATGAATTATGTAGTAACAATATGATATTCTTTTGATGATAGGGAAAAATCAGCTTTATGCAAATTAAATTTAGAACCATCCACCAGCCATATTGCATGTATAAATAGGACATTTATTCATCTCTTGTGGTGTGACATGCCAGTACATTCAACGTACTGACCTACACGGCTGCAACATATTATGTTGCAGGTATTATCCGACGAGTAAGTGATACGATAGGGTTACGGTCCGCACTCAACTTGCCATTGGCATTGATGGGACTCCACACCCGTTTGCCTGTTTCCGCTGAGATTCTTAAGGTATATATCAGTTTTTTGTTACTTATACATGTGATTGCATTTTGATATATACATTGATGTACTGTGTGTGCTAGCATACCGATCCAGGGATAGCACAGATACACAGAGACTTGACCGTCTGAGGTCGGGTCGCTACAACTACGCTCCCACCTATTTCTTCATGGCAAAAGGTGCCATGGTACTCAAATATCCCTCCTCTAAATCAAGTGAGGATGAATCTGATGAAAATCTCAAACCTAGCTATTCCAAACTTGCTAATATTGCCATAAAACAACAAAAGGCTTTGGAAAAGGTTCAAAATCTGCTAGACAAAAGCGATGACCTGTTGGGTGAGGAAATGAGTCGAACTAAAACTCTGACTGATAATCTTCAACGACTACAGTCTAAGTTTGACAATCTTCAAGGTCATCATGAAATGCTCTTACCCGATCATGAGAAGCTTTCATATGAATTTCTTCAGAGAAAGCAAGATCTTGAGAAGCTAAGGGTGAGTCATGAAGATCTTCGGAAGGAAAATGATTCATTAGTTGCTCAACAGATCAGTTCCGCTCAAGAAGAATTTATTCCACCATGTTTGAAATGCATTGAACGTGAATATCCTAATTCTTCACCTGAAAGTTCAAATGCTTCTATTGCTGCAAATTCTTCAACTATCTGTGTGGTCACAAATTCCTCGTCTGAGGATACCACAAGTATTACTGATGAAAATGCAGGGTTGAAGGAATTGTATGTGACAGGCATGTACAAAAGCCTCAAAGGGCATCAGGCTCTTTGTGATGTGCTTAAGAAGCAGATCCTTAACAGGAACCCTAGGAAAGAGGGTATTGCATTTGAGAGGAAGCTCAATGCTGATGGGTCCTACTGGAAACCTGAGCAGTACCCCAAAACCACATGGGTTGCTGCAAAAGGACCTCCCATAGATCCATCCACTTTATCTGGCTTTACATGTGAATCTTCATATTCATCTGATGAGTCATTTGACTCCAACTATAAGCTGTTCAAAAATCAGAATGGTGAAGTATTTGCTAGATATGTTGAAACTAACTGTAGGAACGGTCCTCCTATGAAGAAAATCTGGGTTCCCAAAAGGTGCCTTGAAAGTCTTCAGGTGAATGTCCTCATGACACCACCTGTGAAGAACAGGAACCCCAAATCAAATTCTTCATATGGACCAAAGTCTTCATATGGATCAAAATCCTCGCGTGGATCAAATTCCTCATATGGATCAAATTCCTCATGTGAACATCATCGTGCTAATGCATCTATTTCGCAGGGAAACTCTAAGAGTCGTGAATATGTGCATTATTCTTCAAATCATTATGTTCATAAGTCCTCGAAGAATTTCTCTGCTTATTCATATGCTTACTCTAACTCCGCTTCTGTGAAACGAAGTGCACTGGCTTCAATGCCACCTTTCTCTTATGGAGCTTGCAGAATGATGAACTCTTTACCACCCCTCCAAATGTGGGTGATGAAGAAAAAGAACTAATCTCTTATGCAGGGTCAGGTCTCAAGACGAACTTGAATGTCTGATGAATTTGCTGGAGACCTGAGAGTGCTTGAAAGGACGCAAGCTAATCATGAAGAAATGATTTACTCATTTCTCACATCCTCATACTGCTATATCTGTTGCACTATTTGATGAAATTCTATCGGATGAATTTGATGTCATATTCTTCACTCTGAAGTATATGAGTTCGTAAGTTGCACTAATTCATCTGCAGGATGAATCACCCAAAGCTACTGAGTGGGTCCTAGACAATGGATGTACAAATCACATGACCGGTGACAAGAGCTTACTAATGGACTCTGCTTTATCTCCATCGCATCTGAAGCATATCACCTACGCTGACAAAGGCAAAAGCAAGGTATTGGGTCTAGGTAGGGTTGCAATCTCAAAGGATCGACACATGGACAAAGTCATGCTTGTCGACTGCCTCGGATTCAACCTCATGTCTGTCTCAATGCTTTGTGATCTTGATATGGTTGTCATCTTTGGCAAATATTGCTGCTTAGTGCTCATGGAATCTGACAATTCCAAAGTCTTCGAAGGCTTTAGGAGAGGAGACTTGTATATTGTTGATTTCTCTGCAGGACCACAGCCTGCCACATGTCTACTTGCAAAAGCTTCAGAAGGCTGGCTATGGCATCGTCGACTCGATCATGCTGGCATGAGGAACTTGCACACGCTTGTGAAGAAGAAGCACGTCATTGGCATTAAGGGTGTCAAATTCCTCAAAGATCATCTTCGTGGGGCTTGTGAGGCTGGAAAGATGACCAGAGCCAAGCACCCCTCGAAGACTATCATGACTACCACTCGTCCTTTTGAATTGCTTCATATGGATCTCTTTGGCCCTACTCATTATGCCACACTAACAAATGCAGCATCTCTATATGGCTTTGTTATTATTGATGATTATTCTCGTTACACCTGGGTGCATATCATTATGAACAAAACTGAAGTGCAGGAAGTCTTCAGACGATTTTCCTCAAGGGCCTCGACGAATTTCGGTGTGAAGTTCAAGCATATCTGGAGTGACAATGGGACCGAGTTCAAGAATACTGGTCTTGATGACTATCTTGATGAACTTGGTATTACTCATGAGTTATCTACCCCATACACTCCTCAGTAGAATGGCGTCGTGGAGCGCAAGAACAGGACTCTTGTTGAGATGGCTCGCACCATGCTTGATGAATACAAGACGCCTCGTCGCTTCTGGCCTGAGGCTATTGATACTGCGTGCCACATCATCAACAGGGTATATCTTCACAAATTCTTCAAGAAAACTTCATATGAACTCCTCACTGACAAGAAACCCAATGTGAGTTATTTCAAAGTCTTCGGTGCTAAATGTTGGATTAGAGATCCACATCACAACTCTAAATTTGCACCGAAAGCACATGAGGGTTTTATGCTTGGTTACAGAAAGGACTCGCACACCTACAAAGTCTTCAACACCTATCACAACAAGGTTGTTGAAACTGTAGATGTGCGGTTCGATGAAACTAACGGCTCGCAAAGAGAGCACCTACCTCCTGTGCTAGATGAAGTACCTCCTGAAGAATCCATTAAGCTCAAGGCCACTAAGGATGTCATACCTACTGAAGAACCTGCTGAAGAAGTTATTCCAGACCGTGAAGAAAATCATGCTGGTGCACCTGAAGAAAATGGTGCTGAAGAAAATGCTCAGCCCAATCAAAGTCGTCAACCTGCTCATCCTCGCGTGGCAAATGAAGTGCAGATTGAGAAAATCCTCGGCAACATCAACACACCAGGTCCTCTCACACGCTCAAAAGCTTCACATTTGTCTAACTTTTGTGGGCACTTTGCTTGTGTCTCTATTACAGAGCCCACCAAAGTTGATGAGGCATTTCTGGAACCTGAGTGGATTCAAGCTATGCAAGAGGAATTATATCAATTCGAGCTCAACAATGTGTGGGAACTTGTCAAGCGACCAGACCCTCGCAAGCACAATATCATCGGTACCAAATGGATCTACCGCAACAAACAAGACGAAAATGGCCTAGTAGTGAGGAACAAGGCTCGTCTTGTAGCTCAAGGCTACACACAGGTTGAAGGAATTGATTTCGATGAAACTTTTGCACCTGTTGCTAAACTTGAGGCTATTCGCATATTGCTTGCTTACGCTAACCATCATAATATCATCTTATATAAAATGGATGTGAAAAGTGCATTCCTCAATGGTAAGCTTGAGGAAGAAGTATATGTCGCTCAACCCCTAGGTTTTGAAGATCCTAAGCATCCTGATCAAGTCTTCAAACTCAATAAGGCCCTCTATGGCCTCAAGCAGGCCCCTCGGGCGTGGTATGATACACTGAAGGAATTCCTCATGAAGAAAGGCTTCAGACCCGGTTCACTTGACCCAACTCTTTTCACCAAAACCTATGATGATGAATTATTCGTGTGCCAAATATATGTCGATGATATTATCTTTGGCTGTACTAACCAATGTTATAGTGACGAATTTGCCTATATGATGAGTGAGGAATATCAAATGTCTATGATGGGAGAATTAAAATTCTTCTTAGGTCTTCAGATTCATCAACAATGCAATGGCATTTTCATTTCTCAAGCGAAATACCTCAAGGACGTTCTGAGGAAATTCGGCATGCAAGATTGCAAAGGCGTCAAAATCCCTATGCCCACAAATGGCCATCTATGCACCGATGAAAATGGTATAGACTTCGATCAAAAGGTATACCGCTCCATGATTGGCTCCTTGTTGTACCTATGTGCATCTAGGCCAGATATTATGCTTAGTGTTTGCATGTGTGCCCGTTTTCAAGCTACACTGAAGGAATCACACCATAAGGCTGTGAAACATATTCTTCGATATCTAGCTCACACTCCAACACTTGGATTATGGTATCCCAAGGGCTCGGTTTTTTATCTCAGTGGATATTCTGACTCTGACTATGCTGGTGATCGAGTGGATAGCAAGTCAACATCAGGCACATGCCATTTCCTTGGACGATCCTTAGTATGTTGGTCCTCGAAGAAGCAGAACTGCGTATCACTCTCTACTGCTGAAGCTGAGTACATTGCTGCTGGTTCTTGCTGTGCTCAATTGTTGTGGATGAAGCAAACTCTTAAGGACTATGGCACCAACATGAAGAATGTGCCACTCTACTGCGACAACGAGAGTGCCATCAAGATTGCTCATAACCCAGTTCAGCACTCGAAGACTAAGCACATCCAGATTCGTCATCATTTTCTTCGAGATCATGTGTTGAAGGGCGACATCTCCATCGACCACATGAAGACTGAAGAACAGCTAGCATATATCTTCACCAAGCCCTTGGAAGAGAAGAGATTTAGCAAGTTGCGGTGTGAGCTAAATATCTTAGAATCTTTGAATGTTCTTTGAAAGGACACACATCCTAACACTTATGCAAAATTAATGACTTAGATGTGCAACACACGAAGTAACGTTTTTCTTCAATCAATGAAGACTAACCCTCTAAGTGTGAAGAAATTAATGAAGAATTTGATTCTCAGAGCCCTACGACAATTGTACGCGGTGTCTGAAATCATCATTCTTATACGGTGGGTCACGCCACCAACCAAAATTGACAATCTTCAAATTTGAGTTTTTCTTCATTTTGCAAATTCTTCAAATTTTCAAATTCCTCAACTTTGCAAATTTCCTCAAACTTTTCAATTGATGTTCTTCATCGACTATATATATATATATATATATATATATATTTATATATATGAGTTTTCAATGTCCTCAACAGCATTCACTTATTGCTAATTCTTCAAGTTATTTTTCCTTCTAAGTGAATGTGATCGGACCCGTTCCCCCTCTATGCTAAACTCAACCCAATCGATTCACAAATTCTTCATGTGCGTTCTATTTGAAACCCGTTCAAAATCTTCACTGTGTCCTTGACAGCTGAAGAATTTGCGAACGAAACTTTAAAATATTCCCTTCGAATTTTTGGCTGTTGCCGCTCAAACCGTTCCGCTTCCCACAATGTATTAAACAACTCACCCACGATCCCCACGATCTCTACCTCTTTATACGTGGGTGACACATGTTGTTAGAATAGTAAGGGTCAGGGGCATGTTCGTCCAAAATCTTCGGGCGAGCAGTTTTTCACTGCGCTATAAATACCCCTTGCCCTCCTCCGACCTCATTTACTCCGCTCGACTGCTACTCTCCTCACTCGAGCTCTCAGACCTAGCGCTGCCGCTAACTTCCATCATCGCCGGTGAGGAAGAGCTTCACTGCCTCGACCTCATCGCCGTCGTACTCTCACCGGCCGCGGAAATCTTCACTCCGCCATCGCTGTAGCTGTCTCCCACCGCCAAGCTAGGGCGTGGGAGATCTGGACAGATAAACTTCCAAGTTCTAACTCCCAGTTTGTCGTGTTCTTCGTCAAGGGTAATTAAAATCTAATTTTACTACCCTACTTTGATTCTTATGTTTTTCACAAAATCCTCAAAAGGTGTTTATTCTTCAACTCCCCACTCCATAAGCACCGGAATGCTTATGTTCCTTGATTTGTTCCTCTAAGCTCTGTTTTTCTTCAAGATTCCTCAATTGTGTGGATTTTCTAATCTATACAACTCTGGAACCTAAGTCAAGAACGCTTAGTGAAATTCTTCAAGACACCTATGGCCAAATTCCTCAAACTTGATACTTTTTGAAAATTTCTGAGAACGCATATGACCTCTCCAAATTCTTCGCACCTATACTCTGTTCACAGGTACAAAATGTCTGCTGCTGAATCACTAGGTTCTCATCAACTTAACTCATTTGCAGTGTTCCTCGAAGTAAATTTGCATACTTCCTCAGAAACATCCAAAGTTCAAAGTCCTCAGGTGAGGAAAATGGCAGATGGGAAGAGACCTCAGAAAGGAGGCAAGAGGCCAGAAACAAACACTGCTTTTGAGATCCCTGAAGACATATATGATGAATATTGCACACCTGATGAAGCAACTCATGGCAAAGAGACCAAGAATCAGCGCAAAGTGCGCATAAAGAGAATTGAGAGGAGATGGGCTAAGGAATGGGGGGAATATCGCTATGTTACTCCCAAGTACAGGAAGAAATTCACCGTAAACCCTTCATGTCCAAGACCTCCTTTGGCTGCTGGCCAAGTAGTTGATCCCACCAGCGTCAGACATGGTGAGGAATTTCCGAAGGAATGGGCGAAGCGCCAAGCCAAGCTTGCAAAAGTTGCTAAAGAAGCAGTGAGAAATTCAATGAGGACTCTCAGGCTGTTGTTGTTGCTGTTGCTGAGGCCTCTGCTAGCACAACTGCACCAAAGAAGGCCATGCTGAAGAAGTCTGTTGTGAAGAAATCTTCTAGCTCAATGCCCTCACAGCCAAGTTCTTCAATGGCAAACTCCTCAGGGCAAAATCCTCAAGCAACTTCCTCAAGGGTAGTGCCAATCCCCTCAGTTGCTACAAAATCCTCAGTAGCTACTTCAAAGTCCTCAACACCTGTGCATCTTGCCACGTGTCAGCGGACTGCAGGCTTTTCTATTGCCTCAGGGGCTTCTGCATCATCCTCAGCACCACCACAATCTTCAAGTGGTCCAACGTTGCTGAAGGTCAAGACCACTGCTGGTCGTGGAAAGAGGCCAAGTCCTCACAAGAAGCAAGTGGCATTCCATGTTCCGTCAGATGACGATGATGATGCTGATGATGAAGAATTAGCTGAAATCATCAGGGATAGGCAGGAAAGGGCCGCTAGAGCCAAAGGCAGCGATGTGCCGCTTATGCTGGATCCAAGGAAGATCCTGAACGTTATTGATCTATGGCATAAGGATCCCAACACTCCATTGCCCGACCTGAACCTCACTCCTGGTCAAAGTCATGTGCTGACCGCCTTCATAGGCGAAGAAAAATGGAAGTTTCATAAGGCCAAGCAAGTCAAGAGGCCCAGTACAAGAAGGAAAGATTCCTGAGGAACAACGTTCTTACACTGGCTCCTGAAGAACTTGTAACTATTCAGAGGGAGATCAGAGATCTCAGTGATGAATTTGACAGATATCATGCAGATTGGCTCGGTGCCAAAGTCATATTTGTCAAACTTACTAAGAGCCTCAAGGAAAATGTTGCAGCATCATCGCAACAGCAAATTCCTCAGGCTGATGCATTTGCTCAGCAAACTGAAGAAACTGAAAGCGCAGCTGATGAAAATCAGGCTGCTGAAGAAGCTACCAGGGCTGAAGAAATTCCAGCGCCTGAAGAAACTGAGAATACCAGGGCGTCTGCATTAGACATGCCTGAAGAAACTGAACCAACTTCATCTGCTCCTCCTGCCAAATCATTAAAGATGAAGATTATCACTCTTCCTTCTGCATCAAAAGTGAAGAAAACCAAGGCTGCGGAGAAGGCAGCTGTGAAGAAAAGAAAAGCATCAACCTCTTTAGAGTCCTCAGCTCCGAAGAAAGTGAGGACTTTGACGAGCTCTTTCACTAATCCAATTGATGATGTTCTGATCTCGATAGTGCCATCAAAGGAGATCATTCCATTTGCTGAAGAATATGTCATTCCAGATGACACTGATGAAGAAAATCCTTCTGCTGCTTCGTCAGAATAGTTGGATGAAGAAATCAATGTGGATGATGTTGTCTCCACCCCACTGGTATCATCGCCTGTGCCTCAGTTCACAGCTGAAGAGGCGGGCGTTGAGGAAATTAAAGAAGATGTGGATATTGGTTCAACAACTCCTGTGTTGAATGATGATTATTGGGAAAATCTTCACCCCAACTCACCATTGACCACACCTCTGCATCCAATTCCTCAGTCCCCTGTGCAAACTGAAGAAATTCAAACGGGATCTGAAGGACGTCAAACTTCTCTTCATTCCATACCTGAGGAAATTCCAGCTGTGACAACTGAAGAAATGGAGACTCAGACCGCTACTGAAGAAAATGAAGCTACAATTCCTCAGTCAGCAGCTCCAGAGATTATGACACAAGAGGTTGTGAGACCATCAACTGCAAATCTTCAGCCCAAGCAACAAAATCCTCATGCAAAAAGGCCAAAATTCAAGGCTGACGATTTCTTCGCTGAGCATCATTTCTTCACCGATGTAAATCCATATGACTCAGCAAGACTTCGACGCAATCGGTTCTGGACTGCAAGCCAGATGAATTTCTATGCGTCACTTCTATTTGACAAGGACAAGGTATTTCATCACCATCAAATTCCTCATGTGGATATGGAGTCCATTCCGTGCTTCCAACCAGTACTCAATGTTCTTTATGAAGCTGGTCTCCTAAATTTCTATGCTGATATCTGTGACTGGAATGAAGAGCTAATTCTTCAATTCTATGCTACTCTGCACCTCACTGGAAATGTGGCTAATGTCAACTCATGGGTGCTTGATTAGATGACTGAGAACACTCACTACAAAGCTCCGGCCTCTGAATTGCTTCATGTTGTTCTAGTCAGTCCTCCTGCTGAAGGCGCAAGGCTGATTTATGAAGAATATGAACTTCCAAATCATCTGATGCAAGTGCTCATGAAGCCTTTGCGGCCTGGACAAGCTCCTAGAACCACCTTCCTCGTGAAGGATTTGCTCTATGTGTCAAGAACCGTCTATCGTATGCTCACCAAAACCCTCAGTCCAATCAAAGGCCACAACTCAGAAGAAGAAGAAGTTGTTGGCATCATGAAGAATCTGTTATTCAACATCATTCATGGGATTCCCATTAATTATCATGATTTCTTCATGAGGACTTTGGTGAATGTTGCTCTGTCGCCGTTTGAATTGAAGCCATATGCTCCCTGGATAATGAAATTCATCATAACCCGGTCTTCAATTCACTACAAGACAGATTTTTAGAATCACCTCAGCTTTTTGCCTCCTATTGAAGTCCTCAAACGGACAATTTTCTCAGTTGATGAAAAAGGCAAAGCTGCTATTATTGATGAAGGCACTCGTCCATTGGATGGTCAGTTTCGCAAAGCTGCATCTTACTCCACCAATGATGACTCTGCAACTCAAGACTCTGCCGCTAAAGCCATAAATCAAAATCCACAAGCCACTGCTCCACGAGTGATGACTAATCGTGAGCTTCTTCTAAGTCTTCATCAGAAGGTCGATCGCAATCACAAGTGGGTCAAGCGTCAATTTGGCTCAATTCTTCAGAACATGACTGTCACTCAGAATACTGTGAAGAAGAATAACTACTATGCGCATGAAATCTTTGATCGCACTTGGGCCATACTTTCTCATCTCTACAATGCTGAAGATCTCAAGCAGATGGACTTTCAGCAGAACTTTGACTGGGCTCATCCTCCTTCGAAGAAATTCAAGAAGGTCAAAGTTCCTCAGCTGGTAACCAGTTCATTTTCTTCATCGCGTGAGACGGATGAAGCTAAGGATCTCAATGACACTGCGGCAGGCCCTACTTCAACAAACGACCCCAACAACGCTGGCGCTCCTCTATCGTCATCATGATGATATTCTTCAGGGGTGTTAGTCCTCATTTTTCATCCCTTTTGGTCATTCGATGACAAAGGGGGAGCAATTTGAGTTAGTCTTCAAGCGGGTCTTATATATGGGCTATTTTTTCTTTAAGTTACAACTCTTGCTCTTCTGCGGTGTTTGCTCTGATGAGTTGTAAACTTAAGTCCGATGGTGGGCTGACACTTTTTGAACTGCTTTCTGCATGCTTACTTCCTCAAGTACCTTAATGCATGCATGCTGAATTTCGTCAGACACCATTTTCCATCATGCATTTCAAATTCTTCATATTATATGTTAAATGCATGAATGGATTACAAGATATAGGGGGAGATCTCCATGATTTTACTCTATAATGTGCATTTGCAATCCAAAGCAAATTCCTCACATATGCACACCTTCAGGGGGAGTTCTTCTATATCTTGCAATCAAATTCCTCAATATCAGTATTTACACATCATATGTTTATCCCCGTTGAAAACTTAACCTATTTGTCATCAATCACCAAAAAGGGGGAGATTGTAAGTGCATCTAGTGCCCCTTAGTGATTTTGGTGTATTGAAGACTTATAGGTTAAGGGACTAATGTGTTTGTGAGTGTACATAGGTTCTATAAGTTTATGAGGTGTTTGATATTTACGATGAAAGTCGACCCCTAAAAATGAATGTCTTCATTTGAAGACTTTGGTTTTCTTGAAGACTTTGAAAATGAGGAAATTGGTGTGACCTTGAAGACATTGATATTGATGCGAGGATTATGAAGCGTGAAGATTTTTGTTTTCGTAGTTTCATTTTCTCTTTCTTGAGTCATAGGAAACACCGTACTATTTTTTTTTGACAGAAAGACTGTAAGGGAACCCCCTATAGTATAATTGGTGTAACAAACCCAAATTGCAAGTACCATGCCTTGAACCTGGGTGGGTGGGAAGGCATCAACCCCTTCCCACCACTAGGCTATGCCTTAGTCTGCCAAACACCGTACTGTTAAAGGGGGTCGAGGTAAAACTAAGGAAACATTTCCAAGTGATGCTCATCTCAAAGCCTACACATACCCAATCCTTTGAGTGAAGCCTATGGAAATCTCATACAGTCCAGTCAATTTCTTCAGTGAGAGAGACGAAGATCTTCTGCTCTCTGAGGAATTTGTTCTGACTGAGCAGTTAGGAATTCGCCAGTGTGGATTGCCTACAAGTGAGGAACATGATAGCCCTGAGGAATTTTAGAGCTCAAATTTCTGACCGTTGCTATGCTACACGCCAGCTGTCCCAAATATCTTATCCACCTAACAGTCATATCATTGAAGGGCATTTATGTCTTATCATGTCGGGCTGCTCCCTGGCTATAAATAGCCGCCACCTACAACCACTAGTTGGTTGGCTACTCTGAGAGAAACTGACACTTGTCATTTAGAGCATCCCATCCTCTGAGGACTTTGAGAGAAAATCATCAGTGAGGAAAAACCCAAAACTCAAACACCTACAACCCAAAGTGATTGAGCATCACTGAAGAGATTGTTCCTATGTGGAACCGACACTTGTTACCTTTGAAGACTGTGCATCTTCCAGACGGTTAGGCGTAAAGGTCTAGAGCATCCAAGAGGAATTGTGGATCGCCGGGTGACCTAGTCTGTGAAGGTTTGGAAGTCACCTTGAAGACTTACCACGAGTGATTGGGCGAGGTCTGTGTGACCTTAGCTCAAGGAGAATACGGTGAGGACTGTGTGTCCGGGACTGTGTGTCCTTTGGTTTAAATACCTAGCCGCTCCAACCAGACATACAACTGTCACAGCAGTAGGAACTGTTCTACCAAATCACTGTCTTCACCAAGCTACTGGTTCTATTTCCTCAACCCTTTCATTTCCTCGCATATCTGCTGTTGTACTTAACTGTTACTGTTTGAAAACTTTGACTGAAGACTTCTCAATTTTCTCAATCCTATTTCTTCAGTCATCTTGTCTTCTGCCTGCTTATCCTGTTTACACGCTACTTGTGCTCTGTCTTTTTTTTATTTCATCATGATGACCATGCTACTGTCTTGTTATGCATGCATCTGAGTACTTATTCCGCTGGTTGTAGTTTGTCACTTAGCAAATTCCTCAAGTCGTATTTCCTCAGTGACGAATTTGTAAAATTCACCTATTCACCCCCCCCCCCTCTAGTCGATATAACGCACTTTCAGTGTGAGTTTATTCAAATCAAGTCTTTTATATAAAGAGAAAGGCATAACACTAACACCAGCTCCTAAATCACATAAAGCAGTTTTGACATAATTTCTTTTAATATAGCAAGGTATAGTTGGTATTCCCGGATCTCCAAGTTTTTTAGGTACTCCATCCTTAAAAGAGTAATTAGCAAGCATGATGGAGATTTCAGCTTCAAGTATTTTTCTTTTATTAGTAACAATTTCTTTCATGTATTTAGCATAAGGGGCCATCTTTAAAATATCAGTCAAATGAGTGCGCAAAAAGACTGGCCTAAGCATTTCAGCAAAGCGTTCAAATTCTTCATCATCCTTTTTCTTAGTGATTTAGGTGGGAAGGGCATGGGTTTTTGAACCCATGGCTCTCTTTCTTTTCCATGTTTTCTAGCAGCAAAGTCTCTTTTGTCATATCACTTATTTTTAGGTTGTGGGTCAGGCTGGCAATGGGGATTACCCAGGCGGGTATTGGACTCCCATCCCCATCCCCGCGACAGCCTTTCCATGCCCGTCCCCATGCCATACTTGTCTGTGGGGATAAAAATATTCTCGTCCCCATCCCCGTCGGGTTTTTATCCCCATGGGGAAACCCATACACACAATTAATAACAACCTTTGATAGCATTTCGGTAGAAAACATAGCATTTCAGCACAATAAATAATATGTTGTGGTTAGGTTAGGGTTTTTTTAGGGTTTTTTGGCCAAAGGGATGGGATGGAAGAAGATTTGGGTGGGTAAGGGAGGCAATTACATGGGGTCTACTAATTTTAGAGCCCACGTATAAGGCCTTAATGGGTAAGGCGGGTAACGGGCACGGGTAATGCTATCCCATCCCCGTCTTGCGCGTTGGGTAAGGTATTTGACCCACCAGCTTCCCCGTGGGCATTAAAGCTGGCACATACCCGTCCCCTGATAGAGTAATTACCCACGGGGACGCGGGTAATGATTAACCATTGCCAGCTTGAGTTGTGGGTTATCAAGATCAACAACAGGTTCTACCTCAACATCATTATCTAGTTCTCTATCATTGTTTGGTTGAGCATCTACGTGAACATCATCACTATCATTTTCATTATCACTAGATGAATGTTCATTACCAGATTGAGTTTCAGCATCAGAGATAGAGACATCATTATTATCTTCAGGAGGTTTTTCTATTTCAGGTTCACTACAGGTATGCAAAGTCCTATCATTTTTCTTTTTCTTTTTAGAAGGACTAGGTGCATCAACATTAATTCTTTGAGAGTCTTGTTCAATTCTTTTAGGGTGTCCCTCGGGGTAAAGTGGTTCCTGAGTCATGTCGCCTCCTCTAGTTGCTACTCTAACAGCATAATCATTCATATTATTGTTCATTTCACTAACTAGTTCTCTTTGAGAATTAGCAACTTGTTCACCTCTAACATCATTAGTGATTCTAAATAACAAGTCACTCAAGCAAGCAATCATATCAGAATTTTGTTTTAATTGTTTCATAACATTTGCATTGAAGTGATCTTGTTTTCTAATGTAGTTATCAAATTCATATAAGCATTGGCTAGGATGTTTATTGTAAGGGATGTCACCTTCATCAAACATTAATAAAGAATTTACCTTTACCACCCATGGTGGTGGTGTGTCAAGTCCATGTATTTCTTCAATAGGTGGTAAATTCTTAACATCTTCAACTTTAATACCTTTTTCCTTCATACATTTCTTTGCCTCTTGCATATCTTCAGGACCGAGAAATAAGATACCCCTCTTCTTTGGAGTGGGTTTAGGCGGTGGTTCGGGAAGAGTCCAATCATCATAATTCTTCAATATATTATTCAATAATTCCTCAGCTTGTTCAATAGTTCGTTCCCTGAAAATACAACCAGCACAACTATCTAGGAAGTCCCTAGAAGCATCAGTTAGTCCATTATAGAAGATATCAAGTATTTCATTTTTCTTAAGAGGATGATCAGGCAAAGCATTAAGCAATTGGAGAAGCCTCCCCCAAGCTTGTGGGAGACTCTCTTCTTCAATTTGCACAAAGTTAAATATTTCCTGCAAGGCAGCTTGTTTCTTATGAGCAGGAAAATATTTTTTAGAGAAGTAATAGATCATATCCTGGGGACTACGCACACAACCAGGAGCAAGAGTATTATACCATATCTTAGAATCACGCTTTAATGAGAACGGAAATAACTTGAGGATATAGTAATAGCGAATTTTCTCATCATGAGCAAATAGGGTGGCTATATCATTTAGTTTAGTAAGATGTGCCACAACAGTTTCAGTTTCATAGCCATGGAAAGGATCAGATTCAACCAAAGTAATTAACTCTGGGTCGACAGAGAATTCATAATCTTTATCGGTAATAAATATAGGTGAAGTTGCAAACTTAGGATCACATTTCATTCTAGCATTCAAAGATTTTTCTTTCAGTTTGCATAATAACTTCTTAAGATCATCTCTATCCTTGCAAGCAAGAAAGTCTCTAGCTACCTCCTCATCCATAACATAACCCTCAGGTATCTTAGGCAATTCAAATCTGGGAGAGCTAGGTCTAATAGGTGTTTCATAGTTTTCAGTTTCAGTAATTTCATCAGTTTCAACATTCTCAATATCTTTAGCTCTAGCAATTTGTTCATCAAGAAATTCACCTAGTGGCACATTATCATCAAGCAAGGTACTAGCATCATCATAATTATCATTCATAGCAGAAGTAGCATCATCAACAACTTGCGACATATCAGGATTAATAGCATGTGGTGGTGTTGCAAGTCTATTCAAAACAGAAGGTGAATCAAGTGCAAAGCTAGATGGCAGTTCCTTACCTCCCCTCGTCTTAGAGGGAACGATCTTGGTTATTGGATCTTTCAGATTCTTCATAGTGATAAATAGATAATAATCCCAAGTGACTCAACAAATATAGCTATGCTCCCCGGCAACGGCGCCAGAAAAAGGTCTTGATAACCCACAAGTATAGGGGATTGCAACAGTTTTCGAGGGTAGAGTATTCAACCCAAATTTATAGATTCGACACAAGGGGAGCCAAAGAATATTTGTAAGTATTAGCAGTTGAGTTGTCAATTCAACCACACCTGGAGATTAAATATCTGCAGCAAAGTGATCAGTAGCACAGTAATATGGTAGTTTGATATGAGTACTAACGATAGCAGTGGTAACGGTAAGATCAGTAACAGTTTTGTAGCAGTTGTGAGAGTAGCAATAGCAATAGTGACTTAGCAAGAACAATATGTGGAAAACTCGTAGGCATTGGATCAGTGAATTCGTTGGATGATATTCATCATATAACAGTCATAACCTAGGGCGACACAGAACTAGCTCCAGTTCATAAATATAATGTAGGCATGTATTCCGTAAATAGTCATACGTGCTTATGGAAAAGAACTTGAATGACATCTTTTGTCTTACCCTCCCGTGGCAGCGGGGTCCATAAGAAAACTAAGGGATATTAAGGCCTCCTTTTAATAGAGAACCGGAACAAAGCATTAACACATAGTGAATGCATAAACTCCTCAAACTACGGTCATCACCGGAAAGTATCCCAATTATTGTCACCCTGGGGTTTACGGATCATAACACGTAATAGGTGCATATGACTTGCTAGATCGGATCTAGAACATAGATATAATGGTGAAAACATAAATGGTTCAGATCTGAAATCATGGCACCCGGGCCCTAGTGACAAGCATTAAGCATGGCAAAGTCATAGCAACATCAATCTCATAACATAGTGGATAGTAGGGATCAAGCCCTAACAAAACTAACTCGATTACATGATGAATCTCATCCAACTCCCCACCGACCAGCGAGCCTACGAAGGAATTACTCACTCCCGGTGGGGAGCATCATGGAATTGGTGATGAAGGAGGGTTGGTGATGACGAAGACCGAAGATTCCCCTCTCCGGAGCCCCGAACGGGCTCCAGATCTGGCCTCCCGATGAAGAACAGGAGCTGGCGGCGGCTCCATAACGTAAAACGCGATGAAACTTCCTCTCCTATTTTTTCTGAAAAATAGGATTTTATAGCGTCGGAATTAGGGTCGGCGGAGCCCCGAGGGCCCCACCACCCACCAGGGCGCACCGGGGGGGTGGCGCGCCCTAGTGTCTTGTGGGCAGCCAAGGCACCCCCTCCGGTGACTCTTGGTTCCAATATTTTTTATTTATTCTGAAATAATTCTCCAATAAGTTTCGTCCAATTCCGACAACTTTATTTCTGCACAAAAATAACACCATGGTAGTTCTGCTGAAAACAATGTCAGTCCGGGTTAGTTTCACTCAAATCATGCAAATTAGAGTCCAAAACAAGAGCAAAAGCATTAGGAAAAGTAGATACGATGGAGACGTATCAATGCCCCTGCCAGTGGGGCCGGCCAATTTAATTAGGGCACTAAACCCCCCTCTAACTAATTTAATTACCCACATGTGACACTGACCACCGGGACCCTCCACTACTAAAACTAATTAAAACAATCAGTTAGATAAGTGATCCTATGACAGGTGGGACCCACGTGCACTATTTTCTGTGGATAAGACAAAGTTAGTCCCTCTCTATGACATGTGGTCCCCACATGTTAGTTGGACCAGTCAACCCAGTCAGCTTTGACTGTTGACTGCTGACTGGGCTTTGATTGGCCCCACATGTCATTGACTATTGCTGGCTCAGTCTGAGTATAAAAGGTATTTCACTGTTTAAATTCGAATTTAATAATTAAAGTAATTCCAAGAGATTCAAAAAATGATTAAAACTTTGAAAAATCATAGAAATTAAATCGTAGCTCGGATGAAAAAGTTTTCTACATGAAAGTTGCTCAGAAAAATGTAATGAATCCGATTATGCAATCCGTTCATCTGTCACATGCCTCTAGCATGATGAACTTGGAACCGTCCCCTCTGGATCGTCTGTCCAATAATTGCTTGGAGCCGGAAAAATATTCTCGGATATTTTCCCGCTCTGTCTGTAACGCGTAGCACTGCGTTAGGTCACCCCTAGCACAACGTTTTGCGATGTCATGCTTTGTGATGCTATTGTTTTCTCTGTTATTTATTTGTTTCCCCTTCGTTGCTTCTTTTTTGGTAGACCCCGATACCGTGATAGACCCCGAGACCGCTGATGATCTGGTGGTCGTCTACTTTGTTTGAAGATCTGTATCTGTCTGCAGAGCTTCCAGGCAAGCCCCCCCCCCCCCTTGATCATTCCGATATCACCGATTCCATTCTCTCTCATGCTTGCATTAGATTTTGCTACTGTACTTGATTGCTCCTATTCTGATGCATACCCTGCTTTTGTAACCTGCTCTTGTCCCTTACCTGCTTATCCTAAACTGCTTAGAGCATCTCCACTCGCCCCCCCCCCCCCCCCGCCCCCACATGCCCCCCAGAGCTCTTTTTTTAGCGCCGGCGCCGAAAAATTGGCCCAGTCGCGCCCCCAGGACCTTGTTTATCGCCGGTTTGGGCCGAAATAACAGCCGGCGAACCCGAGCCGAACCCAAGCCCCCGGGGGCCGCCTGGGGGCACCAGCCGAAGCCAAAAGGCGCGTGGGTCTGCTCTGTCAGCGAGAGACAGGCCTTTTCCCGCCGATCCCCCCACTTTTCCCTCTATTTCCCTCCATTTCCCCCCTTCTGCCCCTCTTCTCCCGCCATTCTCCTCCCTCTCCCCGCCATCCGGCCGCCATCCTGCCATGCCGCCGAAGAAGTATTCGGCCCCTCGCGCCACTGCCGCTGTCGATGCCACCCAGCCGAAGCAGAGGAAGCCGAGGGCGCCGCCGGCAAAACCACAGGGCATGTCGAACACCGACTAGAGGCTAGAGGTTCAGCGCCGGGAGGCTGTCACCAGCAACCGACGGAACAGGCTCAACGCCAAGAGGGCCCAGGACGCGGCGGTGGCAGAGCAGGCAGAGGCATCTCGCGCGGGGATGATGAATCCGCCCGGCGGCAACGGCCCGCAAGCTGCCTGGAGCCAGCAGAGCGTCGGGTCGCCGGCCAGCTTCTCGCCGCCGCCACAGCCCTGGGGGTACGCACCCTCGCCTAGCTACGCCGACAGTCACGCGCATGGTGGATTCAACCCCAACACCACCTTTCCGCATCGCCAGCGCGCCTCACCCTTCGGCCTGAACCCCGACCAGCGCACGCCCTCGCCCGCTTTTGCCGGCGTCCAGTACCCCCCGTACACCTACTCGCCGCCGGCATACGCAGCCTCCCCAATGTCGTCTATGCGCCGTGGCGCCCTGCCCTTCTCGCAGGCCTCGTCGTCACATTTCGGCAACCCCGACGCAATAGAAGCTGACATGGACGAGATCATCACGAGCGGCTCGGCCGCCGCCACCGCCTCCCCCGGGTTCCAGGCGCAAGACAATACAATGGACCTCATCGGCGACATGGATGATGAGCTTGACGACAGCAAGGAGGAGGAGGAGGGGTAGGCGCCTGCGCCGGCGAGCAAAGGGAAAAAGAAGAAGCGGGGGGCTAGGACGGGCGAGCCGCGCGTCAAGTGGACATCCAAAGAAGACGAGTGCCTCGCCAAAGCATGGAAGACCGTCTGCCTCGACCCTATCACCAGCACGAACCAAAACACCGACACATACTGGAGGCGCATCAAGTCGACGTTCGATGAGCGCAAGTTGGTCGACCCCTACTTCGCCACCATCCACATGCAGCGCGGCTCGAAGGCCATGCCGAACCATTGGGCGATCATCCAAACGGCCTGAAACAAATGGCATGGGATCATCGAGGAGATCGTGGCTCGCCCGGAAAGTGGCGCTAATGTCGAGGGTCAGGTATGCACAGACACCGGCTCTCGCTTCTTTTCGCCGTGTACGTCGCCGACACTTGTTCTTCGGCGTAGATGGTTCGGATGTTCACCATGTACCACCAGGACAGCAGCGACCAAGAGTTCAAATTCCTCCATGTGTTCACCTGGATCGAGAAGTGCGAGAAGTGGACGGATGTCTGGCGCACCCTCGCCAAGGCCAAGGAGACGTACAAGCCGGACGCGCCCATACCGGGGGAGGTGAATGTGCGCCCTGATGGCGACAAACGAGCCAAGACAGTGAAGGACGCCGCACTGGCTGCCGAGCGGCTGCACGCGTCCATCGAGCAGTGCATCACCGACGCCCAGAACCATGTCGCCCAGAGGAAAGAGAAATCCGAGGCGTGGTGGTCGGTGTTGATGACGAACAGCGCCGTGAAGCTCGACCTACTCCGGACCAGCATCGTCGCTGCCGGTGTACTAAAGCTTGGGTCCTTTAGTACCCCATACTTGTGCATGGACAGTTGTAGCCATACCAGCGGCAAGGCCTGCCGGGGGACAGCTCGAAGCAAATGCAAGACCATCAAGGAAGTATTCAGGCCAATGATCAGAAGACAGAAGACCGAGGGCTTGGCTCCTGGCAAGATGCTTGCCGGGGGGCTCGCGAAGGCCCGGCAAGATCCGTGCCCGGCAAGGTTCCGCCATCCTGTCACCGCTCCAGCGCAGTGACCAGCCTGTCATTTGGGTTTTGTCCTCCTGGATGCGTGGCATGGTTCTAGTGGTGAACGGGCTTAAGTGGTGGTGATGGGACGGCCCCTTTTCCCGTCCCCAAGAAAGTAAGGACACCTAAACAGAGCATTAAATGCGTTTGTCCTAAATCATTTGTGATAAGTATGTAAACACTGTAGCAACTTTACACCTCTTGTATGTACTGTACGCCACTATTGGTGACCCCTTGGACGTATAAAAGGAGGCCCAAGGCGTAGCTACAGAGAGGAGGACCCGCTGGCCCATTCTGCATGCGTAGCTGCTGCTTGAACGTACTGTTCATCGCAAGCGCTCCTGGAGCTTGGGCTTAAACATCCACAATAAACTAAAGCAGGAGTAGGGTATTACGCTTCTCAGCGGCCCAAACCTGGGTAGAAATCCCCTTGCGTTGATCATTGGATCTGCTCTTTGTGCATACCTCTCTCCCTGCCGAACCGTAAAGGGATCCACGCGATCCCATAGGTGTCGTACGCCGACATCTTTGGCGCGCCAGGTTGGGGGAGCAGGTTGCGTGAACCTGATCTAGCGATCAGCGCGTCAGTTTCTTGATCATTTTCATCGCCATGGCACCCAAGAAGAAGGGTTTTGCCGCGGTTGGTCCATCTGCGTCTGGTTTGCCCGCGCCTTCACAGATGGGCGACGGCATGGACGCAGGTGGAGGAGGTGGAGGCCTTGAGCCTCCACGATGTTCTGGCGGTCAAAACCAGGCGAGCGGCGTTGTTCGCAGCGGCGACAACGACCCACGCGCCACCAGATCTAAGGACGGAGCTGTGCTGCCCACGGGTGGCGCGGCGAACTCCAAGGACGGGATGGCACCTTCCAAGACACCCGCGCCGGCGCATGCGCTGCGGCCTTCTCAGGTCGCGCGCAACGAACAGCGCCGTGACGTCGGTAGTTCTAGGAGTCCCCAAGGAAAGACCCATGCGCATCATTCCCGAGATGCGCGGGACCAGCATGCACGTCAAGATGCTGGTGGAAGCGCGGCGCGGTCGCGAGATCGTGATGGAGCTCCTTCTAACACGGTTAGGAAGCAGAGCACCTCACGTACCTCGCACATCTCGCCGCCGCCTACACCAGCAGAAGCGTTGGCATGAGCATAGTTGCTTCTGGATTTTCCTCTCGCTCCAGAGAAGCTCAAAGAATGGAGAGCTGCTATTCAGAGCCTCATCGGCTTCGCCAACGGAGATGGGCCGCAGCAGGCGGAGCCTTCGCGGCGGCGGTCCATCGAGCCGATGCGTGCCGATGGCGAAAAGACTGGAGGTGGAACGACTACGATGCACTCTCCTCCATGACAACAACAACAGTCGCTGGCTCGGTGGATCGACGGTTGTGATGACGATTCCACGGCGTCGTCTGATCCGCGAATGCGCCATGATAAATGTCAAGTTCTTCAGGAGCGAAGCAAAGAAGACGCTCGAACTACCATCAAGCAACAACGGGAAGCGCGCCATCAATCTGATAGGCGCGCAGGGCCTACTGTCGACAAGCCTGCACCAGGGAATCCTGGTGACCTGCCTTATGAGGTGGGTTGTCCAGCGTTTACCTGTGAGCTGCGGCGAGTCCAGTGGCCCAACTCCCGAACATTCAAGCCAGAGGTCCCGGAGAAATACGACGGCAAGACTCACCCGTCGGAGTTCCTGAGCATCTACACCATCGCGGTGCAGGCTGCCGGAGCTCGAGACGACAAGATACTTGCCAACTACTTCCCGTTGGTGCTTAAGCCCAACGTCAGGTCGTGGTTGATGCATCTGCCAGAGAATTCCATTTCTTCCTGGTCAGACATGTATCATCAGTTTGTTGGCGCCTTTGTCGGAGGCCACCAAGCTCCTGGCTAGGCAAGTGATTTACATCTCATCCCCCAGAAGGAGGGCGAACCCTTGCGCAAGTACATACAGAGATTCAGCCGCGTACACTACAACATCCCAGACGTTCATCCTGCCGCTGTTATTAGCGCGTTTCATCAGAACGTGCGCAACCGCAAGATGCGGGAGGAGCTGGCGATGACCAAGGTCAAGGATGTTGCCGAGCTCTATGCTCTGGTCGATAAGTGTGCTCGGGCTGAAGAGGGAATGAGGCTCCCCAGCGAGGATGCCAGCGCAGGGATCGACTCTGAAGGAGAAGACGCCGCCGCCCCGACAAGGAAAAGCCGACGGCATAACAGGAAGTGTAAAGGCAAGGCTATGCTTGTTGTCGAGGAATTCGGCAACCCCAGCGCCGCCAAGAAGGCCAAGGTTGATGGCCCCGGCAAGGATGTTGCCGGGTGTCCCTCCTGTCAGGCCTTGGCGGCTGCCGACAACCCAGAGGGCTCCGACAAGCAATATTGCAAGATCCATCGCACCAAGGGCCATGATCTCTAGAACTGCCGGCAAGTTGAGCAGCTTGTCGAGAGGCAGAAAGCTGAGTACGAAAGGCGAGACAAGGAGAGAGCCCAAGATGGTGTTGAAGGGTCTGGCAAGAAATGCGGTGGCCGAGGAGGTCACCGCGGCAAGGTCAAGCAACAGAAGGATAGGCCCGCTCGAGGCCGCGACAAGGAAGAGGGGGGTGAGGATGACAACAAAGAGGACGACGACTCCAGCGAGCATGAGTTTCAAAAGGCTACAGAAGTTATGTGCCTTGACGGAGGCGCCTCACTTCTCACCGCCAACTTAAATAGTGGGTGCGAGAGATTAATGCGGCAGAGCCGTCGGTCGATGCTCAGAAGCCTTTGAAATGGTCCAACACGCCTATCATTTATTACGTTGAGGATCACCCTGATCGCACAACCGCGGTCGGGTGTTTGCCATTGTTGGTTTCACCAACGATTCGTAACCTCAAAGTGACAAAAATGTTAGTTGACGGTGGGGCCGGTTTGAACTTGATCTCGCCTAGTGTGATCAAGAGGTTGCAAATTCCTGACAAAGATCTCGAGGAAACGGGCACGTTCCAAGGGATCAATCCGGGAAGGAGCCAGCCGAAGGGCAAGATCACATTGCCGGTAACATTTAGCAGCGAGCTGAACTACAGAACAGAAAAGATCATTTTCAACGTTGCCAAGATTCCATTGCCATATAACGGTCATATGGGCCGTCCAGCGCTGGCCAAATTCATGGCGGCCTCGCACTACGCTTACAATGTATTGAAGATGCCCGGGCCGGTGAGCGTCATCACTGTCAACTCCGACAAGAAGGATGTGCTTATCTGCGCCGACCAGCTCTACCGGGAGGCAGTTGCAGCATCTGCCGCCAAGGCACTTGCTCCTGCCACTGAAGCTCCTGGGGGGAAGAAGAAGACCGGTAAGACCTCTAGCGCACACTCCGGCAAGCGCACCTCCTCGGAGTGCTGTGCTCCCGTTGAGGATGTGCCAGAGAGCTCCACCGGCAAGAGCAAGAAATCCAAGGCAGCTCCACCAGAAACTAAGAAGGTGCCCGTCAAGGAGGATGGTACGGGAGGAACTTTCACCATAAGTTCCACCCTCGATGACAAATAGGAAAGCACGCTCGTTGCTTTCCTACGAGCGAATATCGATGTGTTTGCATGGAAATCATCTGATATCCCCGGTGTTCCCAGGGAAGTAATTGAGCACCACCTTGCTGTCTGTCCTCACGCGCGGCCCGTCAAGCAGAAGGTTAGGAAGCAAGCCTTGGAACGGCAAGAATTTATTGCCAAAGAAATCAGGAAGTTGGAAGCGGCAGGTTTGGTCAGAGGAGTGCTCCATCCAACGTGGTTGGCCAATCCAGTTGTAGTGCGCAAGGCGAATGGAAAATGGAGGTTGTGTATTGATTATACAGATATCAATAAAGCATGTCCAAAAGATCCTTTCCCTTTGCCGCGCATCGACCAGATTGTGGACTCCACTGCCGGCTGCGATTTGTTGTCGTTTCTCGACGCCTATTCAGGGTACCATCAGATTTTCATGGCAAAAGAAGATGAAGAGAAGACCTCATTTATCACCCCATGTGGTACGTATTGCTTCATATGTATGCCTTTCGGGTTGAAAAGTGTTGATTCAACGTTTGCAAGAGCAATCCAGATTGCTTTTGAGCCTCAGCTACATAGAAATATGGAAGCTTATATGGATGACATAGTGGTCAAAACCAAGGACAAAACAACGCTCATACAAGACTTAGAGGAGACATTCGCAAATCTATGCAAGATCAATCTGAAGCTCAATCCCGAGAAGTGCGTGTTTGGCGTTCCGTCCGGCAAGATTCTTGGGTTCTTTGTATCTCAGCTTGGGATTGAGGCAAATCCTGACAAGATCAAGGCGATTGAGCAGATTGAAGCACCAAAACGAGTCAAAGATGTACATCGACTTGCCAGCTGCATCGCTGCTCTGAGCAGGTTCATCTCCAAATCTGCCGAGCGCACCCTGCCTTTTTTCAAAATCTTGAAGAAGGCAGGTCTAATGAAATGGACTCCGGATGCGGAGGCAGCGCTGTAGGATTTGAAGAAGTACCTCTCCTCTCCGCCAATACTAGTTGTACCTAAACCACAAGAGTCGTTGCTGCTATACTTAGCGGCAACAAATCAAGTGGTTAGTGCTGCGTTGGTAGCGCAGAGAGAAGTTGATGAAGAAGCAACGGAAATGGCAAGCCCATCAAGCGATGAGCTGGGGTCCTCCCCGGCAAGGACTAGTGTCGACAAGGTAGGATTTGCAGAGTCAAATGAAGCTGCACAGAGAAAGAAGATGGTGCAGCGCCCAGTTTATTTTGTCAGTTCCCTGTTACAGGGGGCTAGGTCAAGATATTCTGGTGTGCAGAAGTTGCTCTTCAGCCTCCTTATGGCCTCGAGGAAGCTGCGCCATTATTTCCAAGCGCATGAGATTACTGTCGTCACTCGCTTCCCGTTGCAGCGGATTTTACGAAATCCGATGCGACCGGTAGGATTGTGGAGTGGGCGTTGGAGCTGTCAAGCTTTGGTCTCAAGTTTGAAAGCACTTCAACAATTCAAAGCAGAGCCTTGGCAGAATTCATTGCAGAATGGACCCCAACGCCGGACGAAGAAAGTCAAGAGACAACTCTCCCCGGCAAGGAAACAGATCGAGAATGGATTATGTATTTTGACGGGGCTTTCTCGCTGCAAGGTGCCGGAGCTGGTGTGCTGCTTGTCGCACCCACCGGAGAGCACCTCAAATATGTAATTCAGATGCATTTTCCCCGGGAGAGATCAACAAATAACACTGCAGAATATGAGGGACTTCTTGCCGGTCTCAGGATCGCGGCGGACCTTGGAATTAAGAAGCTCATCGTCAGAGGTGATTCGCAGCTTGTCGTCAGGCAAGTAAACAAGGACTATCAGAGCCCGTTAATGGAAGCATACGTAGATGAAGTGAGGAAGTTGGAGGAGTGCTTTAACGGTCTACAGACAGAGCATGTTCCTCGAGCAGAGAATAACATTGCTGACGACCTGTCAAAGCGTGCTGCCCTCAAGTTACCTGTGGAACCAGGTACTTTTGTGCTCCGATTAACTCAGCCATCCGTAACTCCATCGGTGAGGCAAGATAAGTGAAGGAAGTTGAGTTCCAGCCAGTACTTTTCGGCAGAGCTCCCAGAAGCCGCCAGCAAGGAAGCTGTCGGGAACAACGACAAGCCTGTCGGGGAACAGCAGGCTCCGGCAGGGCCTCGGGCCCTTGATGTTGAGACAAACGTTTCCGCGATGGAGGACACACCTTTAGTCCTTGCTATCGAGCCCCAGGCTCCAGCATGGGCACATCACATCGTCCAGTTCCTCCAAACAGGGGAACTCCCCGAAGAGCAGGAAGAAGCGGAGAAAGTAGCCCGTCGGTCTAGTATGTACCAGTTCGTGGATGACGTCCTGTACAGAAAAAGACCGAACGGCGTGAAATTTGAGTGTATTCCTCGGGAAGATGGACTGGAGCTGTTGGCAGAGATACATGGAGGCGTATGTGGCTCTCACATAGGCTCAAGGGCTCTTGTCGGTAAGGCATTCCGGCAAGGTTTCTTCTGGCCCACTGCCCTCCAGGATGCAACTGCACTAGTAACCAAGTGTGAAGCGTGCCAGTTTCATTCAAAGAAATTGCATCAGCCAGCTCAGGCTCTTCAGACAATCCCTCTTTCCTGGCCATTTTTGGTCTGGGGGCTTGGCATATTGGGCCCTTTTCCCCGTGCTACCGGGGGCTTTGAGTACTTGTATGTCGCAATCGACAAGTTCACAAAGTGGCCAGAAGTAGAAGCAGTGAGAAAGGTGATAGCACAGTCAGCCATCAAGTTCTTCATAGGACTGGTTTGCCGTTTTGGTGTGCCGAACAGGATCATCACCGACAACGGCACACAGTTCACGAGCCACACCTTCATGCAATACGTCCAAGACCTTGGCAGCAAAATCTGTTTTGCTTCTGTTGCTCACCCGAGAAGCAACGGCCAAGCGGAAAGGGCAAATGCTGAAGTTATGTGCGGTCTCAAGACAAGAACTTTTGACAAGCTGAAAAAGTGTGGAAGATGCTGGATTGATGAGTTGCCGGCGGTTCTTTGGTCAATCAGAACGACACCAAATCGAGCCACTGGCCAAACACCCTTCTCCCTAGTGTACGGGGCAGAAGCAGTTCTCCCCACGGAACTCATATACGGGTCACCTCGAGTGCTCGCTTATGATGAGCTTGAGCAAGAGGAGTTGCGGCAAGATGACGCCATGCTCCTTGAGGAGGATCCTCTTCAGGCTACTGTGCGACCTGCACGCTACCAGCAAGCCTTGCACCGCTATCATAGCCGCAAGGTTCATGCCCGAAGTCTTGAGCAAGGCGACCTTGTTCTTCGGCGCATTCAGTCGGCCAAGAATTCAAACAAGTTGACGCAGAAGTGGGAAGGCCCTTATCAGGTAGTGCGAGTCACCAGGCCTGGCGCAGTCCGTTTGGAGACCGAGGATGGCGTTCCAGTGAGCAATTCCTGGAATATCAAACATCTTTGTAAGTTTTATCCATAAGGCGCAGTTGCCGGGTCTCCCGGCAACCACCTTTTGTACAAGTCTTGCCAGCAAGGCATGTAATCCTTTGTACAAAGCCAAGCGCAGACCCTGTGCATAGTTAAATAAACTTAAGTGTTTTACAATTCCTGTCGATTTTCATGTTAAATCTATATGCATGCTTATCTGAGATATTGTATTACACTCACTTCCGGTAAGCGTTAACAAAACCGCCAAGGTTCCATATCCTTGTTTTCTCATCTTTCTTTTTCTCAAAGGATAGAAGGCTCCTTCGCGTGCAACTTTGCTGGGGGGAGTGATGGTATGGATACCAACAGACGATGTTCAAGGTTGACATTTTGACGGAAGGAATACAACAACAAAAAGCTAAGTTGCAGGACTTTGAGTAAATTTCTTTTACTTTAAGGTTATTTTCCTTGAACGATTTTTGCCTTTGTCTGGAAAACCTACACGCGAAGGAACCATGTCGTGATCAGTTGCACCCTTACTCTGTTTCGAGTCCGCTCAACATTTTAGGTGGCTGCACTGAAAACGTCAAGATATCTTGCCGGTAGCGACACCTCCAGCAGGCCGCTAAAGACCCGCATCTAGCGCTCGCGGCAGGACGCGCGCATCGGCAAGTTTCCAATAAGCGTATGGCACATTCCATACAGAAAGAAATCAGACAAGGGAAATAGCCTGCATTCATGTAACATAGCAGATTATATTACATTAATAGTTGCCACAATTCTAACTTAAGATGAAACTATCTTTTACATGGAATGGTGGCGACAAAGGGGAAGCGAAGCGGTTAGTCCCTGCACTGGCCCTCGACCCTCTTGACTTGGTCCACCTTGTCGACGATGGGCGCGACAAGTTCTTCGAGTGCCTTGAGGTCGACGTTCTTCGGCAGGCGATCAAGGACGTTGGTAAGGTTGATGCCGGGGTTCCTGTGCACCACCTTGATGAGCACCTTGAGGAGAATGGCCCGACAGAGTTTGCGGGATTCGTTGGCCAAATGGGTTGCTCACTCAGAATGGAGCAACTTCAGGGCATCGACGACACCCTCGAAGAACATGGTCAGCTTGGCACTCGGAGACACCCAGTCGTCGGAGGAGTAGTTGAAGTTCCGCAGGCCCATGCTGGACAGCTCTGCTGCAATCCTTTCCGCGATGTCGACCAAGCGCTCGGTCCAGATCTTCACACCTTTCTCAAAATCATTGTAAGAGGCGGCGGCGCTCTTGAGCAGGTCCTTCTCATTTTGAAGGTCCTTGATCAAAGTTTTCTCGCGAGCCTTGCCGTCCGCCAGGGACTGCTCCAGCGTGGTCAGCTTCAAAGTCAGATCAGCGATGGATTCTTTGGCTGAGGTGAGCTCTTTGATCTTGTCGGACATGGAGGTTTGCATCTCCGCCAAGCTGTAGAGAGTCATCTCTCTATCGGCTTTGAGCGTCGAGAGCTCCTTGCTATGTTCCTCGAGGTCCGCTTCTAGCCCCTTTACTCTATCGCCCAGCTCATTCTTGTTGGCCTCTGCGGCTTCGACAGCATTGATGGCTTCCATTAACTTGCCGGCGTGATCTACAGTCAAAGCTTCAAGCGTCTCTTTGTGTTTCTGCTCCAGCTCCTGAGTCCGTCGTGCGACAAGCCTTTCAATCTCCTCGTCCTTGCTGCGGAGCTTGGCGGCAAGTACCTCCTCATGAGCAGCAAGGTCTTCTTCCTGAGCGTCAAGCCCGACATGGAGTTGTGTTAGGCGAGCTTCCTCTGCAGCGGCCAGCTGCGCGGCCTCTTCCTATGCCTTTTCAGCGTCAGACTGCTTCAAGAGGAACTCGTTCCAACTCTGGCTCAGTTGTTCCCAGCCAACCATCAGCTCCTGAAAGGCCTCAGTATACCAGACTTGCATTTCTGCAACGCACTTCTGGAAATCTGCCTCCGCTGCTTCAGTAACTGCTGCCCTGGATTCCAGCGTCTCTTTCCGTGCGCGGTGAAGGGCCTGGAGTTTCTGTAAATTGCTGCTCATGGCCTGGAGAAGTTGTTCTTCCTCGGACCCGCTGCTGCTGGCGCGTGGCTCGTCAACAATTTTGAGCCCGGCAGCGGTGATGACATCTTCATCAAAAATTTCCCCTTCAGTTGGCACCCCAGTGCTTGCCGTCCCTGGTATGCTGATGAATAGGTTATCGCCAACCTTAAGGTATCTGCTTGACGGAGGGGCCTCGGATGTTGACGGTTGATCCTGGACAACCGTCTCGCTGGCAAGTGGGGACTCCGTGACCGGTGTAGCGCAGGTGCTCCTGTGGCGGGAATGCCATCAGTATGGTCGCTGGTCTCCTTGCCGGTCCTCTCAGCAGACCTTTTGGCGGTTTCTTCCTGTGCGTCCTTGGCGGCTTCGTCAGCAGCTATCTTGTCGGCCTCGGTGGTAGCATCCTTGTCGGTCTCCTCGATGATGATGTCAACATCCATTTGTTCCATCGAGGGAAGATCTGAAGACCAGGGAAAGAAACAAGATGAGACCTAGGTTGAAGTTCAAGAAGACAAAAATACAGAAAGAATGACAAGTACTCAAGGGCAAGTGGTTTTACCTGTGTTGAGCTGTTGAGGGGTGGTTTCCTCTTTCCCGGCAACATCTGTTGCCGGGGTAGGATTGCCGGTACCCATGTTCGCCGGCTCCCCTTCAACATGAGTGGGCTCGCTCGTGGAGACCCTTGCCGGAGATTCACCTCTGGGCGGCATGGTTGACGGGGGCGGCGTGTCAGGAGCGGCCTCCGATGGCTCTCCTTGTTGCCGTTCTTCTCCTGCAAAGCCCGGTGATGTCAGTAATTAAAGATTAACACCTCAACACCCGCCAGCAAAAAGTGAGTAGTGGACTCACGCTGGGGGCTGGGTTGGGGGCTACGAGGAGGACTGAGCTCCGGGCTGATGACGATGAGCTCCAGCGCATCTACGGTGCTTGCCGGGGGCTCGTCACCCGTTGAAGTTTTTGCCCTCTTCGCCATCCTTTGCGCCAACGTTTCCGTATCACTGTGGAGACAGGCCAAAGCAAGACGGATGAGTTAAGTAAATCAGAAACTCGGAAAATAGAAGATACGACAGGACCCTTACTCTTCTCTCTCCGGACTAAAAGCGGAGAGGTCAAAGTCGACCTCCTCTGCAGTGTCCGTGCGAGGGGACGGAGGAGGGGTCCTAGGTCGCTTGGCTATGGCAGGAGTGGTGGATTGATGTGATCCTGCCGCTCCGGCTACCAGTGCTGCTGTGTGAGACGCCCCCACTGCTCCAGTTGTTGCCGCGGTCGTGCGCCTCGTACGTCGCACGGGTGGCTGTTGGGCTTCCTGCCACTGCGCGGCCTTGCCGGCCGCCTTTTTGCCAGGAACCTCACCGCTCGAGGAGGGTTGGTTTGCTGGGACGCCAGAGGCGGCCTTCCGAAGAACACGTTTCTTCTTCTCTGGAGCTGGGGGCTCCTCGTGCAGCTGTTCCTCAGCTGTGTCCTTGATAGAAGGGCCCCCGGCAGCCGTGTCGCTCTGTTCCCCGGCAGTCTCATCCTGCACGGCAAGGTCTTCTTCAGACATCACTTCTACTTCACTGTTTTCCTCTTCCATGAAGCCAACGCTGCCGGCCTCCGCGATAAGATTCGCCTCTTCCGCCCTGCTGGTGATGCACGCCACCTCTTCATCAGTGGTGGGGCGGATAAGGTTAGTCTCTTCCCGGATGGCTCTCTCTGACAGACTGTCGAAGAACTCCTGTGCGCGCTCTACAGATGGCTCGGCCCAAGTTCCGTAAAGGCTGTGAGCATTACACACCGGCATCATGGCGATGATTGAGGTCAGAGCAGAGTTGTTGCACAGAGGAATTATGTTCGCCGGCAACTTATATTTCCCGTCGGGCCTAAACAATTTGTGGCAAAGAGCTGTGTGCTGCATAACCGTCAAGTTGTTGTTCAAACCTGGACGCAGCCTCATGATATCTGCCGCATTCCGGAATTCCCAGGCTGGTCTCCCTTTGTTATGCAGAGGGGCGATGCGGCGGTGAAGGAAATCAGCGCCAACCATTTCTATTGTCAGCCCGGCAGCCTTGAGACGGTGGATTCTGGTGATTGCAATTGTGAGCTTCTCATCTTGAGGATCGAGGGAACTCCAGTTATTGCCGCGGACCACCTTCGTTCATCGGGGCAGACAAAAAGGCTGGAAATCCTCCTCTTTGATCCAGCACCATTCGCCCCGCCATTCTTCCCACTTGCTACGGTAGAGCCCTTCTGGGTATATCTTCTTATTCCAGGCCCTTGGAATCCAACTGATAGAACCAGAAAGGGCCTCTCCTTTCTCAATCCGGGGAACGAAATAATGGCGAAAGAGGGCTGTGCTGGGGATTATTCCGGCAAAGTTTTCACAGAGATGGGCGAAGACTGACATACATGTCACGGCATTCAGCGTGAAATCCAAGAGACGGAAGCCGTATGTGTACATGATGTCGTTGAAAAAAATCAGAAAATGGGGGGCAAAGCCCGCAATAAAAGTATGCGACGAAGAAATGGAATTTATCTGGGCCGCCCTTGGAGGAAGCGGGATTCATGCGAGTGGCAGGGTGAGCTTTCGTCTCCCTCCCCCACATGCACAGGTACCGGTCCTTCAGGGCGCTCGCGTCGAGTGTCGAGGCGAAGAAGACGTGTTCCTTCCGCATCTTCACCAGCTCGCTCTCCTCGACGGCTTTCACCTCTTTGCCTTTGCTCGCTTTGGGCGGCATGGTGGCTGTGGAAGCGGAGGCCGAGGACGATGAGGGCGTGGAGGCGGCGGATGGATGGGAGAGGCTCTGCTTTGAGTTTGAGGAAGAAGACGACGGTGGTTTCTAGATTGGAAAGGATGGGAGGTAAATGAGCGGCACCTCTGCGGATTCCTTTTTATGGGGAAGGCGCGGGGCTGCCTCCTTTCTAATCAATGTGAATGCGCTTCTGCGAGTGCACTACTACTGCGGTTGTTCCATGCACGTTCCCACGTCGCGCATTTAGTACGTGCCAGGGGGGAAGCGCGGTAAACAAGATAATTATAGCAACTCCTGCCATGTGTGCCTGTGCAATGTTTGGGCCTAGCCCAACAACGCCTCACACCCGTGTGTGGCCTAGGCCTGGGGGCTCCTGTCGGTGTACTAAAGCTTGGGTCCTTTAGTACCCCATACTTGTGCATGGATAGTTGTAGCCATACCAGCGGCAAGTCCTGCCGGGGGACAGCTGGAAGCAAATGCAAGACCATCAAGGAAGTATTCAGGCCAATGATCAGAAGACAGAAGACCGAGGGCTTGGCTCCCGGCAAGATGCTTGCCGAGGGGGGCTCGCAAAGGCCCGGCAAGATCCACGCCCAGCAAGGTTCCGCCACCCTGTCACCGCTCCAGCGCAGTGACCAGCCTGTCATTTTGGTTTTGTCCTCCTGGATGCGTGGCATGGTTCTAGTGGTGAACGGGCTTAAGCGGTGCTGATGGGACGGCCCCTTTTCCCGTCCCCAAGAAAGTAAGGACACCTAAACGGAGCATTAAATGTGTTTGTCCTAAATCGTTTGTGATAAGTATGTAAACACTGTAGCAACTTTACACCTCTTGTATGTACTGTACGCCACTGTTGGTGACCCCTTGGACGTATAAAAGGAGGCCCAAGGCGTAGCTACAGAGAGGAGGACCCGTTGGCCCATTCTGCATGCGTAGCTGCTGCTTGAACATACTGTTCATCGCAAGCGCTCCTGGTGCTTGGGCTTAAACATCGACAATAAACTAAAGCAGGAGTAGGGTATTACGCTTCTCAGCGGCCCGAACCTGGGTAAAAATCCCCTTGCATTGATCGATGGATCTGCTCTTTGTGCATACCTCTCTCCCTGCCGAACCGTAAAGGGATCCATGCGATCCCATAGGTGTCGTACGCCGACAACGTGAAGAAGAGGAACATCGACCTTGCATTCCTGATGGGGGTGGACATGTCGACGATGGACGAGCAGGTCAAGGCATGGTACCTGGCGGAGCGCGGCCTCATCTTGAACCAGATGCCGTCGACGACCGCGCCAACTCCCACACCGACCCCAACGCCGCCACCAAGCCCGAGTGATGATGCCACCACGACACCCAGCACAGAAGCCATGCCAACACTGACCAGCCCGAGCACAGAAGCCATGCCAACGCCGAGCACGCCTATGCCCGCTAGTTCGTCACCGGAGGAGCCCGCCGTCGTTTGATGCTTTGCCTACGCGTCCTTCCTTTTGAAAGCCAAACTTTCGAGTATGAATGATCGCCGAACTGTGGCATGGTGATCGCCGAACTTTGTGGCAGCCATTGATCGCCGAACTTGTGGCATTTTTTTGGGTAGCGGGAAATGGCAAGTTTGAATTTATACGCGTCTTGGGGCCGAAACCCGGGGGCGTGGCTGGGAACTGGACCGCCCCTAGGGCCAAAAAAGCGCCGGCGCTTGGGCCAAACCACAATCGCCGGGTGCGCTGGGGGGCCGAACGAGTGGAGATGCTCTTAGTATAGGTTGGTTAGTGATCCATCAGTGGCCCCTCACCTTGTTCCTGCTGCCCCCGCTTTATGACCGATGACTCGATCAATGTGATCAACGTTTAGAGCTCGACACATCACATCACACCCCCCTTAGTTGTACGACTCTGCAGAGCTACTATCGAGTGCCGAGGGTGATACCTCATATAGCACTTCTGATGTTAGCTCTGTAGTGTAGCTAATCGGTCGTGGTCTTTGAGGGTGATTCCTCCTTCACCACTCCCGATAACGACTCTGTCATGCAACCCCTCAAGTGTGGACCATCGAGGGTTATTCCTCCAAGTCCACCTTGACGGTTACATCGAGTGGGAATCCATCGAGGGTGATTCATCGGGTTTCCCCCTTGCTATTTTGGACACACGGTTACTTTGAATTTACCACAGAACCATGTTGAAGTCGGGTCGGCCCTGAGGGGTACTCGCGAGTTGATGTGAAGTCGGGTTGACCTGGAGGGTACCCGCGAGATCTCTACGTGGCATGGTTGGGCATTCCAGGCCCTTGCCGTAAGTCCACGAGATGGGGCGACGGGGTCACATGATCGTGAGTCTCTGCTCGTTACCGCGCGCTCCCAAGACACTAACGGTTTGGGTATTTGATATGAGTTGGCCACTGGCCTATACGCACTAACCACCACTACAAAAAAATGCACTTCCGTGATGATACGTGTTTGTCACAGTAGGTCACATTTTTTGTCATGCATGTACATCCATGACGATTTTATGATAGAATCAAGATAGTCATACCTGTGTTGTCGTAGAAGTGTTCCATGACATTACGAAAATTATCATCACGGAAGTGTCCACTTCCATGACGATAAATCGCGCGTCATAGAAGTGCTTTCGTCAAGGGTAACCGACACATGGCATCCACCGTAACGGGTCACCATTAAGCTATCGGGTTCCGGTTTGGATCCGATAACCCGTTAACAGCCCGGACCAATGGGGATTTTCCACCTGTAAAATTCTCAATGGCCAGAGGAACCACGTGTTGGCTCACCGGTTGGACAGATGTCATCCACTCATTGGACCGCAGGCGCCTATGATACGTCGACACGTGGCACGGCCCAACAGAGGCCCATTTCGATGAAAAGGCCGACCCATTTGACTTGGTCAAGAGGTAGCGGGCCGGCCCACGGAAAGCCTGTTAACGGCATGTTCGCATATAGCCCATTTACAGCCCGCTAACTCACGGCCTGTTATGGCCTATCCGAATTGGGCCTAGTAGCGTCATCTGGGCCGTCCAATACGATTCCATCCCGTTGTAACTTCCTGCCCATGTATGGCCCATGACGTCTTTCGGCCCATATGAGGCCCTTTGTAACTCTGGCCCATTAAAGGCCCGAGGTGAAACTGGCCCATAATGAACAGTGTATCCCTTTATACCCATTAACGGCCCATTATTCCGTAGGCCGTCTCCAGCCCGTGTTACCTTTCGGCCTTCTAAGGGCCCATTTATTCTTGGGCTAATTTCCAGAATTCGGTTACTTACGGTACGTTACTGGCCTGTTCCGCTTGTGGGCCAAATTCATCCCGTGGTTACAGTCGCCCCGATTGTGGCCTGTTAACCCGTTGGGCTATTTTCATAGCGTCATCAAATATAGCCTATTAACGGCCGTTATGGTCGGGCCATAAACAGACGATTTCCACTCTAGCCTGTTTCGGCCCATTTTCCGGACCGTTATTGGTCCACAAATAGTACAGCCCATGTTTGGCCAAACGATTATTCGGCCTGTAGAAGGCCCATTGATTATACGGCCCGTAGAAGGCCCATGGATCCTACAGCCCGTAGAAGGCCCATGGATCCTACGGCCCGTAAGAGGCCCATGGTCACTACAGCAGGTAGCAGGACCATGGTTACAACGGTCCGTGTGTTGCCATGGTTATTGTGGCCTAGTTATAAAAATAGGCTATTGTGGCCACTAGAAAAACGCAGAAAAAGAACTGCAGTGACTACAAGCAAACAACTAAACAAGACAATAAGGAAATAAATAAGCAAGCAACTAACGCTAGGCTATTACGGCTATTACACATATTACATCCATTGGGCATCAAAGTTCACCACCAGTGCAAATATAGGGAACAAAGCAGCATATTACATACACTGGCCATCTAAATTGGCCACCAGTGCAAATAAACGCGGTAGCAAACCAAGTCCATAAATGAAACAACTTCAGAAGAGCTCAAGAAACGTTATCCTCGGTATCCACCATGCTGGCAATAAGCTTAGCAAGCTTATTAGCTTTCTCCTGTTTGGCACTAAAATCCTCCAACGCTTGTTGTTGCACCAGAAAGTATGCATCTGAATTCTCCAGGGACTTCTGCAATCCTTCGGCTTCTTGTCGCAGCATAGCTGATCGATGTCTTTTAGCTTGTAGTTGAGACTCAAGAAACCGAACTGATTCAGACAGTGAGTTCGAATAGCTTGTGCCAGTGGTAGTGGCCAGTAACTTGAACACTACACCAAGAGAGGACTTTGGGATTGTCACACTGTCTTCAAGTTAGTTTTCCTTAGCTGTTTTACCAGCTTTGTTGGAGACCAACAAGGATGTCTCACTATCCTGAACCTTATCTACATTACTTCCTTTACCATTGCTTAATAAGGCACTCTTCCCCAATATTCTGTCAGCATTCTAAAAGAAGAAACAAGCAGACACATAACAGGTTTAGCATGTAGTATATGAAACTCATTTCGGTGAACCAGTTCATTAGTAAGGTGGACAAGATTAAACTACCAAGTCTTCTATTACCAAGTAGTACATAAGAAAAGCATCAAACAAACATATATCTATGTCCTATGGTCACTGCATTGTCTTGCCAAATCAAAATAGAGACACGGTTCAAATCATATCAGTTCAAGACAAAGCAGCATTGAAAGAATACAAAGCGTGGGAAACTACACGGCACAACAAGATTTCAAATGGGTACCACGGGTCTACATGTACAACAACACTATTGGCTCTGTTGTGATGCTAGTAATGTGCATGATATGAGAAGTCAATTGTATACACAATTGAAATTGAAATCAACAGTGCTATTTATAAGAGCAAACCTGTTAAAGAAACATGCTTATACATACCTGTTGTGCCATTGGAGTTTCGATTGGATCCTTCAATTTAAAAATAAGTTTGTATGAGTAAATACAGTGATACAAGAGCAAAGCAGTATGCATGATAGCAATGGAATCTTAAATGAGAACAGTTGTTCTTCAGGTTTAAGCACTTGTTCTACACGAACAGAGTACAGTAAGACGCAGGCATATAGTACTTAAAAATAAAACATGAGCTCATAGACCTTACCACATTCTTGGTTCGGGACCAGTACAGAACAAGGCGTTCCCAGTCATCGTCCCGTAAATGTGTGTCAGGAGAACATAAGGGAATTTGATGAGTTTCTTTGCCAGTGAAGTATGTTTTCTTCAGGTAATTCCGATACTGCCACCAAGCATTCTTGAAGATAGCAGAGGTATTAGCACAGGTTACCTCATCCTGAGTTTCCAAATCGGTCCTTCTCTATAGACAACAGTGGGAAAATTTGTTGTATTATAACCATCATGGAGGTAGAATGTATGGGACAAAGCAAAGTAATTGCCATGAATAACATTACTTACACATAACTCCTGGACGAACACCTGCAACTGGCATTTTCCTTCATCTTCCGTATAATATTTCCATGATGGGAAGATACGCACATACGATTTAGGGATTTTTACATCTATGCCCCTGGTTCCTTAGCCATACTCATTCATCCCCACGCTCTTAACGTTTGCTCACTTTTCCCCACTCTCTTGTCCGAAACCCTCAGAAATGGTCACAAACAGTGGATGCCGTTGGGTCAGTGCTTTGACCATTAACTCTGATGAGTGGGGCCGCGCTGGACTGTGTCGCCTGTTGGACCTGACAATTGGGGCCGCGTCGGACGATGCCACTGTTCGCCCATTGGGCCTGGCTTTTTTAGACTGTTGGGCCGTTGCATGAAAGGCCTGCGCGCGCCGCCATGACAGAAGCCTGCTATGCATGCACGACATGTCCATCTAGCCTGCTATGCATGCACGTAACTAGCCTGCCTGCATGCGCCAATGCCCGCCGCCACGATGCGCTGACCGAGCCTCTTTCCTGCACGCGAGCCGCCACGGACGCAGGGACGGTCGCTGCCGCTAGTTCATCTCTTCTCGCACGTGTGTCTCCTCAATGTAGAGCATCGTTTTAGCCTTTTCGATCCACTCGTGGCAATTAAAACCTATTGGCAATTAAAGTGGCATATCGATCGACGCGGCTCGTTTGAACGTAGCAAATCCAGAGCGTGGCCGGCGCCACTCCCCTTCCCTATTTAAACCACCCACCCCTCCACCTATTCTCCACACATCCATTTGCGCCACCCCCTTCTCTTCTTCACCCAAACCCAGAGCACTCTCAAAGCGAGCGAGGATGCAGTACAACAGCCCCACCTTCGAGTCCCCACCGACCATGCCGGAGAGGCGGTATCCTGCCGACGTCGTCGTGGAGACGATGCTCTGCGTGTGGGCGTTCTAACACTGGAGGGGTGCAAAGGAGTTTGCCCAGTGGTTCCTCGGTGCGGGCTTCGCCCACCTCCCGGCGGGCTCGCCGGTGATGTTCCGACTGGAGGAAGTGCGTCCAAACTCCAACACTCCGCTGATAGGGCTCATCGCCAACTTCACCAACAGATTTGATGCGTACTACCTCCTCGGCAAGGTGTTTTGTTGTGGCGAGTTCATCGCATTCACCACCTACAACATCTTCACGGACTTCAACAGCATCTTCCCCACCCGCAACGGTATGCACAACCTCCCCTACTACCTCGGCGAGGACGGCAGTGAAGAGGAGCAGTGAAGAGGAGGCGCAGTGAAGATGGTGGTGAAGGCCCGGTCTCGTGAAGCTTGTCTTGCCCTAGGGTGTTAGGGCTTTTTATATATTTCTATCTTAATTATGTCATTGGTTGTACCATGAACTTTTTATCTTTGTCGTGTTATATCATGTTGGGAACCCTATCCCCTAAGAGCTATGTTATGCTTGCTACTTTTATTTGATATGTCATTGGTTATCTGTGTTTTGCTTGCTACTTTTATCTGTGTTTTGCTTGCTAAATCAATGAAGGGATCCCATCAATGAAAGGGTATCCCTCAATGAAAACCAGCAAGTTTTGGGGTTAGCCTTGTAAAAATGGTTGGAGGGTAGCCCATTCGTCTTGTTATATTCATGTTGTGTAATATTTGTATTTTGGCCCTTATATTTTAGGGTCAAGTTTTGCCACGCACGGGTAATGGACTAGTTGAAGTGTCAAAAAGGAAACTAAAGCTAGAAAAATGAGCCATGTTGATGTTGAAAAGAAGAAAGAGAAAAGCTAATTTTTTTGAATTATTGGTGGCCCTATTCCCTATATTGTATGAACAAAAGCAAGCTAATTTTTGAATAGTTTGTGGCCATTTGGCATGATGAAAATAATTTTGGCCCTTATATTATAGGTTTTATTGGTTCCAAGTTTTGGCACGGGCAGCTAATGGACTAGTTGAGGTGTCAAAAAGGAAATTAAAGCTAGAAAATGAGCCATGTTGATGTTGAAAAGAAGAAGAAAAAGAAGCTAAATTTTTTGAATTGTTGGTGCCCATATATATTGTAGGATACCTATATTGTATGAACAAAAAGAAGCTAATTTTTGAATAGTTTGTGGCCATTTGGTAGGATGAAAATAATTTTTGAAGGGTAGCCCATTGTTTACTTGTTGGTGGCAATATCAATTGTTGTGGCCATATTGCATGAAACAAAACGGTAATTGTTGACTTGTTGGTGGCAATATCAATTGTTGTGTAATTTCAAACGATGTAACCAACGTGCACCCAATCTCTGTAGGTGCAATCAAAACAATCAAGCAAAAAAACAGGGGGAAAACAGAGCCAGCGCATGCACTATTTTCTAGGCCTCTTTAATCTTTGTGGGCCTTCGACAGTCAACGCAATGCGACGGCCCAACCAGAGCTTGGTTTCATTTTGGGCCCAATAACTACATTTTTTCTCTTGCCCTCGGTGTTGTCTGACGAAACTGAAAGTGTCAAAAACTAACACCTACAGAGATTCAGAGATGGAGATAGAGACATAGTTTAAGCAACACAGAGAGCACATGATCCACAAATTAAGCAACACAGAGAGCACATGATCCACAAACCCTTAATAAAATCGTAGAGCACATGACATGACACAAATAACATCTCTAACGAGTGATGACCAGCAAGTAAGCAAATCCTAGAGCAACTATACAAAAATAAAATCCTAAAGCTATCAGATTCGCCTGCTTGTTCAACTGAATCATCTGCCTCAAGTTCTTGTTCATCTTGTTTAATTCCCCCTTCAGATCTGCATCCCCAACTGTCGGAGCAGCACTTTCAGAGACCAAATTCCGAGTGGCTGATGGCAGATTGACCTCCCAGGTTGCGGCCCCATTGAATTGAAGCAAGCCCTCCCCTTGAAGCCTCCGAACATAGTCATCCATCCATTCAAAATGTGTGCATTTCTTCATGATCTGAAACGAAATCATGAACCCTAAATCTCAGATCCAATGAAAAAGAATTAGAAGCAAAGAGAAAAAGAAAGGGTTAGAGAAAAATCGTGAGATCTAACCCGCCCCTCTGGCTTGCTCTCGCATTTCACAAACTCATGCCCAAAGTTGCCATTCTTGTCCTCCCTCGAAGTCAACCTTTTCAGTGGCGCGGTGCGTGGGCAATCAGGACATTGCTCCATGGGCACTGGACCATAATGGGGCCACGAGGGGCGGGAGGCTGAAGTGGAGCTTGACATATCTAGTCGCCGGAGAAGAAGAAGCAGATGAGTGGCTCCTCTGGTCGCCGCAGAAGAAGAAGAAGACAGGGGAGGCAATGGTGGGCGAGCACAACCAATGTCTCACGGATCGCCTCTCACGGATCGCCCAAGGATCCAACGATGCGGAGCCGTCCTTGTGATCCAATGGCGCGGAGCCTGCACGCAGCCTGGCCTCAGAATTCCTTCTAGAAGACCATATCTGAGGGCTGTCGCTTGGCACTAGGGTATGATCGGACGGCTGATGTTTGGATCTAGGGTTAGGCGAAACCCCGTGGGGTTTTGAGGTGTTTTGAGTTGGTCAACGGGGTTATCTAGTGTTTGACCAATATTCAACTGAGCATAACTAATTTAAAAAATACAAAAAATATGAAACCTTCGCGAATCGTCGTTTTATAAGACACACTAATGAGGAAAATACTAAACTTGGTCTACGGTCATTTAAAAAAACCTAGTTGGCACGATCGTGGTTAAATGAGCACCATTAATTTAAAAAATCAAAAAAAAAATAAAACTTGTGCATAATGTTGTCTTATGTGACATGTTATCAACAAAAAATCATAAACTTGTCCTATGGACATTTTCAAGAAAAACCCTTCACACATATGAGCTATCACGTACAACGTTACAAAGAGTTCAAGGAAAGGAGGTAGGTTTTTTGAAAAATTTAAAAAATCACCAAAGCTTCATTTCAAAGTGAATAAGAAGGATTTGAACTTAGTTTTCCCTTTTCATATTTTAAACGTGTTATTTAATGGTTTTCTATTAAATCACATTATTTTAAAAAATGTAAAAATATGAAGATTAATTCAATAAATAGTGAGACTTCGAATCTACACTATATAGATTGAATAGGTGTTAATAAAAAATATTTGGCTCATTTAGAGTAGGTCCAAAAAATACTTGATTACAAATGGGCAGTTTACCCTAGCTTCGGAGCACATTTGGAGCACATTTCCCATGACTATAAGTTTTACCACGCAAAAGAGATCAGATTGATCACCTAACGTTTACAATAGTTTAACAACATTGCAACATCACACCACAGATCGGAGTTCAAGTGTTGGTTCAAATTCAAATTTTGCCTAAAATTCAAATTCTGCCTAAAATTCAAATTTTGTCTCAAATTTCATATCAAAGTACGAATAGCATTATAAACCTTACAAGTTTTCATAGTTGTTCAAATTGACGACAGAAACCTTTGTACAAATCCTTAAAGTTCAAAGTTTACAACTTGCATTCAACGTTCGAAGTTCACATCTTTGCCTTACTCCTTGTGTTCCGTGACGGCTTAACATCCTTGCTCCTGGTTTCCCTAGGTGGGATATCCACCTTTTTCTTCTTCCTTCTGATCTTCACTTCGGGTGGTGGCTGTCGAGGTGCTGACGGAGAACTTGCACTGGCCAGTTGACAGGGTTCAAAACCTTCATAAACCATGGCTTCATATTCTAATTCTTTCTCTCTTGGCCTTTTCTCTCCTTTTCCTCTAATTTTCCTAAAGCTAGGTCAAATAGAAAAAAGATTATAAGCCATCGATAAAAAGAGAAGAAATGCACAAAAAAGGGAAGGTTGTTGCACACATACCAAGCTGCTGGCAGTGCTAATTTAGTTGCTTCATTCTCCTCTGAATTAGCTGCAATCTGCTTTGCTGCTTCATTCTCCTCTGTATTAGCTTCAATCTGCTCTAATGCTGCATTCTCCTCTGCATTTGTTGCTGCCCATTGTTCCTCTTCTCCAAATGAAGCATCCACTGCATTGGTACATAGCCTAGCAATGTGCCCTAGGGTTCCACATTTTTTGCACTTACGCTGTCTTTTTACACGACCCTCTTCACCTCTTCTGATCCTATTCTTCCTTGGTCTTCCTGGTGGTCTAGTCAGTACAGGAGAATGTAGTTTGAACCCTGGATCTACTATGTTCCATTGGTCTTTTCCCAAGAGTGCAGGCCCATTGGAAGCATTAGCAGCCCTGAATTTGGCAACAGAAAAATATTTAGAGATGTATTGATCAACTTCACCATCTTCACCACCTATAATAGTCATCAGATGTAGGGCATGTATGCATGGCTTCCCACGGAGCTGCCATTGCCTACAACTGCATTCCCTAGTTGCTAGGTTAACTGGATATCTCCATTCCCTGTTTTTACTATCAGTATATGTTACCTCAGCCATGTGTGTCGCCGCTCGAATGCATTTCATGTTCAGTCCTCTTGCCTTGGCATGCAATGACTTAATAAGAGACGGGAGCATAAGATGGCCAACATATTCGGTTTCTGCAATTCTTTTATGAAGAGCCATCTTTATCATGATCATCTGCCGAATCTTATCAAATATTTTCCATATCAGAAGCCCTTTCAATGACTTGATCTTTGCATTGAAACACTCTGCCAGGTTACTGGTCACATAGTCTACTTTACAGATTTCATTGAATTTGCTTCTTGACCACAACTTTCCATGATGTGCATCTAGGTACTCCTTCACCAGAGGATTGTGAGCATACAACACTCTCAAATGATGCTCATGCTTCCTCTCACTGCATGTGTATGATGCTGGCCATAAGTTCTCATCATAAACTTTACCTTTGAATTTGTTTCTGTTTTGCGCTAGGTGTCGCATACATTCCCTATGCTCCACTCCAGGGAATACAATTTCCACTGTACTCTCCAAACCCTTGCAAGCATCTGTGTGTATAGCTAAACATAGGGGTGTACCTATAAGGTTGCACAACTGCTGCAG
This sequence comes from Thinopyrum elongatum, assembly GCA_011799875.1. Taxonomy (NCBI): domain Eukaryota; kingdom Viridiplantae; phylum Streptophyta; class Magnoliopsida; order Poales; family Poaceae; genus Thinopyrum; species Thinopyrum elongatum. Next base: position 117,398,409 of record CM022301.1, on the reverse strand, counting down.
AAACCAGGCCCAACTTTCCTCAGACTCTGCCTCCACCACACCAAATGCAACTGGGAATAGCCAGTTGTGTTTATCAACTGCAGAAGCTGCCACTAGTTGTCCTCTCCACCTTCCATTCAAAGAAGTTGCATCAATAGCCAAATAGGGCCTGCAACCATCAAGAAACCCCTGCCAACAAGCCTTGAAACAAACAAAAGCCCTCCTAAAGCACTCCTTCTGAAATGACTTCCCTTTTATTTTGTATGTAACTGTATGCTTGTCAATCTCTACAACACTCCCTGGACTAGCAGCTTCCACTTCAGATTTAAATGTGTAGAGCAACTAAAAGCTCTCATTCCAAGGCCCATTAATCCTGTCAAGAGCCATTTACTTAGCATAGAAAATCCTCATGTAAGGTATATCAATCTTATACTTCTCAAATAGCTTCCCATGGAGTGCTGTTGGACCAAGTGTTGGTGTTTCTCTCAACCAATCCAAAATTGCATCTTCCACCCACCTAGTCTTTGCTAGCTTTGTTTTAGCCTTCCCCCCTCCACCTCCAAGTGGACAAGTGTGCTGGTGTGGGTTCTTTTTTATCTGAAACAAAATGGGACCCAAACAAAATATTGTTAGAAAACATTACACAATGATCTGAAAATAAAATGAATCAATATAAACTGAAATACACAAACCTGAATGAACTTGCTCCTCAACATATGTGATGCATGCAACCTCCATCTACACCTATCATATGGGCAATGAACAGTGAACCTTGTTGGCTCACTCCTATCAATCACATATGTATTTTCAGTGAGAATGCAATATGTAGTCACTGCATTACGACAGTCCACCATCGACTGGAATATGGTGCCGACAGCTAGCTGAGGATCTTCCCTGTTCCACTCAATTGTTGGCATGTCCTCACCATCATATTCATCTAAAACTAGGTTGTCGATGTTCTCCTGCCTCTCTTCATCGTCAGTGTCATCAAATCTAGCACGGCTGATAGGTTCCTCCTGATATTCATCTTCCATTGCTTGTTTACTGACAGTATCTACAAGATCAGGGAACATATTCTCATCCTCATCATCATTTCAAGGCACCTTTTCGTCTGGCTCTGCATCTTGCTCTACATCGGCTGCAGCAGCGACAGGAGAAGCGGCACAAGAAGCGGCAGCAGACATATTGTGACTTTCAGAACCACTAGCTTTGCTTGGTTCTGACCTACAAGGAGTGCCGGGGCGCTCGCTATTAGCAGAGACAGAAGATTTCTGAACAACCTTCCCCTTGTCACATTCATTGCGTGGCTAAAGCACCTCGATAAGGATTTTACCGAGGCGGCTTTCAGCATTCAAAGTAAAGAGCAATCCAAGACGCTCAATGCAAGTTAGTGGGAGAAATTTTTGCTCGGTACTGCTAAAAATTTTCAGTTCAACAACATCGGCAGGGCTCCACCCATATGAAGAATTTTGGAGCGCCGTGAGCAAATCTTTGAACGACATACTTGTTTCTACCACCTTTGGATAGAAAAATCCAGTAATCATATGCGGTTTTCTATCACGCAGCACACTAACTTCCATCCTAACCGCCAGCCAGAAAGCAAGTGCAGGATCAATCCTATTCGATTCAAATAAGGAAAAATTACAGTTAGGCCGGGAACAATTCAGCAAAATTTGATCAATTCACATGACTAGATGTCAAATAGGGCCGAATTTATGAATCAGCAAATCAGTTAGAGGGGAAACGACACTTACCCAGGTGTAATCCATGAATTATCCAACGCCGATTCGACCCAATCCTCTCCACGGTCGATGGGCTTGAGAACCTGCTCCCTCGACATCGCTGCTTAATCCTGAGGGAGATGTGGGGGTAGATCTGGCAGAGGGCACGAAGGCGGCGGAGGCGAAATGGGGTTAGTGGTTGGAGGGCATGACGGCAGCGGAGACTGCACGATGACGGTGGAGGGGGCAGAGCAGCGTGGTGCTGTAGTGGCTCGAGGTTCAGACAAGGGGATCCCTCAGACAAGCTCATCTGACATGTCTCAATGCAACCCCACTCGTCAGGTCCAACGGGCGATAGAGTCCAGCGCAGCCCCACTCGTCAGAGTTAACGGTCAATGGTTTGACCCGACGGCATCCTCCGTTGTGACCATTTATGAGGGTTTCAGACAAGGGAGTGGGGAAAAGTGAGCAAAAGTTAAGAGCGTGGGGATGAATGAGTAGAGCTAAGGAACCAGGGGCACAGAAATAAAAATCCCTAGGATTTAACAACATCAAATGCGATAGATGCTAAACTACGAATGGCTGGTTGTGCTTCCTCCACAGGAATAGGTGTACTAACTGGTGGAGTTGGGGTTCGCCGTGGTAGTACTGGCGCTTTGGGCACTGGAGCTGCCTTACTAACTGCTCTTGTTTGGGAGCTCTATGGTGGAGATGGTGCTGTGTTAACAGGAACTGGGTTACTATCTGCTGGGGTTGGGGTTAGATTGGGTGAAGCTGGTTCTCTGTCCATCGCAGTAGGGGTACAATCTGCGAGAGTCTGGGTTATATGTGGTAGGGCTGGTTCTCATGCATGTACAACCGGGGTGCTATCTCCACCAAGAGGTAGCACTATTTTATTTGAAGACCGTGTTTTAACTCCGCTAGATACTGCCATCACCCGCTCCAATTCAAATGGCTGATAAACAGGAAACATAGTTGAATGTACAGACCTTGTATGAGAGGCAGATGCAATAAATAGTGTGGAAAAAAGAGGGCATGAAATAGTTGACATGTATATTGTTTAACTAAAAAGGATAGCATGGCATAATTTCACATGTACGATGTCTATCTAAACTGGATAGCATAGCATGACATAATTCAAAGATATGATGACTAACTAAACAGGATGGCATGAGATAATTATATGGTGTCTTTAGTAAACAGGTTCGCATGACATAATTCACATACATGTTATCTAAGTAATCAGGATCGCATGATTTAATTCACATATGTGATTTATATACTAAGCAGAGGGCATTCACATATATGATGTCTGAACTAAGAACATTGTGTTGAATATTGTGTATATGATGTCTAAACTATGCAATGCAAGCCACCATATGCATGATATGAGCAGTATAACCGTGCCAAGTTAGAGCATACACCTCGGTGGGGGAATAGGACTGGCCATCTGTCTCTGAATCCATCTCTGAGGAGCTATCGGGACCCAGCAAGAGATCTGCTTCGACAGGTAGCACTGTCTGCTCTAAAGACCTTGTTTTCACTCCAGATTTTTTCATCACCCACTCAAATGGCTGATTCACAGGAAGAGTAGTTTAATGTACAAACATTGTCGACAAATGGAAATGTAATGAAGAAAAGGATTGGCAAGATATCATTCAAATATATGATGCCTGGTTAAACAGGATGGCATTGCATATTTCACATATATTATGGTTGGCTAAAAGAGATGAGACTGCATAATTCTCATATATGATATAGAAACTAAATAGGTGGCATTACAGAACATGTCTAAACTAAGCAGATGACATATATGATGTCGAAAGTAGGCACTGCAAGGCAACATATGCATGATATGACCAACATCATCATGCCAAGTTAGAGCAAACACCTTGGGGGGTAAATAGGAGTGGTCAGCTGCGTCTGAATCCGCCTCAGAACAGATATCTTCCTCTGGATTACAATCTGGAGAGGGGGAGAGTTTGCCATTGAACCCACCATGGAGCGATGTCTGCATGACATTGTATTGCCGCGCAAAACTCTTCTCTTTTTCTCTACATGTTCAGCATGACTGTGTACAATATCTGACATGCATACGAAAAAAATATAGTGAGATTATGTAAGGAGAGCATGCAGAAATCTAGAGTGATGGTAACAACCAGTGGATGGATCCAAAAATAATGATAGCAAGCTGATGATAGTTTTAATTTAATAAAAAGACAGATGATGATTGCTTTACTATTTGTTTCCCACACAAGATGAACAACATAGGCATACCCTAGGTGAACAAGATAATAGACAGAGATACTATTCATTGCTGCCTCGATATGTGCCCCACAAGTAATTTTAAAACTCAAGTTTGAACATTAATTTGGACCTGACTTGGAGTCTAAGAGGTGAACAGAACGATAAAGTAGCAGGTAATATTAAGCAATGAATAACATAAGCAGAAACAGAATAGTGCGACCTCTCTTGTGGACCCGCGTACTCCTCAGGTTCATCTGCTGAGTCGATGATGGTGATGTAGTTGCGGTGGGTGTCGGCGGCAGGGAAGGAGATCTGAGGCGGCGAAAGACGGTCAGGAGTCGTGATGTCTGGTTTGGTGGATGCTTCTGTCGATGGAGCAGCTCAGGTGAGGTGGACGATCTCACGGCAGGAGCAGGACAAACCACACAAAGTTTTCTTCGACACCTATCTGTAACTGAAGTAATTCTGTAAGGGCTCCTTTGGCTTGCAGGATTCTAAAAACACAGGGATAGGAAAAACACCGGAATAGGATAGGAATGCACGTGGGAAACAGAGCATTTGTAAACATAGGATTTCTGTCAACTTGGGTGTTTGGTTCACAGGAATTGGAAGAGCAGAGGAATGCAAAGAAACATGGCCAAATCAAAGTGAAACCATATGAAAGTGTGTACAGTTAGAATGTTATTCTGCCACTAATGCACTTAGTCTTGTTTTCATGCATAGGATTTTGAAAAGTAGGTCCAGGTGGATGTTTTTCTCCATTCCTTTCAACGAAATGCATGAATAATTGAATAGTAGAGTGCCATAGGAAAATTTCCTATTGCTATGTTTTTCCTTCACTTTTTTCTTTGAACCAAAATAGCCCTAATGGATCGACATGAATGTAGAGTAATAAGTGATGCGACAAGTGTACAACCTCTTTGGCGTAGCCGTGTCAAACTCAGCATCATTGGGTTGGTCGCTGAAGAAGTTGCGGTAGAGGTGGCTGTCGGAGGTGTGGAGGAAGATCTGAGGCGTCTGTAGACGGCATCTAGGGCACTGCTCTGTTGTGATGGATGGTTCCGTCGTTGGAGCAACTCCGGCGAGCCGTAAGACGTCGAGGCTGATGCAGTACAAGACAGACATCGTTAATCTCAAGTGGGATTCCAATAGCATCTCCAATAGATGATGTAAAATACATTAGCAAAAAGTGATAGATGTAAAATTTACATCGCGAAAAAACACCTAACTACAATAGATGAGGTAAAAACTGTTGACTCTGAACTTAACTGTCGAAACTGAAATTTACTGTGGAATCTGAATGTTACTGTCAAAACTAAATGCACTGGTAGCAGAGAGGCACTTCACATGTAGTTTAGGCGGCTCGAGCACTAGTAGTAGAGAAATAGTGATCTAAATCAGCAGGCGATCGACTGGGAACACAGTAGCAGATAGCAGCCGGAGCAGCAGTGCCTGGAGGAGCAGCGCGAACTAGAGCCAGAGCAGCAACTCGTGTAGCTGCAGCAGCCCGTGTACCAGCATCAACAGCGCGAGAGAGAGCAAGAGCAGAGCAGCAGCACGAGCGAGGGGGAGAGCAGAGCAGCAGTGCGACCGAGCGAGAGACGGAGCAGCAGCAGCAGCGCGAGCGAGCGAGAGCCGTAGCAGCAGCAGCAGCTCCGGCTGGTATGGACGCCGTCGCCGAGGGAGCCTCAAACTAGGGGAGAGCCGCCGTGGAGATGTCGCCGACGACACCGACTACGAGGTAGCCGCGCCATGGGGGAGCGGGATTGAGCACCGACGGCGCCGGGGAGGTCAAGTTAAGGAGAAGGTGCGATGCAATGAGTGTACAACCTCTTTGGTAGCACCGAGTAGGCCTCGGCTTCGTCCGAGGAGTCGATGAGGATGTTGCAGTTCTGGTGGAGCAGGTTAAGGCGGCGCTGTGGGCATGGAGCAGCCACGATAGATGAGGCGATCGTCGGAGCAGCTCCTTGGAGGTGGAGGACGGGGCGGCTGAACCGGCGGGACGACAAGATCGATGATGGATCCTCATCCGGGGCGGTGGATGAGGGACATCGAGCTATTGTGGTGGATGACATCGTCGGGGAAGAGGCTCCGGCTGGGTAGCGGTGGGGTGGCGGACGGAGGAGGGTGGGGTTTCGCGGCTGGAGCAGAGAGGTTATGGCAGCCTGGGATTTCGAATGGCGAAAAGGAGGTGATGGGAGGGGGGAACCATGACTTACGGACGCGCTTGTCCAAAATGTAGGGTGTGTTACAAAAGTACCCCCACTGATTTGATCTAGCGACCCTATCGGCTCAGGGTTAGAAGGGGGATTTCGCGTGTCGGGATTTGGCAGCTGGAGGGAGTTTTCGCGCGCGTTGTAATTTCGAGATAGCAAGGCGCGAGTTTTGGGAGTACGATATCTGAATTTTCGGGATAACAAGGCGCGGGTTGAATTTTAGGGACAAGCCTAACATGTAATATTGTACGTACCAAATCAATTCGCACTTCCCTCAACGAAAAAAACGAAAAAATAAAACTATTCGCACCACACAAAGAGAGAGTCTTGTCCCGTTTTACTGTACAAATGCTATTCAAAGCTATGAATCCATGTTATGTCCAATTAAATTTTCTCGCTGTCTGTATAATGCATGTAACCTACTCATACCAACATTTTAGTGCATTCCAAATGTCTATACTACCGTTGTAATTCAAACTAAATTTGAATTTGTTTCTCTATTTGAATAAGAATCTACAATCATGATTGTTGCCAAGTTAAACCATCATTCGTATATTATCTTAACAACACACCACATGATTACTATAGAGATAGATATGAACTATGTGTACTATATGAACTCGAATTCAAAATTTTGAATACATTTGATGTTGATTCCAAATAATAGTACATTTGATTTACTAACTAGATCTTCATAATCTAAACCATGTTTCATACGTACACTGTGTTTATCACACAAAGTATAGTGCCTCGCCCCCTACATTATGACAAGTATTTACCCCTGAGCTGCAAAAGCCACACATTATCACAAATTCAAATAAATGTTCTATATATTATATGTTGTATAACATGTTCATAACCACACCATGCGTATCACCATTATATATATTCATGCATGCGTCGGTTTAAAACACTATGATATCTTCTTCAAATATCCGAATCCACTTTTTTATAATGAATTATGATCTCTATTCGTCTTTTACACCCACACAATCCTCTTCTCTTTGTATCTAGCGCTAACTTTCTATCGTGCATGCACACGCCCGCCCCCCTCTCACCCTCCCTCAGCGTCCCCTCCATCGCGCACATTCGTTATTTCTCTTTAGGTCGTTCACCCATGGTGTGTGTAGGCCCCCCAGCTCCTTCTTTCCGGCACACACCGGTCGATATACCTCTCTAGCCAAGTGTGCCTACCACAAACACACACTTTCCCTCTTCTCTTCTCACCGTCCATGCCCCCCTATGTCCAATACGGTTCCACGCAGGTGCACACTCCCGCCCCTCATTTCATCGATCTCATGCTTGCACACTCCTCCCCCCTCGATATAGTAGGCCTCTCGCACCACCTCCTAGCCGCATCCCTCTCCCCCTGTCCATCTCTCTGGACCTTATTTGCTTCTAACACATGCATGCATGTATACCTACCGATCTCCCTACATATAGCTAGGTCGACTATAAGTCTTTTTCCCCACGCACCGATCAATGTACCTCACTAGTTATGTCTCTCCCTTTCTCCGACACACGACGATTGATCTTCCTATGTAGTTACGTTTGCTTACCACAACCGTATCGCCCCCCCTCATCATCCTTGCATACCTCCCGACCTGTCTCTCACACGCACGTGCATAGACAGGCAGACATCCCCTCTCTTATTGATATTGCACTAGTACCCTCTGTTTGTCTAGCAGGCCTCTCCCGCCATTTGTGAGAAGCAACTCCACGACCAACCCTCCGACACTCTACCTTTGTCTCTCTCCCAACCTTATTCCTCTGCTACACATATGCATGGATGTCGATCGATCTCCCTCAATACATAGCTAGGTCTCTCTCCTTCTCCACACATATACTAGTCGATTACCCTCTCTATAGTTAGGGCTCTGCCCCCTCCCCCCCCCCCCCCCCACACACACACCGATAGTCAAACGTTGTAGGTAGGTATCCATGCCATAGAGACAAACTGCACCTCTGCCCTCTCACATTCCAGTAGGCCAACCGCCCTGTATCTTTGACGTGGGCAAACACAAATTCGATGGCACTCTTTATCGATCGCGCACCCACACACTTCATCCCTGTTTTCGATTCTATCGATATCTCACGCCGATGATCCCTCCAATCTCTTCTCATGAATCGCTCCCTCTATATATGATATATCCATGACTCTGTTTCACACACATTGCATATGTTACATTTTTTTGTTTGAGATATCATCGACACATTGCCTCTGTTTCGCACAAACCATCTCTCTCACACCCACCCACGTACGTACCTGCATGTAAAGAAGAGGTGCACGCACGACACACGTACTCACATCTCGTTCCCGGCCACAACCGCGCGGGTGCACGGTGGAGTTCATTTCTGTACGAAAAGGCAGCCCACGTGATAATTTGACGCGTGTAGCGGTTGTTTACTCGAAGGAGGGTCGTGTACCACGCGTACACGGAACAAGGTTCGACTTGATGCATTAGTATTAAATAAAGTTATATTCCTCAATGGCACGTATAGAATATAAAATGATTTTCATCGGGAAAAAAGAAATCCGCTCCACTATATACAATGGAGCCTGCCTGCCGGGGTTTGTCTCTCGTCACACTATCTCACACAAGGCGGCGGTGGCCTCTCTCTCTCTCACTGTTGGTCATTGATGTGCATCGTTTTTCCGTTCGACGGCACCGAGGCAACATGTCCCGATCTGCAGTACCCGCCGTTCTCTCTGACCAAGCTCCGGCGCGGTAGGGCCTACACCACTTGCTCGCTGCCGCAGCATGGGCAGATCCCGCCCGCCGCCGCCCTCCTAGTTACATCCCAACGACCCCCAGGTATCCCCTCCGGCCTTGCTCCACTGCCCATCTTCCCACGTCGCTGCATGTGGATCTTCCCTAGTTCTTTGCCCAAAACGTAGCTCGTCCGGCGTACTTTCCATATTGCAATCTCTTCCTCACACTGTTTTAGATAAACACAACCGTGTTGTTACCTTCCCTTAGGACAAGGAATATGCTTCTTTTTTGTCGTCGTATGTGTCATCAACTGTTATTGGCCAGTAATTGTTTCCTTTCTACATCTTTTTTGCAAACAGGGCTATCCATTTCACCTTGTTGCTATTGCGACCTTTTGGTGAACTGCACAAATCACTTTTTTCTTAAGAGTGTTTTGTGCAGTTCTACTAAAATGTCACACGGGCAACGTCTCTACATTTCAGTGCGACTGCACAAAGGGAGATAGGTTTTGCTCTATCCTCCTCATCCAACTCCGAGCCTAATCTTCTCCAACTATTTGCTTAATCTTCTCCAACTAGTTAGCCTTAAGAGAGACTGCAAAGGTGACCGGCTTCTATTTGTGTGTTTATTGTTTCATCAATAGTCCTCTATTATTGTAATCACACTTAATATCTTTGGAACAGGGACGCTCAGCTCTATTTTAGTGGAACTGCACAAAATGATGGGAATGTTGCATGCTCCTGACAGCTACTTTTTTTCCCAACATGCCTTGTTGATTTAGACAGAGCTGGGGGGAAGTTGCTGCCAATCAAAGCATGGATCAATTTTAATTTAACACCTTCTCACAACTTTGTCTTCAGTTGTGATGTAAATATTAGCTCTGATCTGCTAATCATTGAGATGCATTAGCAAGGAAGTTAGTTTTTATTTTATTTTCAAAAGAGCATGGATGGAAAGACACACGAAACGAAAGCTGAAAGCTCAGAGCATTGTACAATTTCATGTCGCTGGAAAATTATTTGTATAGTACGTCAATTATGTAAATAAATGCTAGAAGCTTGATAGCATTGCCAGAAGCCTCTTCAGCATCTGGGTCCATGTGCCATGCACCAAATTATAGTGCACAACCGCATGGGAGACTCAGCCCGGTCGTTGTGCCGCACTAATAGTGAGTAATGAGCAGTCAAATCATAAGCCCCACCTTTCCCACTATAAGTCGCTCGGAAGAAGCAACCATCAATACGCTCTTCTTTGAATCCGCTCATACTACTCCCTCCGTCACAGTTTATAGAGCGCGCTTCAACAATCTCTGGGACCAAGGCGACTAGCGATTGGCCTGAAAAATAGCATTGGTAGTTATAGCCCGGCGTCTATTACTAGAGGAAATAATGCGTACACACATGCATGCAGTGCTTCCACCCCGGGTACACACATGCATGCACTTACTCCACTCCGCGTACACACCTACATCGAGAGAAAATTGTGGACTTGATTGTGGTTACCACGCCCTAATTAATTGAGTATTAAACCAAACGCGTCTAAAATCTCTCTGGTGGTGGAAATGCATGGAGAGAAATGCATGAGAATGAAGTGCGCCCTGTAAACTATGACGAAGGGAGTAGTATGAAGGTGCAAAACCAAGTACGTGTATGGCCTGTCGGTCAACGCACTTCCTCTTGGCATATCACTGACATGTGGGACCGGAGTGTGAGCAAACCGATCTCAATTGACGGCAAAATGGCCAACCCGCCGTTCCTTGAGAGAGACGAGGAGCGAGAACATACAGACGGGCTCGCACGGAGGCCAAGATATATTCGAGCATGGTTGATCAATATCATCATTACATGTTCGATGTTTTTTAATAGTACAATTGGGCTGCCGTTTTCCGCACTTCTCCCGAATAAATGTGTACTTTATCAAAGATTAAAATAAAATAAGAGTACAGCGCTCCACCATGCGGTTCCTAGTACCTGTATACTACTAGTAGTACTACTCGTACTACTAAACCTTGCGCTTGGCTCTTCGTCTCTTCGGGAAGTCGAACAATGATGGTACTACAGTGTATGCCTCTGGCAATCTAACACCGAACTGTTGCACGTCCACCGCCTGGGCGAGGGTAGGTTGCATAAGTCAAAAGCTTCTCCTCGTCCTGTGAGCCACCGAGCTTGAGGTAGACGGAGAGGGCGTAAGCAAGCTTCACCTTGTCCTGCAAGCTTCTCCTCGTTCTGCGAGTTGACGGGACACACCAAAAAGTAGTGCTAGTCCATACTCCCTCCTTTTCGGTTAATATGGCTTAATCTTTTTTGCGGGTAAATGAGAGAGCTTTATTCATATATAAGCATTCTTAGGACAATCAGCCAAGAGACTGGTCACTAGGAAGCGAGGCACCCCGCAAAAAAAGAAGAAGGAAGCGAGGTGTTTCATCAAGCCAGCTCTCGGTCACATTCAAAGTGCGGCAAGCACGGTTCGCACAAAGAAGCGCCGCAAGGTTTGCTAACCTGTTTACATGCTGAATAACAAAAAAAATAGAAAATATTACTGAGCGCTCCTATTTCTAATAGGATAGGAGCCAGAATTAAGCGAGAATTGTGGCGAGTGTTCCATGCAATCAACTTCCATTATCACATGCGAGAACCCTCGAAGAGAACCAAATGTGTTGAAGATTGCTTTATCACAGATTAAAATAAAATAAGAGTGCAGACTCTCCACCACGCGGCTCCTAGTAGTACATACCTGTATAGTAGTACTAGCAGTACTACGTAATACTAGTACTCGGAGTACTCTAAACTTTGTGCTTGGTTGTTCGCCTCTTCGGGAAGTCAAACAATAATGGTACTAGTACAGTGTATGCTTCTGGCAATCTGACACCGAATTAACTGTTGCACGTCCACCGCCTGAGCGAGGGAGAGCTTGCATTAGTCAAAAGTTTCTCCTGTCCTGCAAGCTTCTCCTCGTTCTGCAAGTTGACGGGAAACAACAAATTAATGCTAGTCCATACTGCCTCCTTTCCGGTTAATATGACTTAATTTGAAATGAGATAAATACACTGTCTGTCACTGTATATTTGTAAAAAATACGGTCAGTGGACTTCATAATACACTCATTGCGGTCAATATATACGCTTATACGGTCACTAGCTCACCCTGGTTGAGTATCTGTGTGCATGCACGTGTAGGTTGAGCACTTGAGCGTGACCGTGTGTGTTTCGTCGTGTGCTCGGACATGCATGCATTAGGGCGTCGCGCGTGTTTTTGCGTCCATGTCTACGTGTGACTGTTGCATGCATGCACGAGGTTGTAGTCCCTCACATTCACATGTTCATAAGTCAGTGCTTTGTCAAAATGTTGCATGCAAGGTTTAATCATTCGTTGTTCACGCATGCATTCCCGATATTAATATGTTGGTAAATACAATTTCTTGAGGAAAACGAGCCCATGAATTGAGTACAAAGGGGACCAATAAGCCAGGACGGAGGGAGTACTAGTAGTGAACCGGAAGGAGGGAGTAGGTACTAGTAGTACGTAACAACGTGCAGTAACAAAATTCCTCTATGCGCATCTTGTCTATGTGTCTCTACTCTTATAAAAAACAGAGTTGGTGATGATGGTGTGCCTGCCATCCTGCAATATAGGCCGTCCAATATATATATGACGGATAGGAAGGAAACTATGGCAATTTTGCAAAAAGATACCCATACCCCTCTCCACATTTGCAAATAAGGCCTTCCCTCGTTCATCCTTTTCTCTCACAAGATAAACTACTCATACAAATGCATCTTGATGTTTCGTGCAACGCACGGGCATCTTGTTAGTCATGCAAGAAAATAGAGATAAGTACAAGTGAGACTCAGGAACGGTCATACACATAGGGGGAGTGCGTGTAGGGGCCACTCAGGAGCAGTCAAATCACATAGTAAGTTAGTCGGACGAAGCAACCATCATTTCACTCTTCAATGACACGTATGCAATATTAAATGGTTGATATGGAGAGAAAAAGAAAACCGCTCCACTACATATACACTAGCAGGAGCCTAAGCTACAAGCCTGCTTGCTTGGGTTGCTCTCTTCACAAGCATAGAACGACGGTGGCCACACCGCTGGTCACAGATCCGGCCTGATCCCGCCGCTGGGGGAAGGGGACGATGTTCTGCGTAGACGCGGTCGACAGCGGCGAGGGAGAAAACCCACTATCGGTGCGTCCCGATCGGGGGTCCTCGCGGTATGGGCTGATGCCGCCTCCCAACCGCCCTTCTTGCTACACCCCGACGTCCCAGTACAACTTCATTTTGGAGCCGGCTTGCTCCACTGCCGCAGCTCGCCACGTAGCTCCATCTCCATGTGGATATTTCTCTACTTGTACCAGCTTCTATTTGTGATGAGTTTATGTCGCATGAACTAGTGCCACTACTATTATTCTAATCACACTTCTTCAATATCTTTGCCAACAGGGATGCTCAGCTCGATTTTAGTGGAACTACACAAAAGCATCGTATGATGCGAGGGTGCCAGGCCTCTTTCCTTCTACAGGTTCTACCTAGCCAGGAAATTAAATCCTGTTTAGGGATTAGGGTTTACGGCGTAGAGACCCCATCAGTAGTTTTTTTTGTACACACTCTCACAACTTTTGTCTTTAGTTGTGAAGTAAATATTGGCTATGATCTGTGAATCATTGAGATGCATCAGCATGCGTGTTAGTTTTCCTTTGTATTTGATAGAATGTTGTAACGGTGCAACCTTGGAGTCAGGATACATACATGAAACAAAATCATAAAGCTCCGTACTCCCTCCGGTCCTTTTTTGTATGCGTATAAGGCTACTCATGGTGGGGAGTATCATATCATGCATAAATTACATAGGGGACGGAGGTAGTATGTGATAGTGTATGGTGGGTCATGTGGTAAAATGTACTACTACGCAAAGAAAAAAGGACCGGAGATGTCGCACGATGTCCAAGGAATATGGCGATAGTGGGAGGTGGGCCATGTAGTCACTGGGCTGCCGTGTTTCGTACTCCTCCGGTGTAAGAGTGGAGAATGTTAGTTTTATCACAGAATAAATAAATAAGTGCGGGCGCTCTACGACGCTCTACCGCCACAGTAATAGTGACCAATGAGCTGCCAAATCACATAGACCCGGTATAGTTATTGGACGGAAGAAGCAAACCATCACTCTATCTCTCTCATGCAGTACAGTATTCTTTTGGAAACCAACATTTCGTTTCGTTGGATCACGCCATCGAGCAAAACCAACGTTTAAATCACGTCTGTCACGTTCGTGTCTCACCCTCCTCCCCCCCACACGGTCTCTCGGCATGCCACTCACCACAAACCGTGTATACGATAACTTTCCCGCCTGCTTCGTGATGGATCGCGCCATGGAGTACTAGCACTACTGGAAGAGATTGATGAGGAGGGGGAGGACAGCTAGTTGTAGCACGGACTCCCAAGAACTTTTTTACATGCATGTTGTGGCCGGCCGTGGCGATGTTTGAACACGGAGCAGTCGCGTGCACCGGGAAGCGGTGCAGGCGGAGCTCTCTCGGCCGGCGTGCCACTTCAATGCCGGCGCCAGTGAGAGGTTGCGTCCGCTCTGGCCGGGCATGAATGCGGCACTGACCGTTTCAGGCGGGAAGCACGCGCGGGTGATGAAGAGGGTTCGGGTTGGCCAGGACGGTCAGGAGCAGGCGTGGCAGCGGTCCGGACGCCCGTAAACAAGAGATGTTGTACGTAAATATTTGCTGAGTAATTAATAATGTAAATAATGTGCCAGTTGGACAAATATGATTGGAGATGGAGATGGAATTTTACGTCATATGCATGTCTATGTCTATGTGTGTGTGCGCGACGACTCTCACGACTACTCGTACACATCATCGATGTCTCGTTCTCCCTACACACACACAAACTTAGTACCGCCTCATTTTGTTCCTAGGATAGGAATATCATAGGAGTGGGAAACAATATGAAGTGAGATAAATGGAGTACGACGTACAAGAAGAAATGTACACGCACTCACTCTGCCTCCGAGATACCCGCGAGTACACGATGGAGCGCATTTGTACACGAAGAGGCAGCTTACGTACGTAATAATTTGACCCTTTAATTTGTTCACTTAATAATGGAGGGTCGGGGACCACACGTGAGAGATACAAACTGCGACCTGGAAGTGGGGGCGTGTTATTGATCGAGTTTTCTTTCTTGGTACGTTAAAAAAAGATTTGTCTGCCAGTTTTCGTTTCATTTTTCCAGAAACGCGCGTATTCTATTTAAAACCACTGCTATGGAGAGATTTTTTTACTCCATTGTATATATAGCCTCTTGTTTGATAGGGTTTCTCGCATCTCGCTCTCTCACCCTCTCCATATCTAAACAAGATGACAGTGTCCACTCTATCTCTCTCCTCACCGGTGGTCACAGATCCAGCCGGATCCCGTCCCCTGCGGGAGGTGAGGAGGTCCAGCGTTGACGTTGTCGCCATCAGCAATGGAGGAAGCCGATGCGCACCGTCCTCTTTGAGCCGGCACCAGCGCGGACGAAGGTCCTCCGCTCCCTTGTTCGCTACCGTCGTGTGGGCAGATCCCGCCCACCCGCCTAATCCACATCTCGCCCACCTGAGGTATAACTTCTTTTGGATTTCATGCTTCATTGTACTCTGCATGCGGGTTTTCTTCTATACCACTACTCCCTAGCTCCCCATGTACAGTAGCTAGGGTTCGTCGGCTAGTCCAACATCACCTATTTTTTACTATTATAGAGGAAAGGCCACTCCAAAAGTTGTCCAGGTTTTATCATTTATGCATCGGTGGAGGTATACATGTTTTTTTTTCGACAAAAAGTGCATGGTGGTTGTGCGGTCATTGTCCATATGCTCGTATTGCTGCTACTAATATAAAACTATCACTGGTAAAATGAAGCAATGCCCATGTAGAGGCATTGACAATTAAGATGCCGCTGTTAATCTTGTTCCACTGCTAAATATCATTTTTTTTTTATTTTTGCAAACAGGGATGCGTATCTCCATACTCGGGCATGTCTTCCTCAATTTTTAGTGGAACTGCACAAAATTGGATGGCCACTGTTGCTCAGTTCTTCCTTTCTCAAGCTTGATTACCGAGAAGAAACAAACCACAGTGAGGATTATCAAACTTCATTGGTGCCTGACCCAAACATGATGCCAAAATTGATGATGCATCACACCACGATGAGCTATCGATGCTCATGATTGCGTCTCATGGCTGCATCGGCTGGTGAAGCTGATCGATGTTCAATGAAGAATGGGCTATCTTCCAGCAGTGCTCTTTGCTTGTTACCACAAAGACGATATCCTTCACCAGTTCATCTTGGAGCAGTAGTTTACGTTGGTGCAATTTTATCACACAATTGGATATGAACCAAATGTTTCCTCGAAGACGCATCGACGTTGGTACTAAGAGCAAAAGTTTTGTATTGATTTCTAAGCCTTCTCACAACTTTGTCTTCAGCTACCCTATAATTTTATTTGACCAACTTTTAACTAAATATGTGGTCTAACTTTGATTAAAAAATATGATGTGGACTAAAAACCCGGATGGAGGTAGTACCCCTCCGTTTTTATTTACTCTGCATATTAGATTTAACTGAAGTCAAACTTTAACACAACAAACCATAATTATTGAGAGAGGGCAAACTGTACATACAAAATAATTGAAATTAAATTTCTTTATTTGTACACACTCTCACACCTTTCTGATAATTTGGCGCATGTGTGGTTGTTGACCTAACGGAGGGTAGTGTACTGCACGTGAACGACAGGAAGTGTGATACGTCTCCAACGTATCTATAATTTTTGCTTGTTCCATGCTGTTATATTATCATTCTTGGATGTTTTACAATCATTTTATAGCAACTTTATATCATTTTTTGGGACTAACCTATTGACATAGTGCCCAGTGCCAGTTGCTGTTCTGTGCTTGTTTTTTACTTCGCGGAAAATCCATACCAAACGGAGTCCAAACACAGCAAAACTTTTTGGAGATTTTTTCTGGACCAGAAGACACCCGGTGGGCCAAAGAAGTGCCAAAGGGGAGCTTCGAGGGGAGCACAACCCACCAGGGCGCCTGGGGGCCCAGGCGCGCCCAGGTGGGTTGTGCCCACCTCGGTGGCCTACCGCACCGCCTCTTCGCCCTATAAATTCCCAAATATTCCAAAACCCCCGGGGGTAACCCTAGATCAGAAGTTCCACCGCCGCAAGCCTCTGTAGCCACGAAAATCCAATCTAGACCCCGTTCCGGCACTCCGCCGGAAGGGAAATCATCACCGGTGGCCATCTTCATCATCCCGGCGGCCACCATGATGAGGAGGGAGTAGTCCACCCTCAGGGCTGAGGGTTTTTACTAGTAGCTATGTGTTTAATCTCTCTCTCTCTCTCGTGTTCTTGAGATGGCACGATCTTGATGTATCGCGGGCTTTGTTAATATAGTTGGATCATATGGTGTTTTCCCCTCTCTATCTTGTTATGATGAATTGAGTTTTCCCTTTGAGATTTCGTTTTATTGGATTGAATACTTTTATGGATTTGAGAGCACTTGATATATGTCTTGCATATGAATACCCGTGGTGACAATGGGGTATTATATTGATTCACTTGATATATGTTTTGGCACTCAACTCGCGGATTCCCGAGGTGACATTGGGGTAATCTATGCATAGGGGTTGATGCATGTTTTCATCCTTGTTTCTCTGGTAGAAATCTTGGGGCACTCTTTGAGGTTCTTTGTGTTGGATTGAGTATTATGAATCTGAATTTGCTTTGGTGTTATTTTAGTACGAACTCTTGATAGATCGATCAGAAAGAATAGCTACGTGTTATTTTAGTACGAACTCTTGATAGATCGATCAGAAAGAATAACTTGGTGTTATTTTAGTACGAACTCTTGGATAGATCGATCGGAAAGAATAGCTACAAACAATTTCTTCTTATGTTCTCCGCTAGATAAGAACTTTGGAGTGATTCTTCATTGCACGTTGAGGGATGGTATGTGATCCAATTAGATTAGCATTGTTGAGAGATTGCACTAGCGAAAGTACGGACCCTAGGCCTTGTTTTCAAGCATTGCAATACCGTTTGTGCTCCGTTTTACCAATTGCTATCTTGCTTTTTTTTATTTTCAGATTACAAAAATATATTTCTACCATCCATATTACACTTTTATCACCATCTCTTCGCCTAACTAGTGCACCTATACAATTTGCCATTGTATTGGGTGTGTTGGGGACACAAGAGACTTTTTATTATTTGGTTGCAGGGTTGTTTGAGAGAGACCATCTTCATCCTACGCCTCCCACGGATTGATAAACCTTAGGTCATCCACTTGAGGGAAATTTGCTACTGTCCTACAAAACTCTGTGCTTGGAGGCCCAACACGAGTCTACAAGAACAAGTTGTGTAGTAGACATCAAAGTGCAACCAGGATGCGTGGATCGTTACTTGATCATAGTTTTCTTCATTGGTACGTTAAATAAAGAGTTTCGTTTCATACACAATTTAAAACGATTGTTATGAAGAGAAAAAGAAAACCACTCCACTATATTAGTACTATATAAGCTGGAGCCTCAGCGCTTGTTCACTAGGGTTTGCACTCTTCACACTCTCGCTGCACTACATATATATATACACGCTGGAGGCTCGGCGTTCCTTTTCTAGGGTTTGCTCTATTCACAATCTCTCACCCTCTTCATCAGATCTAAACAAGACTGCGTCTCTCACTCCCTCTCCCCCCCCCCCCCCCTCACAGCTGGTGAAGGAGCCATCCGGGAAGGGGAGGAGGTGCAGCATTCACTCTGTCGCCTTCGGCGAGGGAGGCAATCCACTGCCGGCTGCGCTATTCTCTTTCACCCAGCGCCTGTGCGGGAGGGCCTCTGACCCCTTCTTCCTCGTTGTCGTATGTAGTGTGGGCAGATCCGGCCTCCCACCGCACGCCTAGCCACATCCCGACGACCCTAAGGTATAACTTTCTTTGAAACTGTCATTGCTCTAGCATGCGGATCTGTTTCGATTCTGTAGTCGAATCTAGGTCTTGGTTCAAAGAGGAAAGAAGGGAGGGTGGGGTGGAGCATGAATCTAGGATGTGGTTCAATGAGGAAAGGAGGGAGGGAAAGTAGTATAGACTGGCTATCCAGCCGCTTTGTTGGTCGAAAAGGGAAAAAGGGGGTAACCCAGTACACACATCTGTAAGGAACCGATCTCTTTGTTGAAAAAGGAAAGAAACTGGGGGGTCAGGTAGTTTGTGCAGGACTAGATTTACTGCCCTCACATAGGAAAAAGGTTCAAAGAGAACAAATATGGGACCAACGCAGATATGCTGCTTGGCAACATACTCTGCATCACCCATTTATACGTGTGGACGCACATGGTGCTGGCATGTTCCATGTCCCATACAACTATTTTGCTGTTGTTAATCTAAGAATGCCGCTGGAAAATTGAAGCAATGCCATTGTTAAAAGTAAATTACATTTTTAATGAATGTTATTTTAAGAGAATGTATCTGTTAATATGAATCAATGCAACCGTTTTAGAAATGCTACTGTCCTACTTTGTTTTCCATCAAGATAAGGTAGATGCTTCTTTTTGTGTCCATACGATTCATCCTCCTTTATTGGCCAGTAATTGTTTCTTTTTTTACCTCTGAAAACAGGGATATCTATTCAACTCGTTGCTATTGCGACCTTTTGCTTCACTACGCAAAACACTTCTATTTTAAGAGTGTTTTGTGCAGTTCAACTTAAATGTCACACCGGCAACTTTGCTTGATTTAGTTGAACTACACAAAACGAGATTGGATTTCCAATTCGTGTTGGTAGATTCATATTTGATCTTGTCTGCCTCATGAAAGGTCAGTACCGGCCTTCATCCACATGATTGTGCAGTGTGCTTTGAGATGTTGTGCTACTTGCAGTGGTACTGTTTTAAATAAATGTTGAATTGAAGCTATTGTATTGCTGTCTTTTCCCATTAAGTGAACAAAAATGGGACCAACCCAGACATGATGCTTGTTGCTTTGTTACAACAAACTCTGCATCACCCCCTTTATAAGTAGATGGAAGGACATGGTGCTGTTGCGCCCACTCTCCCCTGGAACTGTTTATGCTTTTTGTTAATCTAATGCCACTGGTAAAATTAAGCAATGCCACTCTCAAAATTAACTACTGAATCTTAGTTCAAAACTGCAACACTTGTTAGGGATCGGCGGGAGTACCATTTCTGTTAGGGATCGGCGGGAGTACATGTTTAAGAAATATATTGTTGAGATAATGTCTCTGTTATTATATATCAGTTACAGATGGTACTGCCCTTCTTTGTAGTTCTTTCTGCATGTTTAACCAAGGTATTGTTAAGATAATGTCTCTGTTAATATGAATCAGTTGCATTGTTTTAGGAATGGTACTTTTCTGCTTTGTCGTTATTTATACATGTTGAAACAAGGTATTGTTAAGATAATGTCTCAGTTCATATGAATGAATCACACTGTTTGAGAATTGCTACTGTCCTGCTTTGTTTCCCATTAAGATAAGGTAGATGTTTTTTCTTCTGGGAGTATAAGTCATCAACCATTATTTCTTAGTAATTGTTTCCTTTATACCTATTGTTGCATACAGGGATATCAAAACTTCTGCTTGGTTCTATTTCGACTTTGATTTTAGTTGAACTGCACAAAAGGAGCCAATGTGTTTAAGGCAAACTGTTGCATTATTGGGCCCAGTTGGTCATTCCACTTTGCAGAAAGAGGCAATCACTGTTTGCGCTACATTACACAAGGAATGATCGAGAAGCTTTACAGAGTATTAGTAGATGCTGGTGACATGACTAGTCTGTAGAGAGCATGGGAAACTCAATAGCACGTGGAGTGCAAAATTCACTCCACAAGGAAAGGTATGACCAAGTCAGTGGCCGACGCAGCTGTAACAAACGAGGTCAGTATCGGCCTTCATCCACATGATTGTGCTTTGTTATGTTGTGCTACTTATATTGTTGTATTGTTTTGAATAAATGTTTAATTGAAGCTATTGTATTGCTATCTTTTCCTGTTAAGATAATGAAGATGATTATAGTTGTGAGCGTATGTTTAATCAACTAGTACCACTATTATATTCATCACACTTTTTCTATATTTATGCAGACAGGGATGCTCAGCTTGATTTCAGTGGAACTGCACAAAATGTTCAGATGGTTCGTGTCCTCCATAATACTTCATCATGCACAATACATCGAATGGTTCTCTAATCATTTGTCGTCACCTTGAGCCACCGGACTATCTACTTGAATGGAGCTGCCAACGTGTTCAACGCCTTGCAATATATAAATACGAAATCCACCATGCTACGCAAGACATTGTTTGATTTCAGTGGAACTGCACAAAAAGATACGCTGGTTAATCCGGTTCCATGTGCTATTTCAATGTGCAAACTGATGGCAATCATAGGCATTACATATTTTGAATGGGAAAAGCTTGTCAAAGTTTAATCATTGATGTTAGCAAGAAGACATTCGTTTAATATTTTGGAATTGGAAAACCTTGTCAAATTGTGCTTATTGATGATAGCCAGAAGACATGCATTTGATATTTTGGAATGGGACGCCCTTTGCTATGAGCAGCATCGATCTTTTTTTCCTATTCGTGTGTTCAGTTCAGAGGTAAATATTTACTCTGATGAGATGCATAGTCATGAATGTTGACTTATGTAAGGTATTTTAAGAGTTTGTTCTGAATGTTGTCTATGAAATGCCAGGACTTGTGAGTTTGATTGCAGAATTGAGCTTGGAATGCTGTGGCATGCGGCATCACGAGCTGTTCACCGTGCCTCCTGAGAATAATGCTTCGTATTGTTTTGCACATTGATCTAATGCCATTGATTTGCATGTTAAGAAGATCATCCTCTTCTGTTGTTTCTATGCTTAAGAAGTTCATCGTCTTATGTTTCATACTTTCATTCATAGCCTATACGACAACTCGGGTAGGTTAGAGGTGAAACGATATGATCTTCCGACCAACTCATCGTATTAGGCCGTGATTGGATCGTCATTTTCGAACCAAAACCGCTTGTAAATAAAAGCAGATGGTCTTGGGCGAAGCGCTTGGTTGGTCGTTTTCGACTGGTAAAATATACACTGGTTTCTCAGATTACACGCGTAACTCGCCGGTTTTCGTTACAGACATCGGGCCGTCGGTTTCATTACGCCTGTATTTTACGCGTTGTTTCCGGTGACGAGTAAATTACACTTGTATCCTTAATACAGGTGTGAAACAATCCAGAGCTCCCAAGTGCGGTCTTACCGTTTCATGCCGGCTCAGTCTCTCGAAGGTGCTCATAGGGGTCCGATGATCCTGGCTTCCTAAACGACCAACGGGCGCTGTATCAGACCATCCGTAGGGCCCGCGAGGCCCTTTCCGTCGTCCTTTGAGTTGTTGCGCTCGCCGTGGCGCCCCCGTCTCGCGTTGTCAACATGGTCAACGAATATGAGGAATCAGGAGATGACTTTACTTGGAGAGGATGACAGTGGGGACCCACCAGGGCCATAGCCGCATGTACGCAAGTGCCTCCTTATTATATACAACTATATTTTTTTTGCTTCCTCCTGGTTTCCTGACATCACGGTCCCACACCATTGTCAACCTATATAGTCAATAAATGAGAGAATTGCACAAGGAGCGGCCGACAGCTGGGACCCAGTAGCTCAAGCAGTATTTGTTTTTTGAGGTGTGAGTAGAGTTTTTCTTGAGCGATGTTTTTGTTGTTGTTCAGAGGAGCAGGGTATCAACTGGGCGGGCTGTGGCCCCTCTGGCCCAGGCTATTCTTTTATGTCGACCAAATATCCAGCCCAGATATTAATTTTTCAATGTGAAAATGGCTAGCCCAGCTATACTTTTTTTGTGGAATACTCAACCCAGGTCAACTTGTTATTCTCCGCCCCGCATTAGACTTGCCAAGAAAATGGGCTTTAAGAAATAATAAATGGGCTGTAATTAAAAAAAATTGGCTGTAAATATAAAAAACGCACCAAACAGGTAATTTTTTAAATTTCATTACTTGTTGTGCGCGCAAAATTTTGTTAGATTTTTACCTAATACAAATTTATTTTGAAATTATATTTAATCTGACTCAAAATTTCGGGTTAAAAAATATTTCGGATCCCATCAAAATGTGGGAAATTTTGTTGATTTTTTTTAGCGGTTGGTTGAAATTATTAACCGTTGTCCTCGCTAGAAAATGGGCTGTAATTTTAACAAACAATAAATGGGCTGAGTAAATTCCATTAGAATTAAAAAGTGGGTTGTACATTATAACAAATCGCAAATGGGCTATATGTTCTCTACCACAGATGTGATGGTCACTTGTGGGCCTACTAAGTTGACGCTTACGCAAGGCTTTGTCAACTTATAGTCAACACATGATTCTAGTAGCAATGGTCGTTGGATGTCCATCTAACGGCTGTGGTGCTTCTTCAATTTCGGACATTCATGCTTCAGCCGCCCAAACCACCGCCGGCGGTACCGCCTGCTACCTCCTCCCGTGGTCGGCTGTGCTGCCTCGCAGGCCTCACCGGCCCACCCTACTTCCATCGCCGTCTAGGCCATTCCTCTACTCACCAACACCTCCTTTTATTCTCCAGCGACGACAGCCTCACACCGCAGCCGAACCAGTGAACCCTCGTACTCCCCTCCGCGTGGGCATCCATTGTTGTGTCTTCGCCGGCTCCGGGTCGTTCCCTTCCTAGGCCTCATCATCGTCCACCGCGTTGGTTCTCTCAGCGCGGCGTGGTCAACTTTGTCAACAAATGACAGCCATCAGAAAAGGCATGTACGTGGAGTGGCTGACAGTAGGGACCCGCATGCCCATGGCCGCATGCGAGCAAGTCCCTCATTATGCGAAAACAAATGATTTCTCCCCCTGACAGGTTTGAGCCACCAGCTACATCTTCGCACACAGGGAAGTGTTTGCTTTATTACACGGAAAAAAAAGTTACCTCTCCCTGACAGCTGGGACCCACCAGCTTTATTATCATCCATTTCACGAAAATATAGATTGTACCAAAGATGCTAAATTGTTTTCTTTTTATTCTAACTCGAAAAAGAAGAAATTAAAAAACCCGGAAAACATATTCGCACGCAAGGAAGTGCCACCTTATTACGAGCAAAAAAATGATTCCCCCCTGCTAGCTGGGACCCACCAGATTTGGAGGCTGACTTGTGGGCCAACTAAGTTGACGCGTACGGGCTTTGTCAACTTAGTCAAAACGATTCTAGCTGCACTGACCGTTGGATGTTAAATCAACGGCCATGCTGCGTATTCAACCTCTGGTCTTCTTGCTCCAGCCGCCCAAACTAGGCCCGTCGTACCGCCTACTCCAGCCTCCCATGGCCGGTTGTGCTGCCGCGCAGGCCTCACGGACCGACCATACTACGACTGGCTAGGCCTTCCCTCTACTCACCCACACCCCCTGTTATTCTCCGGTGACGGCAGCCTTACGCCACAGCCGAACCAGTGAACCCTCGTAATCCCCTCCGTGTGGGCATCCACCCGCCTCGTCTTCTCTGGCTCCTCGTCGTTCCCTTCCTAGGCCTCGCCGTTGTCCACCGCCTTGATGCTCTCGGCGCCTCGCGGTCAACGAGGTCAATGAACGACAGCCATCGATATTGGACTTTAGGTTGTGAGGCTGACAGCTGGACCCACCAGCTACATCTTCAAACACAAGGAAGTGCCTCCTTATTACTCGTAAAATAAAAATGATTCCTCCCCCTGACAACCGGGACCCACCAGTTATATCTTCGCACGCAAGGAAGTGCATCCTTATCCTCCCTGACAGCTGGGACCCACCCGGTCGAAGCGTACGTAGCGTTGTCGCGAACGTGTACGTACGTACTGGTCGATCGGTCTCTCTGCAACGATGAACCGTGGCCGAGCAAGCAGCGGCACGTGTAGTAGTAGAGCCCCCAACGTAGCAGTTCAGGCAGTCCCTTCTAAACCGTGTACACATGCGTACAGCCACATGCCAAAAAATACGGCCACGTACGTACATACGGGTGGGGTCTCGAACGCGTACTCATGCATACGTACGGCCAGGGCCCGTGTACATGTAGAGGCAACGGACGGCAGCAACGGCGTCCTGTTCATCGGGCAGCCAACCAGCTGGGTCGGAATGGAGAAACATCGTCCTGTTCATCGGGAGGCAACAGACTGGGACAGAATGCGTCTTGTTCAATGGGAGCCAACCGGCTTGGACGGAATAGCCGAAACGGGGTCTGGTGTACCGCAGTACGGAAGAAATGGCCTTCTGTTCGACCGGCTACGGTCAAAACGGGGGTCCTATTGATCGAGAGGGGTGTGGCGTACCGCAAAACGGAGGAAACGAACTTGTGTTTGAGCGCTACAGTCGAAACAGGGGTCCTGTTCATCGGGAGGGGTGTGGCGTACCGCAAAATGGAGGAAACGGACTTGTGTTGGAGCGCTACGGTCGAAACGGGGGTCCTGTTCATCGGAGGGGTGTGCCGTACTGCAAAACGGGACTCCACGGGCTACTGTTCACTGATATGTCCATTTTGCATCATGTTTTCCTACTGTTATTTATGATGTTTTTATGCATAATAATGCTTTTTGGAGTAATTCTAATGCCTTTTCTCTCATAATATGCAAGGTACACACAAAGAGGGAGAATACCGGCAGCTGGAAATCTGGACCTGGAAAAGCTACATCAGGCCACCTATTCTGCACAACTCCAAACAAGCTGAAACTTTACAGAGATTTTTTATGGAATATTTGAAGAATATTGGAGCAAATAAGTACCAGAGGGGGCCCACCAGGTGGGCACAACCCACCTGGGCGTGCCAAGGAGCCCAGGCGCGCCCTGGTGGATTGTGCTCACCCAGGCCCACCTCCAGTGCCCATCTTCTGGTATATAAGTCATTTTGACCTAGAAAAAATAAGGAGAGGACTTTTGGGATGGAGCACCGCCGTCTCGAGGCGGAACTTGGGCAGGAGCACTTTTGCCCTCCGGCGGAGCGATTCCGCCAGGGGAACTTCCCTCTCGGAGGGGGAAATCATCGTCATCGTCATCACCAATAACTCTCCCATCTTGGGGAGGGCAATCTCCATCAACATCTTCAACAGCACCATATCATCTCAAACCCTAGTTCATCTCTTGTGTTCAATCTTGTTACCGGAACTATAGATTGGTGCTTGTGGGTGACTAGTAGTGTTGATTACATCTTGTAGTTGATTACTATATGGTTTATTTGGTGGAAGATTATATGTTCAGATCCAATAGGCTATTTAATACCCCTCTGATCTTGAGCATGATTATCATTTGTGAGTAGTTACTTTTGTTCTTGAGGTCACGGGAGAAATCATGTTGCAAGTAATCATGTGAACTTAATATGTGTTCGATATTTTGATAGTATGTATGTTGTGATTCCCTTAGTGGTGTCATGTGAACGTCGACTACATGACACTTCACCATGTTTGGGCCTAAGAGAATGCATTGTGGAGTAGTAAGTAGATGATGGGTTGCGAGAGTGACAGAAGCTTAAACCCCAGTTTATGCGCTATTCCGTAAGGGACCGATTGGATCCAAAAGTTTAATGATATGGTTAGAATTTATTCTTAATACTTTTCTCGTAGTTGCGGATGCTTGCGAGAGGGTTAATCATAAGTAGGAGGCTTATTCAAGTAAGAACAGCACCTAAGCACCGGTCCACCCACATATCAAATTATCAAAGTAGCGAACACAAATCGAATCAACATGGTAAAAGTGACTAGATGAAATTCCCGTGTACCCTCAAGAACGCTTTGCTTATTATAAGAGACCGTTTTGGTCTGTCCTTTGCCTCAAAAGGATTGGGCTACCTTGCTGCACTTTTGCTACTACTATCGTTACTTGCTCATTACAAATTATCTTGCTATCAAACTACTCTGTTACTTACAATTTCAGCACTTGCAGACATTACCTTGCTGAAAACCACTTGTCATTTCCTTCTGCTCCTCGTTGGGTTCGACACTCTTACTTATGAAAAAGAGCTACAATTGATCCCCTATACTTGTGGGTCATCAAGGCTATTTTCTGGCGCTGTTGCCGAGGAGAGAAGCGCCTTTGGTAAGTGGAATTTGGTAAGGAAACATTTATATAGTGTGCTGAAATTTATTGTCACTTGTTACTATGGAAAACAATCCTATGAGGGGTTTGTTTGGGGTATCTTCACCTCGACCGGAACCACAATTAGCTACCCCTCAACCTACTGCACCTACTAAAAATATTGAATATGAAATTCCTTCGGGTATGATAGAACAACTGCTAGCTAATCCTTATGCAGAAGATGGAACCGAACATCCCGATATGCACTTGATATATGTGGAACAAATTTGTGGATTGTTTAAGCTTGCAGGTTTACCCAGAGATGACGTTATGAAAAAGGTTTTCCCTTTATCTTTGAAGGGAAAAGCATTGGCATGGTATAGGCTAGGCGATGATATTGGATCTTGGAATTGGAGTTCCATCAAAAAATTTATCCTATGCATCTAGTTCATCGTGATCGGAATTATATATATAATTTTTGGCCTCGTGAAGGAGAAAGTATCGCTCTAGCTTGGGGGAGGCTTAGGTTAATGTTATATTCATGCCCCAACCATGAGCTCTCAAGAGAAATTATTATCCAGAACTTTTATGCTCGGCTTTCTCGTGATGGTCAATCCATGCTTGATACTTCTTGTACTGGTTCTTTTATGAGGAAGACTATTATCCTAGGGAGAAGGAGGAAACGAGCTCAAATGAGGACGAACCTCCATTACCTCAACCTGGGGACATGCATGTGGAATTCAAGAAGTCAAGCCTCCCAAACAAACCAAAGAGGCCTAAGATTCAGTTCATACCTTTCCATCTTTTGCAGGAAAATAAGCAAAATCTTTGCAAAAAGGTGCTGGAGCTTGAGCAGGAGGTCGGTGAACTGAAGGAGGAAAATTCCGTCCTCAAGCGTAAGCTAAGGAAGAAGGACAAATCCACTACTTCATCACCACCACCTTCTTCTTCATCACCAAAGGAAAATTGAGTTTCGGGTATGGGCACTCCCCTTGGCTTCCGCCAAGCTTGGGGTAGGTGCCCCGGTATCGTATCATCCCCACTATCTTCTTGCCTTTACTTATTTTAGTTCGATCTTTTGCTTTAAATGAATAAAAGTTTAGTTCGATCCTTTCTTTTTGAGAGTTTGCTTAGTGATCTATCCTTGTAATCGTGTGCAAGATATATAATAAAGTTTAGTTTGAGTTTTTGCTTTCTTTACTTTCATGTTGCAATAAAAAGAAAGGAAATAAAAGAAAAAGATCATATGCTAATCTTATGGTAGGTGATGGCACCACATAAGGAAAAGTATGAGTAGAAAATTTTATTAGAGATTGACAAACATAGCATTGGTCAATGATGCAACTCATGAAAGAATTAATAAGGGAAGAGAAGATTCACATATAAATATACTATCCTAGAAATCTTTTGTGATTGTGAGCCCCCATCAAATTATTATATGCCAAAATTGTTGACGTTGAACGAGGAAGACAACATAATGATTGATGCTTGTTCATATTCACATAGAAGTTATATTGTCATAGATCCTTCAACATGTGGTGTTTGCCCCCTATCTTTGCTAGCCAAAAATTCCGCACTAAGTAGAGATACTACTTGTGCATCCAAAAAACCCTTAAACCCAAATCTTATTTTCAAGTTTCCACCATACCTACCTAGGGATTGAGCAAGATCCCTCAAGTAAGTTGTCATCGGTGCAATAAGGCAATAAAAATTGCTTCCAAAAGTGTGAGATCATTTAGTGTAAAGGAAAATTGAGCGTTGTACGAACTTGTGATGGTGAAGAATAAAAGCGACAGACTGCATAATAAAGGTTGCCATCACAAGGGGCAATACAACGTGGCGTTCCTTTGCACTAAGGGGTTGAGCATACAAACAAATAAGCACATGGCAACCTCTGCTTCCCTCTGCGAAGGGCCTATCTTTTACTTTTATGCAAAGAGTCAAAGTTCTTCTCTCTTTTCCTTTTATTTTTATCCTTTGGCAAGCATCATATGGTGAGGAAAGATCTAGGCACATATGTCCAGTTGAATATGGGTGGCATAAGTTATTATTGTTGACATCGCCCTTGAGGTGAATACGTTGGGAGGCGAAACTATAAGCCCCTATCTTTCTATGTGTCTGGCTGAAACATTTTGCTCATGTGTATGCGGTGAGTGTTAGCAATC
This sequence comes from Thinopyrum elongatum, assembly GCA_011799875.1. Taxonomy (NCBI): domain Eukaryota; kingdom Viridiplantae; phylum Streptophyta; class Magnoliopsida; order Poales; family Poaceae; genus Thinopyrum; species Thinopyrum elongatum. Next base: position 117,369,266 of record CM022301.1, on the reverse strand, counting down.
ATAGAAGACTATATGATGGTTAAGTATGTGGACTTGCCTAAAGGCTCCGATACGTGACCCTTCCTGAAAAGATGATGAATTGTAGTTGCAAAGTTGAGTGAGAACACAGTTTGTTGGTTTCTAATAGAGTTTATGCTTTATACTTCAATTGTGTGATGAACTGTCACTTACTCATGAGAAGTTTATGATAAAAGTTCTATGATAAAAGTCTTATGTTTAAATTTGTTGTTGTTATAATAATCTACATGATGCTTCTATGTCCGTATTTTGTTTTTATCGACACCTCTCTCTCTAAGCATGTGGACATGTTTTTCGATTTCGGTTTTCGCTTGAGGACAAGCGAGGTCTAAGCTTGGGGGAGTTGATACGTCCATTTTGCATCATGTTTTCCTACTGTTATTTATGATGTTTTTATGCATAATAATGCTTTTTGGAGTAATTCTAATGCCTTTTCTCTCATAATATGCAAGGTACACACAAAGAGGGAGAATTCCGGCAGCTGGAAATCTGGACCTGGAAAAGCTACGTCAGGCCACCTATTCTGCACAACTCCAAACAAGCTGAAACTTTACGGAGATTTTTTATGGAATATTTGAAGAATATTGGAGCAAATAAGTACCAGAGGGGGCCCACCAGGTGGGCACAACCCACCTGGGCGCGCCAGGGAGCCCAGGCGCGCCCTGGTGGGTTGTGCTCACCCAGGCCCACCTCCGGTGCCCATCTTCTAGTATATAAGTCATTTTGACCTAGAAAAAATAAGGAGAGGACTTTCGGGACTGTGCGCCGCTGTCTCGAGGCGGAACTTGGGCAGGAGCACTTTTGCCCTCCGGCGGAGCGATTCCGCCGGGGGAACTTCCCTCCCGGAGGGGGAAATCATCGTCATCGTCATCACCAACAACTCTCCCATCTTGGGGAGGGAAATCTCCATCAACATCTTCAATAGAACCATCTCATCTCAAACCCTAGTTCATCTCTTGTGTTCAATCTTGTTACCGGAACTATAGATTGGTGCTTGTGGTTGACTAGTAGTGTTGATTACATGTTGTAGTTGATTACTATATGGTTTATTTGGTGGAAGATTATATGTTCAGATCCAATATGCTATTTAATACCCCTCTGATCTTGAGCATGATTATCATTTGTGAGTAGTTACTTTTGTTCTTGAGGTCACAGGAGAAATCATGTTGCAAGTAATCATGTGAACTTGATATGTGTTTGATATTTTGATAGTATGTATGTTGTGATTCCCTTAGTGGTGTCATGTGAACGTCGACTACATGACACTTCACCATGTTTGGGCCTAAGAGAATGCATTGTGGAGTAGTAAGTAGATGATGGGTTGCGAGAGTGACAGAAGCTTAAACCCCAGTTTATGCGCTATTCCGTAAGGGGCCGATTGGATCCAAAAGTTTAATTCTATGGTTAGAATTTATTCTTAATACTTTTCTCGTAGTTGCGGATGCTTGCGAGAGGGTTAATCATAAGTAGGAGGCTTGTTCAAGTAAGAACAGCACCTAAGCAGCGGTCCACCCACATATCAAATTATCAAAGTAGCGAACACAAATCGAATCAACATGGTGAAAGTGACTAGATGAAATTCCCGTGTACCCTTAAGAACGCTTTGCTTATTATAAGAGACCGTTTTGGCCTGTCCTTTGCCTCAAAAGGATTGGGCTACCTTGCTGCACTTTTGCTACTACTATCGTTACTTGCTCGTTACAAATTATCTTGCTATCAAACTACTCTGTTACTTACAATTTCAGCACTTGCAGACATTACCTTGCTGAAAACCACTTGTCATTTCCTTCTGCTCCTCGTTGGGTTCGACACTCTTACTTATCGAAAAGAGCTACAATTGATCCCCTATACTTGTGGGTCATCATTCACCCACCGTCGACTTCCTCCAGCCTCCACCTGCTACTGTTCATCCACCGTGTCTTCCTCCTGCCTCCACCAGCTACTGTTCATCCACGGGCTACTATTCATCCAGCCCTCCACCGGCTATTGTTCAACCAGCCCTCCACGGGGTCCTGTTCATCCACCCCCAACCAGCTCGGCTGTGGCGGCCTCCTCTCGGGGTCCTGTTCATCCAGCGGCAACGGCCTATATACTACCACGGGGTCCTGTTCATCCAACCCCCACCGAGAACTGTTCATCCAACCCCAACCACGTACGTCTCGACTCGTTCAACCGCAACCCCCACATTCACTGTTCATCAAGAGGCAGCAGGTTCGATCGGCTTCAGTAAGCAGCAGCAGCGATCGATCGCTCGGGTTCAGTTAGCAGCAGTAGCGAAGGAATCGCTCGGGTTCGGTTAACAGCCAAGGGATCGATCGCTCGGGTTCAGTAACATAGCTAGTGCAATCGCTCGGGTTCAATAAGCGAACGCCTCGCTCGGGTTCAGTTAGAGCCCAAAGCCTCGCACCCACGCGCGTACGCGTACGAGAGAAACGCGCAATCCCTCCGTGCATCGCTCGGCCCAACCACCCACCGTAACCGGGAACTCCCCAAAATTTTCCTCGCCCTCGCTTCTACCACGATTTTTTTCGTCATGGACGGCCCAAAGAATGTCATGCAGGTGCGTCCCCGGCCCGCCCAGGACGAAAAGCCCATTTTCTGTCATGATTTTTTGTCATAGAAGTAGGAGCCCACCACATCTATGATGATAAGCATGACAGGAAAAAAAATCGTTCGGCCCAAAATGTCACGGATGTGTCTTTTTTTTTGTAGTGCACCACACGGGAACAGATATGGGCACTCGGCGTTGTATGTATCAGCCAAAGCTCTCAAGACATCAGTGACTGAGCGGCGCGCGCCCGGGTGGCCCGTGTAAGCACTTGCCTTGTATAAGGAGGTTGCCAGGACTGACACCGGCCACCCTCATACGTGCAAGAGTGCAAAGGGCGATGGGCCAAGACCCCTGCGTGCTTAGGATGTAGACCGGCGTGCTGGCCTCTTTGTTGAGCCTAGGTAGGGCTACGACGTGTTGATCTTCCGAGGATGGGCATGACCCAGGAAAGTGTGTCTGACCAGAGTGATCGAGCGTGTTGGGTAATGTGGTGCACCCCTCCAGGGAACTTTATCTATTCAAATAGTCGTGTCCACGGTAATAGGACGACTTGGAGTTGTATCCCGATCTATACAACTATAATTGGATACTGGAGATGTAAATGGATATGATGGCTCCAAGATTGCTTTCTCGCAGGGAGTCGAGGAAGGATCTCTGGGTGTGTTTACTACAACATACTTCCTACATATAATATGCTATTCTTTACTCTTCTAAATGATGCAAGATGCTTAAAGATGCTAGTCTTCGATAGGCTGGGCCTTTCTCTTTATTCTGGCATTTCTGCAGTCTAGCCCACATATACAACCCCATTCCTTTGATACTGATGCATACTTAGCATAGATCTGATGTAAGTCTTACGAGTACTTCGGATGAGTACTCACGGTTGCTTTGCTCCCCCCTTTTACCCCCATACCCGATTGCTATGATCAGATGATGGATCCCAGGAGTCAGACGCCACCGTCGATGACTACTACTACCCCGAGGGTGCCTACTACTACGTGGAGACCGCCGACGACCAGGAGTACTTAGGAGGCTCCCAGACAGGAGTCCTTGCCTTTTCGATCGTTGTTGCTTTTGTGCTAGTCTTCTTAAGGCAAACTTGTTTAACTTATGTCTGTACTCAGATATTGTTGCTTCCGCTGACACTTGTGTTTTCGAGCTTATGTATTCAAGCCCTTGAGGCCACTGGCTTGTAATTTAAAGCTTGTATGACTTTAATTTGTGTCTAGAGTTGTGTTGTGATATCTTCACGTGAGTCCCCTGATCTTGATCGTACACATTTGTGTGTATGATTGAATCGGGGGCGTCACAGAGGGATAATAGACTTTCACAATAAGTATGTGAGTTCTTTATGACTAGAGTGAGTCCATGGATTATATGCACTCTTACCTTTCCACAATTCGCTAGCCTCTTCTGTACTGTGCATTGCCCTTTCTCACCTCGAGAGTTGGTGCAAACTTCGCCGGTGCATCGAAACCCCATGATATGATATGCTCTATCACGCATAAGCCTCCTTATATCTTCCCCAAAACAGCCACCATACCTACCTATCATAGCATTTCCATAGCCATTCCGAGATATATTGCCATGTAACTTCCACTGTTCCATTTTTATGACATACATCTTCATTGTCATATTGCTTTGCATGATCATATAGCTGACATAGTATTTGTGGCTCAGCCACCGTTCATCATTTTTTATACATGTTATGCTAGATCATTGAACATCCTGGTACACTGCCAGAGGCATTCATATAGAGTCATATGTTCCAGTTTTATCGAGTTGTAAGTAAATAGAAGTGTGATGATCATCATTATTAGAGCAATGTCCCAGTGAAGAAAGGATGATGGAGACTATGATTCCCCCACAAGTCGGGATGAGCAACCAGACGAAAAAAATAAAAAAGAAGAGGCCAAAAAGAGCCCACCAAAAAAATGAGAGAAAAAGAGAGAAGGGGCAACGCTACTATCCCTCTCCACACATGTGCTTCAAAGTAGCACCATGTTTTTCATATAGAGAGTCTCCTGAGTTGTCACTTTCATATACTAGTGGGAATTTAACGTTATAGAACTTGGCTTGTATATTCCGATGATGGGCTTCCTCAAATGCTTGAGGTCTTGATACGTCTCCAATGTATCTATAATTTATGAAGTATTCATGACATGTTTACAACAAATTTATATGGTTTTGGTATGATTTGCATGGAACTAACCCGGACTGACGCTGTTTTCAACAGAACTACCGTGGTGTTGTTTTTTGTGCAGAAATAAAAGTACTCCGAATGCAACAAAACTTTTTGATGATTTTTTTTGGAATAAAAGAGGCACTAGAAGCTTCGTGGGAGGACCAGAAGGTGAAGGAGGTGAGCGCAAGACACCTGGGTGCGCCAGGAGGCCCAGGCACGCCCAGGTGGGTTGTGCTCACCTCGAGGCCCATCTTCGCGTGATTCCAACGCTGAAAATCCTATTAATAGAGAAACCATCAGAAATAACCCTAGATCAGAAGTTCCGCCGCTGCAAGCCTCTGTAGCCATGAAAAACCAATCTAGACCCCGTTCCGGCACCCTGCCGGAGGGGGAAATCATCACCGATGGCCATCTTCATCATCCCGGCGGCCACCATGATGAGGAGGGAGTAGTCCACCCTCGGGGTTGATGGTTTGTACCAGTAGCTATGTGTTTAATCTCTCTCTCTCTCTCGTGTTCTTGAGATGGGACGATCTTGATGTATCGCAGGCTTTGTTAATATAGTTGGATCATATGGTGTTTTCCCCTCTCTATCTTGTTGTGATGAATTGAGTTTTCCCTTTGAGATTTCGTTTCATCGGATTGAATACTTTTATGGATTTGAGAGCACTTGATCTATGTCTTGGCACTCAACTCGCGGATTCCCGAGGTGACATTGGGGTAATCTATGCATAGGGGTTGATCCACGTTTCCGTCCTTGTTTCTCCGGTAGAAATCTTGGGGCACTCTTTGAGGTTCTTTGTGTTGGATTGAGTATTATGAATCTGAAATTGTTTGATGCATATCGTATAATCAACTCACGGATACTCGCGGTGACATTGGAGTATCTAGGTGACATTAGAGTTGGCTGATGTGTATCATATGGTGTTACTTTAGTACGAACTCTTGGTTAGATCGATCGGAAATAATAGCTTGGAGTTATTTTAGTACGAACTCTAGGATAGATTGATCGGAAAGAATAGCTTTGAGGTGGTTTCATACCCTACAAACAATTTCTTCTTATGTTCTCCGCTAGATAAGAACTTTGGAGTGATTCTTCATCGCACGTTGAGGGATGGTTATATGATCCAATTATATTAGCATTGTTGAGAGATTGCACTAGCGAAAGTACAGACCCTAGGCCTCATTTTCAAGCATCGCAATACCGTTTGTGCTCCGTTTTATCAATTGCTACCTTGCTGTTTTTTATTGTTACTATTACAAAAATCAATATCTACTATCATTACTACACTTGTATCACCATCTCTTCGCCGAACTAGTGCACCTATACAATTTACCATTGTATTTGGTGTGTTGGGGACACAAGAGACTTTTTATTATTTGGTTGCAGGGTTGTTTGAGAGAGACCATCTTCATCCTACGCCTCCCACGGATTGATAAACCTTAGGTCATCCACTTGAGGGAAATTTGCTACTGTCCTACAAAACTCTGCGCTTGGAGGCCCAACACGAGTCTACAAGAACAAGTTGTGTAGTAGGCATCAAGCTCTTTTCTGGCGTCGTTGCCAGGGAGGTGAGTGCTTGAAGGTATATCTTTAGATCTTGCAATTGAATCTTTTAGTTTCTTGTTTTACCACTAGTTTGGTTTATAAAAAGAAAACTACAAAAAAATGGAATTGAGGTGGTCTCATATTGTTCATCATTATAATGTCTTTCTTGAAAATGATGGAAAGGAAAATTGTGCTCAATCGATAGAAGAAGAATTCAATAAAATGTTTGGCATAAATGATGAGCATAATTGCAATGTTGTTGGTATGAATTCTTTGAATATCCATGATGTTAGTGATATGCAAAGCTACAAGCTTGGGGATGCTATGTTTGATGAAGATGATATTTTTAGTCCCCCAAGTTTTGATGAGAATATTTACTATGATGAAAGCATGCCTCCTATCTATGATGATTATGGTGATGACATGTATGCTATAAAGGGTAATGATAGTCATGAAACTTGTCATCATGATTTCAATTATGTCAACCAAGTATCTCATGATAGTTATTTTGTTGAGTTTGCTCCCACCACTATTCATGAGAATAAATTTGCTTATGTGGAGAGTAATAAAATATTTATGCTTGTGGATCATGAAAAGAATGCTTTATGTGATAGTTATATTGTTTAATTCATTCATGATGCTACTGAAAATTATCATGAGAGAGGAACATATGCTTTTACATATTGCAATAATATCAAGTTTCCTCTCTATGTGTTGAAAATCTTGAAGTTTTGCTTCTTTTGCCTTCCTATGCTAGTTGATTATTGATACCATAAATTGTTTGCTTACAAAATCTCTATGCACAGGAAGTGGGTTAGACTTAAATGTGCTTGTCATGTGCTTCAGGATGCTCCCGTTAAGTTTCAATTCTTATCTTTTATGTGAGCATCATTGAAATCATCATGCCTAGCTCAAAAGGCATTAAAGAAAAGTGCTTGTTGGGAGACAACCCAACACTTATACCTACTGTTTTTGTGTGTTAACATGATTAGGCTACTTTAGTAATCATGTTTTATAGCTCTTGTTTCAATAAAGTACCAAGTAAAGCCTTTGGGATAGTGTGGATAATAGTTGACTTGATTCTGTGCAAAAACAGAAACTTTTGCTTCCAGTAACAGAATTGTTTCAATTCACTGGAGTGTCGGTAAAATTCTGAATTTTTTACAGTTGATGGATATACAAATTTTCTACGTTTTCCTAATGTTTCAGATTTTTTGGAGTTACATAAGTATGACCTTAATTCAGATCTTTACGTACTGTTCTGTTTTTGACAGATTCTGTTTGCAATGCATAGTTTACTTGTTTTATAGTTTCTATGGCTTATATTTGTCAATATAAGTTGTAGAAATTGTAGGGTACAGTAGTAATTATGTGAGAACAATTATGAATCTTATCTTGACAGTAATAAAGTGAATGATTTGTCTTTATCATACTAACCCATCTCACGAAGTTCCGTTAAGTTTTGTGTGATTGAAGTTTTCAAGTTTTGGGTGAGATATCGATATGAGGAGAATAAGGAGTGATAAGACCCTAAGCTTTGGGATGCCCAAGGCACCCCAAGGTAATATTCAAGGAATATCCAAGCAACTAAGCTTGGGGATGCCCCGGAAGGCATCCCCTCTTTCGTCTCCAACATTATCGGTAACCTCACTTGGAGCTACATTTTCATTCGTCACATGATATGTGTTTTGCCTGGAGCATCATTTTATTTTATTAGGATTTGCTTGCTGTTATTTGGAATAATGTTTTATATATTTTACTTCAATAAAAATGTCAAGTATAGCCTTTGCCATGCTTATTTTGCAAGTCTATGTGTTGCTGTTTGAAAACAGAAAGTTGCACGCTATTGCGTGAATTCTTGAGAAAAGTCAGAATGTGATAAAATGTTGATTTTTTTTTTTTTGCACAATAAGATATGATAAATTTTCTACAGTCTGGTAAATTTTCAGAATTTTTGGAGTTAGGTAATTATGAGGATAATTGCACTCTTTACAGACTGTTCTATTTAGACAGATTGCTGTTATGTTTGCATATATTTGCTTGTTTAATGATTCTATTTGAGGATAGGAGTATTAAATATGCAGAGGCATTTAGTATGCAATGTTAAATAATAACTTTGGTGATTTGCTACAGTAGAGAATGATAAGGTGTTGCATTGATTTATACTAACTTATCTCACTAGTTCTTGTTGAGTTTTGTGTGGATGAAGTTTTTAAGATTTAGGGAAACTGTGATATAAAAGGAATTAAGGAGACACAAAAACTCAAGATTGGGGATTCCCAAGGCATCCCAACATAATATTCCAAGAAGTATCAAGCATCTAAGCTTGGGGATGCCCCGGTAGGCATCCCACCTTTCTTCTTCAACAATTATCAGTTAGTATCGGTTGAGCCTAAGTTTTTGCTTCTTCACATGATGTGTGCTATTCTTAGAATGTCATTTAGTTTTTGTTTTTCTTGCTGTTTTAATAAAATACTTACATATGAAAGTTTTTAAATAAGAAATAATCCTCACATAGCTACCTATTTACTTGACTACTCACTTGATCTTCACTTATATCTTTTTGGAGTAGTTTGTCATTTACTCTGGTGATTCACTTATATCCTATGAGTAAATTGTTGAATGAATTGAATATCATGAATTTGAAATTATATGTTCATATCATACCTAGTGGTAGCTTCACATTGGGTTTAGAAAGTGAAATCTTTTGAAGCTTGACAATCACAATATTGGTCATACAAGCAATTCATGAATGATTAGTATAAGGAAGAGAACTTTCACATACAAATATATTATCTTGGACATCTTCTATGATTGTGAATACCCATTAATTATTTTCAAACTTGAGAAAATTAGTTGAAGTTGGACAAGGAAGACAGCGTAATGAGTTATGGTTGTGTATATTTGCATAGAAGTTATATTGTTATGGATCCTCCAACATGTGGTGTTTGCCTAGGATCTTTTGCTAGCCAAAAATTCGTACTAAGTAGAGATACTACTTGTGCATCCAAAAAACCCTTAAACCCAGTTTCTTGCCATGAGTGTCCACCATACCTACCTATGGATTGAATAAGATCCTTCAAGTAAGTTGTCATCGGTGCATCAAGCAATAAAAATTGCTCCTAAATATGTTTGATCTTTTATTGTAAGGAAAAATTGAGCATTGTCCGAACTTGTGATGGCAAAGTAATAAAAGCGATGGACTGCATAATAAAGATTGTTATCATAAGGGGTAATATAACGTGACATTCCTTTGCATTAAGAGTTTGGGCATCCAAAAATAAAAAGCGCATGACAACATCTGCTTCCCTCTGCGAAGGGCCTATCTTTTACTTTTTAGTATTCACTTTTATGCAAGAGTCAATAGTATGCATTCTCATTTAAACCTCAATTATTCTCAAGTTGGCAAGCATCATGTGGTGGGGAAAGATCTAGGCACATATGGCCAGTCAAATATATTTGATCATGATTTATTATTGTTGACAAAGATCTCTATGATAAATGAGTTGGGAGGCGAAACATTAAGCCCCTATCTTTCTCTATGTTCGATGGATGCCATTTGTTCTAAAAATATGCTTTGAGTACTAGCAATCATAGAAGACTATATGATGATTGAGTATGTGAAGCTCTTACTTAGATTTTGTTGAATAAGTTGAATTGCAATTGTTTGGTGACTGAGAACATAGGTTGTCAAGTTTCAAGAGAATTCATTGTTTGAACCTTAACATGTGAATTGGTTGCTACTTTATCATGATGAGTTTTATGAGAAAGAATTGTTGTTATGATGCTAGAAAAAGTGATTGAAATTATCATTGATCAAACTTACGCACTTTGCTAGCATTCACACTTTATAAATTATTTCTTTTATCATTTACCTACTCGAGGACGAGTAGGGATTAAGCTTGGGGATGCTGATACGTCTCCAACGTATCTATAATTTATGAAGTATTCATGCCATGTTTACAACAATTTTATATGGCTTTGGTATGATTTGCATGGAACTAACCCGGACTGACGCTGTTTTCAGCAGAACTACCGTGGTGTTGTTTTTTGTGTAGAAATAAAAGTTCTCTAAATGCAACAAAACTTTTTGATGATTTTTTTGGAATAAAAGAGGCACTAGAAGCTTCGTGGGAGGACTAGAAGGTGAAGGAGGTGAGCACAAGACACCTGGGCGCGCCAGGAGGCCCAGGCGCGCCCAGGTGGGTTGTGCTCACTTCGAGGCCCATCTTCGCATGATTCCAATGCTAAAAAATCCTATAAATAGAGAAACCATCAGAAATAACCCTAGATCAGAAGTTCCGCCACCGCAAGCCTCTGTAGCCACGAAAAACCAATCTAGACCCCGTTCCGGCACCCTGTCGGAGGGGGAAATCATCACCGGTGGCCATCTTCATCATCCCGGTGGCCACCTTGATGAGGAGGGAGTAGTCCACCCTCGGGGCTGAGGATTTGTACCAGCAGCTATGTGTTTAATCTCTCTCTCTCTCTCTCTCGTGCTCTTGAGATGGCACGATCATGATGTATCGTGGGCTTTGTTAATATAGTTGGATCATATGGTGTTTTCCCCTCTCTATCTTGTTGTGATGAATTGAGTTTTCCCTTTGAGATTTCGTTTTATCGGATTGAATACTTTTATGGATTTGAGAGCACTTGATCTATGCCTTGGCACTCAACTCGCGGATTCCCGAGGTGACACTGGGGTAATCTATGCATAGGGGTTGATGCACGTTTTCGTCCTTGTTTCTCTGGTAGAAATCTTGGGGCACTCTTTGAGGTTCTTTGTGTTGGATTGAGTATTATGAATCTGAAATTGTTTGATGCATATCGTATAATCAACTCACGGATACTCGCGGTGACATTGGAGTATCTAGGTGACATTAGAGTTGGCTGATGTGTATCATATGGTGTTATTTTAGTATGAACTCTTGGTTAGATCGATCGGAAAGAATAGCTTGGTGTTATTTTAGTACGAACTCTAAGATAGATTGATCGGAAAGAATAGCTTTGAGGTGGTTTCGTACCCTACAAACAATTTCTTTTTATGTTCTCCGCTAGATAAGAACTTTGGAGTGATTCTTCATCGCACGTTGAGGGATGGTTATATGATCCAATTATATTAGCATTGTTGAGAGATTGCACTAGCGAAAGTACAGACCCTAGGCCTCATTTTCAAGCATTGCAATACCGTTTTTGCTCCGTTTTATCAATTGCTACCTTGCTGTTTTTTATTGTTATTATTACAAAAATCAGTATCTACTATCATTACTACACTTGTATCACCATCTCTTCGCCGAACTAGTGCACCTATATAATTTACCATTGTATTTGGTGTGTTGGGGACACAAGAGACTTTTTATTATTTGGTTGCAGGGTTGTTTGAGAGAGACCATCTTCATCCTACGCCTCCCACAAATTGATAAACCTTAGGTCATCCACTTGAGGGAAATTTGCTACTGTCCTACAAAACTCTGTGCTTGGAGGCCCAACACGAGTCTACAAGAACAAGTTGTGTAGTAGACATCAGGTCTTCATGAGCAAGGAAGTTGGATGCACACCCACTTAGTTTCAGTTTGAGCTTTCATACAGTTATAGCTCTTAGTGCATCCATTGCATGGAAATCCCTACCCCTCGCATTGATATCAATTGATGGGCATCTCCATAGCCCGTTGATTAGCGCGTCGATGCGAGACTATCTTCCTTTTTGACTTCCCCTTTTTAATCTCTATCACCGCATTCTATTCCACCCATAGTGCTATATCCATGGCTCACGCTCATGTATTGCGTGGGAGTTGCAAAAGCTGAAGTGAGTTAATAAGTATGAACCAATTGCTCGGCTTGTCATCGGGGTGGTACATGATTAATACTTTGTGTTGGGTGGTTAATATTTAAATTAGCCCGGGTGTGTTCTACACCTGCTATTCATAGCGATAGGTAGTCTCTTGTAACTGTCTCCTACCTTCTATAAAAGTATGGCACACCATGGCGTACTCTCGAAGAAAGAAGATGTTGGAGCTAAACAATAAAGATGTGATACAAAAATTCACTGATACATCAAATATGCACACTAAGGGGATCTCTGAAGCTATCCCCTAAAACGGACATATTATTTGTCCCGGACGCTTCCGCGGATAGTGAAACGGGAGCCAACCATCCAACACTATCCATCAAACATCCGACCACATTTCAAACGAAATTTGAACAAACCAGACAAATTTCATGCAAACCAAACAATTTACATTAAACCGGACCAAATTCATGACATTTTCTACATGTTTTATTAAGCAAAGTGAACATGACATTTATTAACCTAGTCTAAATCTTTGCCAGCCACGGAGGCATATGTGTTCCATGTCCTGTCTCCGCCAGGTCCGGCAAGCTCAACGGTCGTGAGTAACGGTGTCCCGGCTAGGGGGGGCTCTCACCATGCCGACCCCCCGCTTGGTGGGTCGGGCTAGGGATCCCCTTGTCGGTTTCATTTTAGGCCACTTTGAGCATCCCATGGCGATCTACAAGGAAAACTAAGAAGCCTTGTCATTCAAGACAAGGGCTCTTATCCGCAAAGGACTCCTCTCCACCAACGTAGCCGACTAGGACTCTTGTAATCATAGGCCTTTGTTAACTTATATAAACTGGGGTTGTGCCAGTCGATAGAGATCGAGACACATTACAATCTCTTGGTAGATAATTGTACTCTATACTACATCCCAACGCAAAAAACACAAGCATGGTGTAGGGTATTATCCTCGGAGAGCTCGAACCTGGGTAAAAATCCTATGTCCCTGTTACCATCGTTCCAAGACGCCTAGCTTAGGATCCCTACCTTGAGATCTGTCGGATAGCTCCGTCAGTGGTGGCCCAAGCAAGAGCTAACAGAGCTCCATTAGTGGTGGCTCAAGCTTCTCGCAAAAAAAGTGGTGGCCCAAGCAGGTCCTGCTAGGTAATCATCGCGGTTTGATGGGAGTTCAGATCAATTCCGACGTGATTTGCACGCCGAGATAGATCTTCGTCTTCGACGCTTTCCTTCCATATGCCATGGGTTGCCTTGACGTGGTCCACTGGTGAACCTACATGGGGTCCTTGACCCGTCCCACCTGGGCGGGAGATGACGTGGTGAGTGACCCCTAATCCGGGACACCACCACACGTCCTTGTTCGTGATCGTGCTGCAGCCAACGCAAGTGTTGCATGCAGCCTCATATAGCGATCGTTGCTGCTTGACGAAGTTCAGCTCTTCCGCGGCCACGGCGCTACAGCCTCCTCGCTCGCTGTAGATTTGCCCCTCTGCTAGCCAATGATGCGCGATGAGGGCATGTTGTAGGGTTGGTCCTCATGCGTCAGCTTGAAAGCCGACACCGGGTGCTCCTCCGCCATGACGATGTTGAAGTGAGCCTGCGCCTGCTCCATGGTGAAGACGGTAAGATCAGGTCAAGCCAATATGTATGTGGATGTGGCGGAAGAGCCCAGTTCGGCGTTCCAGATGCAAACTAGCCATTGGATCCGATGATGCCTGCAAGCCAAATATGGTAGCTTAGCACTGTCGCAGAAGTATCCTAATGATTAATCGTCCCAACGAAGAGCGGATGAGAGTATTTATAGGTAGCATTTCTGTCACACACAAGGTGTCACAACTCTTGTGTGAAGTAACTGCTTGGGCTTCTGCAAATATCATTACTGTCCTAGATCACGGATAAACCTGTTTGACAAATATAAAGGGAATTGAGGTAACAACTATGAGAAGTATTTGAAGGAAATATGCCCTAGAGGCATATTTCCTTATTCATGATAGAGGTTTATTATTCATGCTAGAATTGTATTGATCGGAAACTTAAATACATGTGTGAATACATAAACAAATACCGTGTCCCTAGTAAGCCTCTACTAGACTAGCTCGTTGATCAAAGATGGTTAAGGTTTCCAAACCATAGACATGTGTTGTCATTTGATAACGGGATCGCATCATTAGGAGAATGATGTGATGGATAAGACCCATCCGTTAGCTTAGCATATTGATCGTTCAGTTTATTGCTATTGCTTTCTTGATGACAAATACATGTTCCTTCGACTATGAGATTATGCAACTCCCGGATACCGGAGGAATACCTTGTGTGCTATCAAATGTCACAACGTAACTGGGTGATCATAAAGATGCTCTACAGGTATCTCCGAAGGTGTTTGTTGAGTTGGCATAGATCCAGATTAGGATTTGTCACTCGAGTATCGGAGAGGTATCTCTGGGCCCTCTCGGTAATACAGATCATAAGAAGCCTTGCAAGCAAAGTGACTAAGGTGTTAGTTGCAAGATGATGTATTACAGAACGAGTAAAGATACTTATCGGTAACGAGATTGAACTAGGTATGAAGATACCGACGATCGAATCTCGGGCAAGTAACATACCGATGGACAAAGGGAATTACGTATGTTGTCATAAGGTTCAACCGATTAAGATCTTCGTAGAATATGTAGGAACCAATTTGGGCATCCAGGTTCCGCTATTGGTTATTGACCGGAGAGGTGTCTCGGTCATGTCTACATAGTTCTCGAACCCGTAGGGTCCACACGCTTAACGTTTGTTGACGATATAGTGTTATACGAGTTATATGATTTGGTGACCGAATGTTGTTCGGAGTCCCGGATGAGATCACGGACATGATGAGGAGTCTCGAAATGGTCGAGAGGTAAAGACTGATATATAGGACGATGGTATTCAGACACCGGAAGTGTTTCAGAGTGTACCGAGTAGTCATCGGTATACCGGAGGGGGTACCGGACACCCCCGGGAGGGTAATGGGCCTATTGGGCCATTAGAGGGGAGCACACCAGCCCACAAGGGGCTTGCGCACCCCCTATGGCAGCCGCCCAAGTGGGGAAAGGAAAGGGGGGATTCGGCCTCCCCCTTCCTTCCCTCTTCTCCCTTTCCTTCCCTCCTTCGATAAATATGGTAGGGGGGGCGCCTCTTGGGAAGGACCCCAAGTAGGATTCGGCCTACTTGGGGGCACCTCCTGGCTGCTCCCTCCTCCCCCCCCCCACCTATATATATGTGGGAGGGGGCGCCTAGCACAACCAGAACAATTGCTTAACCGTGTGCGGCGCCTCCCTCCACCGTTTACACCCCGGTCATATTTTCGTAGTGCTTAGGCGAAGCCCTGCGGAGATAGCTTCACCATCACCGTCACCACGCTGTCGTGCTGCCGGAACTCATCCTTCGCCATCTTGCTAGATCAAGAAGGTGGAGGACATCACCGAGCTGAACGTGTGCTGAACGCGGAGGTGTTGTACGTTCGGTACTCGATCGGTTGGAGCGCGAAGAAGTTCGACTACATCAACCGCGTTAACAAACGCTTCCGCTTACGGTCTATGAGGGTACGTAGACACACTCTCCCCTCTCGTTGCTATGCATCTCCATGGATAGATCTTGCGTGTGCGTAGAATTTTTTTTGTTTTCCATGCAACGTTTCCCAACAGCGGCATTCGAGCCAGGTCTATGCGTAGATGATATGCACGAGTAGAACACAAAGAGTTGTGGGCGGTGATAGTCATGCTGCTTACCACCAATGTCTTATTTTGATTCGGCGGTATTGTGGGATGAAGCGGTCTGGACCAACCTTACATGTCCATGCACATGAGACCGGTTCCACCGACAGACATGCAACTAGTTTTGCATAAAGGTGGCTGGCGGGTGTCTGCTTCTCCTACTTTAGTTGAATCGAATTTGACTACGGCCGGTCCTTGAAGAAGGTTAAAACAGCAAACTCGATGAATCACCGTTGTGTTTTTTGCGTAGGTAAGAACGGTTCTTGCTAGAAGCCCGTAGCAACCACGTAAAACTTGCAACAACAAAGTAGAGGACGTCTAACTTGTTTTTGCAGGGCATGTTGTGATGTGATATGGTCAAGATATGATGTGATATATGTTGATGTATGAGATGATCATGTTTTGTAATATCAACAACCGGCAGGAGCCTTAGGGTTGTCTCTTTATTGTATGAAATGCAAGCGCCATGTAATTGCTTTACTTTATCGCTATGCGTTAGCAATAGTTGTAGAAGCAATAGTTGGCGAGACGACCCCGACGCAACAATGGAGATCAAGGTGTCAAGCCGGTGACGATGGAGATCATGACGATGCTTTGGAGATGGAGATCAAAAGCACAAGATGATGATGGCCATATCATGTCACATATTTTGATTGCATGTGATGTTTATCCTTTATGCATCTTATTTTGCTTAGAACGGCGGTAGCATTATAAGATGATCCCTTCACTAAATTTCAAGATGAAAGTGTTCTCCCCGAGTATGCATCGTTGCCAAAGTTCGTCGTTTCGAAGCACCTCGTGATGATCGGGTGTGATAGACTCTACGTTCACATACAACGGGTGTAAGACAGTTTTGCACATGCAGAATACTTGGGTTAAACTTGACGAGCCTAGCATGTACTGTGACGCCCCCGACTCACGGGAAGATATCACAACACAACTCTAACAAAAATAAACGGAGGTCCACGAATATTACAAACCAGGGATCACGAGGATCCGAATACATAAGTCAGTCATACAAATAATATCTGGGTACAGACATAGTTAGACAAGGTTTGCCTTAAGAAGGCTAGCACAAACAACGACTCTAGATCGAAAGGCAAAGGCCTCCTGCCTGGGGCCTCCGATCCTACTCCTGGTCAGCTGGCTCGATCCAGTAGTACATGCCGTCTGGACCCTCCTGGTAGTAAGCTCCTGCGGGGACATCTGGCTCCTGGGCTTCAACGTCTGATGTAACATCAAATGGGGTATGGGGGAAAAAGAGGTAACAAAGCAACCGTGAGTACTCATCCGAAGTACTCAGCAAGCAAGGATCTACACTACAAATGCAACATTATCAAAGAGAGGCGGTATATGTGGACTGGGCTGCAGAAATGCCATAATAGAGAGAAGGCCTAGTCCTATCGAAGACTAGCATCTTCACGAAGCCACCATCTTGCAGCAATTAGAAGAGTACAGAAAAGCATTTTTTTAAGCAAACATGTTGAGGCAAAGCCTAGAGATCCTTCCTCGACTCCTTGCGAGAAAGCGATCCCAGAGCTTCAATTAATTAAACAAGTATCCAGTTCAAGCAATAGATCGGGATACCAAACTGAGCGTCCTTTACCGTAGGACCGGCTATCGATAGATGTTATCTTCCCTGCAGGGGTGCACTACTGTTACCCAACATGCTCGATCACCTCTGGCCGGACACACTTGCTGGGTAATGCCCGTCCTCGGGAGATCGACACGAAGCAGCACCCTACCTAGGCTCAGCAGAGAGGTCAGCACGCCGGACTAACCTATGCACCCAGAGGTCTTGGGCCATCGCCCTGGGCACCCTGCGCGTTGCGTGGCTGGCCGGGGTGCAGGCGCGACACTGAACTCGTCAGTGAAGTATCCAGCCCATTCCCGGCGATCAGCCCGCACGGTGAACTGTGACGCCTGAAGAGCTTTCGGGAGAAACGTACGACGTAGAGGGCCCCATAAACCATTATCCCGCGTGGTGGTAGTGCGTATAGGGCACGTCGACTCGCTCAGATAAAATACTCAAATCCAATAGGCTCATTTAATAACACGCGGAGACAATCAGAGTTTCTAAAGCTCCGCCTCAATATCACACTCGGGCGCCCTTCCGGGTAAGCCCAACATAATAGATCTCCCTGCGGGTACCCCTCAGGGTCGACCCACCGGTGACAAAGGTCAAAGTAACCATGTGGTCATAACATCAAGGGGGAAACCCGAGGAATCACCCTCGGAGGATTCCACCTGATGAAATCATCAAGGTGAACGTAGGAGGCATCACCCTCGAGGTTGACACTTGAGGGGGTTGCACGACAGAGTCGTATCGGAAGTGGTGAAGGAAGAATCACCCTCGATTACCACGACCGAATAGCTACACTGCAGAGTATTCATCAGGAGTGCGTTACGAGGTATCACCCTCGGCACTCGATAGTAACTATGCAGAGTCGTACAACTAAGGGGGGGTGAGGTGATGTGTCAGTCTCTGGTCGTCGATCACGTTGATCGAGTCATCGATGATGAAGCAGGGTCAACAAAGGCAAGGTGGGGGGGTTCACTGATGGATCACTAACCAACCTATACTAAGCAGTTTGAAATAGGCAGGTAAGGTAGCAATAAGCAGGTTACAAAAGCAGACTATGCATCAGAATAGGAGCAATCATTTACAGTAGCAAAATCTAATGCAAGCATAAGAGAATAGAATGGGCGATATAGGCATGCTCAAGGGGGGGGGTGCTTGCCTGGAAGCTCTGTTGAGAAGGAAGGATCGTCGTCGGCGTAGTTGATCACAGTGGCATCGGCAGCGGTCTCGGGGTCTACCGGAAATAAGTAGCGGAGGGGGAACACAATAATTAACAGAGGAATCAAAGCATCACAAAGCATAACACAGCAATACACGGTGCTAGGGGTGACCTAACGCAGTGTTATACGATACAGGTGAAGGGGGAAAACATCCGGGAATGTTTTCCCAGCGTTAGGCATTTCTCGGACAGATGAAACGGAGGGGACGGATCCATGTTCGCTATGCTAGAGGCATGTGACAGATGAATGGAGGGCCTATTCAGATTCATTGAATTTTTCTGAGCAACTTTCGTATATAAGTTATTTTCATCGGAGTTACAGTTTATTTTATATGAATTTTCAAAGCTTTAAACAATTTTAGAATTTGTTTAATTCGAGAATAAAACAGCAAAAACTTTTGTTACCTAGTGTTACTCTAGCCTATGTGTATGACAATGGAACCCAGGGGGCTGGTCAACCATTTCACTTTGACTGGTCAAAAGGTGAGGCAGGGCCCACATGTCATGGGCTTAGATATTTTAAATCTAACTTATTTATTTTATTTCTAGTGGGATCCACATGTCATTTGCACTATACCTAACCACTAATTAGTCTAACTAGTAGGAGTACTAATTATAGCTAACTACAGGGCCGGTCAAACTCTCTCACACACAACGCACATGACCAAGCTTGGACGGGGCAAACTCTCTGGTAGTCTGATGGGTTTCTTCAGTTCAGTTTCGTCAGTTATTTCTTCAGCAAACAACTTTGCAGCTACGAGCGAGAGCGACCAGCAAACAGCAGCGGCAGCAGCTAAGGAACAGCAGTGGCGGCGGCAACTATGCAGCGGCAGCAGTAGCAAGAAGGCAACAGCAGCAGAGCTTCAGCGGCAACAGCGGCAAAGCAGCAGGCAGCGGCCGCAGCTGCGGGGCGAGCAGCGAGGTAGCGCAGCAGAAGCAGCAGCAGCTAGCGCAGCGCAGCGAGGAGCACGGCAGCAGGAGCAGCACGCAACACTAGCCGCGGCATTAGCGACAGTAACACGCACGCACGTATGTACGCGTACGCATGAACTCGGATGAGCTAGGGGACGGCAAACGGCGACCAAATCGAGGCAGAGGAAGTGGGAATCCGGAGGAGAAGCTCACCACGGAGCCGGGGATGTGGTCGGGGAAGCCGGGGACGATCGGGGTCGAGCGAATCGACGATGGCGGCCGACGGTGCAGGATGTCGAAGATGAACTCGATGGCGGCGATGCGGGGCTCTCCGGCTTGGTCTCGAGGGCGCAGGCGACGAACTCGTCCACGGTGGACCTCCTGGACCCGTCAGTGTGGCGGACGGTGGCCGGTGGCCGCGTGCACGTTGACGACGCGGCCATGGAGGCGCTCGGCGAGGCGAGCAGAGAGGAAACGGCGCGTGTGTGGGGAACGGGAAGGCGGGCTAGGGTTTCGGGGTGCGGTGCGACGCCTTGTAGGTCGACGGGGGCGTGGCGGATGGCCGGCACGTGACCATCGCGGCCACGGGCGGCTGCCCGGCGTCCACCTCCCCTCTGTGAACAGAGGAGGAAGGAGAGGGGGAAGTTGGGTTGGGCCTTCTGTGTAGCTAGCAGGCCTAGTGCACAGTAGTAGGCTCTAGCCTTTTTCTTTTTCTTTTGTCTTTCTGCCTTTTCTATCTTTCTTCTTATAGTTTCTGTTTTCTTTTAAATGCCTTTTATTTTTAGTTTTATAAATTATGAACTTATCCTCTAAATTAGTATTATTAATTAGGCTACTGCCACAATTAGTTTGGCTTCAAAATAAAATAGTTCAATATTTTTATAATTAAAAAAGCATTCATTTAATTGTTTTAACTACTGTTTTAATTATTTTTGAGTATTTAAACATTTTATAAAAGTGTGGTTTCTCCACAATAAACCTATGGATTAATTACCACCTTTTAAACATTTTAGTTTTTGAAATTTTGAAAACTTTAAATTTTGATTTTAAATTTAAATTTGAATATGATCCGGTTTGAATCAAGGAGGTATTTAGAAACAATGAAAGTGATGACATGGCATCATTAACGTGGGAATACTGTAGCCTAATTATCCGGGCGTCACATGTACACACATGGTCTCGGATCACTGGAGACCGAAATGTCGAACGTGAGTCATATAGTAGATATGATCAACATAAAGATGTTCACCATTGATGACTACCCCATCTCATGTGATGATCGGACGTGGGTTAGTTGATTTGGATCACGTATCACTTAGATAACTTGAGGGATGTTTATTTAAGTGGGAGTTCATTAGTAATTTGATTAATTGAACTTAATTTATCATGGGCTTAGTCTTATAGTTTTGCATATCTATGTTGTAGATCAATGGCCCGAGCTACCGTTCCCCTGAATTTTAATGCGTTCCTAGAGAAAGCTAACTTGAGAGATGATGGTAGCAACTACACGGACTGGGTCCGTTACTTGAGGATTATCCTCATTGCTGCACAGAAGAATTATGTCCTTGATGCACAGCTGGGTGACGGGCCTGCTGCAGGAGCTGAAGCAGATGTTATGAACGTCTGGGAAGATCGATCTGATGACTACTCGATAGTTTCGGTGTGCCATGCTTTACGGCTTAGAACCGGGACTTCAAAGACGTTTTGAACGTCATGGAGCATATGAGATGTTCCAAGAGTTGAAGTTAATATTTCAAGCAAATGCCCGGGTTGAGAGATATGAAGTCTCCAACAAGTTCTATAGCTGCAAGATGGAGGAGAACAGTTCTGTCAGTGAACACATACTCAAAATGTCTGGGTATCATAACCACTTGACTCAGCTGGGAGTTGATCTTCCAGTTGATAGTGTTATTGACAGAGTTCTTCAATCACTGCCACCAAGCTACAAAGGCTTCGTGATGAACTATAATATGCAAGGGATGAATAAAACGATTCCTGAGCTCTTCGCAATGCTTAAAGCCGCGGAGGTAGAAATCAAGAAGGAGCATAAAGTGTTGATGGTTAACAAGACCACTAGTTTCAAGAAAAAGGGTAAGGGAAAGAAAGGGAACTTCAAGAAGAATGGCAAGCAAGTTGCACTCCCGGGAAGAAGCCCAAAGCTGGACCCAAGCCTGAAACTGAGTGCTTCTACTGCAAAGGGAATGGTCACTGGAAGCGGAACTGCCCCAAATACTTGGCGGATAAGAAGGATGGCAAAGTGAACAAAGGTATATTTGATATACATGTTATTGATGTGTACCTTACTAATGCTCGTAGCAGCACCTGGGTATTTGATATTGGTTCGGTTGCTCATATTTGTAACTCGAAACAGGAGCTGCGGAATAAACGAAGATTGGCTAAGGACGAGGTGACGATGCGCGTCGGGAATGGTTCCAAGGTCGATATGATCGCCGTCGGCACGCTACCTCTACATCTACCTTCGGGATTAGTTTTAGACCTCAATAATTGTTATTTGGTGCCCGCGTTGAGCATGAACATTATATCTGGATCTTGTTTATTGCGAGACGGTTATTCATTTAAATCAGAGAATAATGGTTGTTCTATTTATATGAGTAATATCTTTTATGGTCATGCACCCTTGATGAGTGGTCTATTCATGTTGAATCTCGATCGTAGTGATACACATATTCATAATATTGATGCCAAAAGATGCAAAGTTGATAATGATAGTGCAACATACTTGTGGCACTGCCGTTTAGGTCATATTGGTGTAAAGCGCATGAAGAAACTCCATACGGATGGACTTTTGGAATCACTTGATTATGAATCATTTGATACTTGCGAAGCGTGCCTCATGGGAAAGATGACTAAAACTCCGTTCTCGGGAACAATGGAGCGAGCTAATGACTTATTAGAAATAATACATACCGATGTATGCGGTCCGATGAGTGTTGAGGCACGCGGTGGGTATCGTTATTTTCTGACCTTCCCAGATGATTTGAGTAGGTATGGGTATATCTACTTGATGAAACACAAGTTTGAAACATTTGAAAAGTTCAAAGAATTTCAGAGTGAAGTAGAGAATCATCGTAACAAGAAAATAAAGTTTCTACGATCTGATCGTGGAGGCGAATATTTGAGTTACGAGTTTGGCCTTCATTTAAAACAATGTGGAATTGTTTCACAACTCACGCCACCTGGAACACCACAACGTAATGGTGTGTCCGAACGTCGTAACCGTACTTTATTAGATATGGTGTGATCTATAATGTCTCTTACCGATTTACCACTATCGTTTTGGGGTTATGCATTAGAGACAGCTGCATTCACGTTAAATAGGGCACCGTCTAAATCCGTTGAGACGACAGCGTATGAATTGTAGTTTGGCAAGAAACCTAAGCTGTTGTTTCTTAAAGTTTGGGGTTGCGACACTTATGTCAAAAGGCTTCAGCCTGATAAGCTCGAACCCAAATTGGAGAAGTGCGTCTTCATAGGATACCCTAAGGAAACAATTTGGTACACCTTCTACCACAGATCCGAAGGCAAGATCTTTGTTGCCAAGAATGGATCCTTTCTAGAGAAGGAGTTTCTCTCGAAAGAAGTGAGTGGAAGGAAAGTAGAACTTGATGAGGTAATTGTACCTTCTCTCGAATTGGAAAGTAGCACATCAGAGAAATCCGTTCCCGTGATGCCTACACCAACTAGAGAGGAAGCAAATGATCATGATCATGAAACTTCAGATCAAGTTGCTACTGAACCTCATAGGTCAACCAGAGCACGATCCGCACCAGAGTGGTACGGCAATCATGTACTAGAAGTCATGTTACTAGACCAAGGCGAACCTACGAACTATGAAGAAGCTATGATGAGCCCAGATTTCGATAAATGGCTTGAGGCCAAGAAATCTGAGATAGGATCCATGTATGAGAACAAAGTATGGACTTGCCCGATGATCGGCAAGCCATAGAGAATAAATGGATCTTCAAGAAGAAGACTGATGCTTAGGGTAATATTACTGTCTACAAAGCTCGACTTGTTGAGAAAGGTTTTCGACAAGTTCAAGGAGTTGACTACGATGAGACTTTCTCACTCGTAGCGATGCTTAAGTCCGTCCGAATCATGTTAGCAATTGCCGCATTTTATAATTATGAAATCTGGCAAATGAACGTCAAAACGGCATTCCTTAATGGATTTCTTAAAGAAGAGTTGTATATGATGCAACCAGAAGGTTTTGTCGATCCTAAAGGTGCTAACAAAGTGTGCAAGCTCTAGCGATCCATCTATGGACTGGTGCAAGCATCTCGGAGTTGGAATATACGCTTTGATGAGGTCATCAAAGCATATGGTTTTATACAGACTTACGGTGAAGCCTGTATTTACAAGAAAGTGAGTGGGAGCTCTGTAGCATTTCTGATATTATATGTGGATGACATATTATTGATTGGAAATGATATAGAATTTTTGGATAACATAAAAGGATACTTGAATAAGAATTTTTCAATGAAAGATCTCGGTGAAGCTGCTTATATATTGGGCATCAAGATCTATAGGGATAGATCAAGACGCTTAATAGGACTTTCACAAAGCACATACCTTGATAAAGTTTTGAAGAAGTTCAAAATGGATCAGTCAAAGAAAGGATTATTGCCTGTGTTACAAGGTGTGAAGTTGAGTCAGACTCAAAGCCCGACCACTGCAGAAGATAGAGAGAAAATGAAAGTCATTCCCTATGCCTCAGCCATAGGTTCTATCATGTATGCTATGCTGTGTACCAGACCTGATGTATGCCTTGCCATAAGTCTGGCAGGGAGGTACCAAAGTAATCCAGGAGTGGATCACTGGACAACGGTCAAGAACATCCTGAAATACCTGAAAAGGACAAAGGATATGTTTCTCGTTTATGGAGGTGACGAAGAGCTCGTCGTAAATGGTTACGTTGATGCTAGCTTCGACACTGATCCGGATGACTCTAAGTCACAAACCGGATACGTATTTATATTGAATGGTGGAGCTGTCAGTTGGTGCAGTTCCAAGCAAAGCGTCGTGGCGGGATCTACGTGTGAAGCGAAGTATATAGCTGCTTCGGAAGCAGCACATGAAGGAGTATGGATGAAGGAGTTCATATCCGATCTGTGTGTAATACCCAGTGCATCGGGTCCAATGAAAATCTTTTGTGACAACACTGGAGCAATAGCCTTGGCTAAGGAATCCAGGTTTCACAAGAGAACCAAACACATCAAGAGACGCTTCAACTCCATTCGTGAAAAGGTCAAGGATGGAGACATAGAGATTTGCAAAATTCATATGGATCTGAATGTGGCAGACCCATTGACTAAGCCTCTTCCACGAGCAAAACATGATCAGCACCAAGACTCCATGGGTGTTAGATTCATTACAATGTAATCTATATTATTGACTCTAGTGCAAGTGGGAGACTGAAGGAAATATGCCCTATAGGCAATAATAAAGTTATTATTTTATATTTCCTTATTCATGATAAAGGTTTATTATTCATGCTAGAATTGTATTGATCGGAAACTTAAATACATGTGTGAATACATAAACAAATACCGTGTCCCTAGTAAGCCTCTACTAGACTAGCTCGTTGATCAAAGATGGTTAAGGTTTCCTAACCATAGACATGTGTTGTCATTTTATAATGGGATCACATTATTAGGAGAATGATATGATGGACAAGACTCATCCGTTAGCTTAGCATATTGATCGTTCAGTTTATTGCTATTGCTTTCTTGATGACAAATACATGTCCCTTCGACTATGAGATTATGCAACTCCCAGATACCGGAGGAATACCTTGTGTGCTATCAAACGTCACAACGTAACTGGGTGATCATAAAGATGCTCTACAGGTATCTCCGAAGGTGTTTGTTGAGTTGGCATAGATCGAGATTAGGATTTGTCACTCCGAGTATCGAAGAGATATCTCTAGGCCCTCTCGGTAATACACATCATAAGAAGCCTTGCAAGCAAAGTGACTAGGGTGTTAGTTGCAAGATGATGTATTACGGAACGAGTAAAGAGACTTGCCGGTAACGATATTGAACTAGGTATGAAGATACCGGCGATCGAATCTCGGGCAAGTAACATACCGATGGACAAAGAGAATTACGTATGTTGTCATAAGGTTCGACCGATTAAGATCTTCGTAGAATATGTAGGAACCAATATGGGCATCCAGGTTCCGCTATTGGTTATTGACCAGAGAGATGTCTTGGTCATGTCTACATAGTTCTCGAACCCGTAGGGTCCGCACGCTTAACGTTCGTTGATGATATAGTGTTATATGAGTTATATGATTTGGTGACCGAATGTTATTCGGAGTCCTGGATGAGATCACGGACATGACGAGGAATCTCGAAATGGTCGAGAGGTAAATATTGATATATAGGACGATGGTATTCGGACACCGGAAGTGTTTCGGAGTGTACCGGGTAGTCATCGGTATACCGGAGGGGGTACCGGAGACCTCCGGGAGGGTAATGGGCCTATTGGGCCATTAGAGGGGACCACGCCAGCCCACAAGGGGTTGGCGCACCCCCTATGGCAGCCGCCCATGTGGGGAAAGGAAAGGGGGGGGGGGATTCGGCCTCCCCCTTCCTTCCCTCTTATCCCTTTCCTTCCCCCGTCCGATAAATATGGTAAGGGGGGGGGGGCACTTGGGGAGGACCCCAAGTAGGATTCGGCCTACTTGGGGGCGCCTCCTGGATGCTCCCTCCTCCCCACACCTATATATATGTGGGAGGGGGGCGCCTAGCACAACTAGAACAATTGCTTAGCCGTGTGCGGCGCCCCCCTCCACCGTTTACACCCCCGGTCATATTTTTGTAATGCTTAGGCGAAGCCCTGCGGAGATAGCTTCACCATCACCGTCACCACGCCGTCGTGCTGCCGGAACTCATCCACTACCTCGCCGTCTTGCTGGATCAAGGCGGAGGACGTCACCGAGCTGAACGTGTGCTGAACGCGGAGGTGATGTATGTTCGGTACTCGATCGGTTGAAGCGCGAAGAAGTTCGACTACATCAACCGCGTTAACAAACGCTTCCGCTTACGGTCTACGAGGGTATGTAGACACACTCTCCCCTCTCGTTGCTATGCATCTCCATGGATAGATCTTGCGTGTGCGTAGAATTTTTTTTGTTTTCCATGCAACGTTTCCCAACAATATTAGAAGTAAATACCATGAGTAGGGCTATAGGTTGTGTTTCCTACAATGAAGAGATTACGTGCAGAGAGATTTCAGTTTGTGGTAAGAATGCATAAAGTGTGCTAGTGCGATGGTAATACCAGTTACCTTGTATTGTACTCGTAGCATTTGATATATGTGTGTTGTAGGCGGCTCTCCTAAAGTTTTTGAGGAGCAACGGACAGTGGGAAAAGCCTCCCACTGACTTTTTTGTAGGCGTTTCTCCCTAAAGTTATGAAACTCCTCGCGGGATTATATTTCATTGTATGGTCCTGCTTCACCGTTGCCACAGAGTGGTCATTTCCACAATTAAGGTCGTCAGACCGAAACCAAGCATTAAGTTCAATGGATCACCGTTATCTCATATTGTCTTCAGTCCTCATAGATATCTCCACCTGTCACGTCACAGGTCATAGATTTCCTAAACAACTAGATGATACCCCACACGTTGTTGCGGGACCTCTTAGTTGAACACACGTGATAATATAAATTAAATAACTTTGCTTGCAAAGTCGATATATGATCTTAAGATGAAAAAATTGTAATAAACACCGCACTTGGAATAGAATTGAACTTACAAAAATGTGAATTATGAGATCAAATTTTCTACTAATTGTAGTGATATGCCATAAGTAATCTCATATGAGTAAACGAATTCTTATATCTACATAGTTATTAAGACCTCATCAAAGAACAAAAACTAAAAACGAATATGACCACTATAGTATTTTGCTATAATTGACGTCGAATGATGAAGCTCTAATATCACAATGAGAACAAATCAAAATCAAGATCATTTGAAGAAAGGGTATCAATTTATTTTCCCTTTTTCCTGTCAACTCAAAAACCAATTCCTATTGTCTCAAAGTATGGGGTTGTCAAGAGCATGGGAACTTACATATAGATAAGCATTGAGGTCCAAGTTATCCATGTACTAAAAACGACCATCACATGCAAGCAATTAACCAATGATCATATCGGCTTGACATACTTTCAGTTCACTGACGGTTTTTCATGGAAGATACCAACGGAAAAGAGCACTACAGAATAGAGCTCCCTGTAGAATATACTGAAACAAACACATTAATTTAGGCAAACTGATAAAAATATGATATAATATTGTGGATTCCATTTATTATTTACCGGAAATTTGGTAGGTGATCACACATAAGCTAGCCGTACACATACTTCCGAGAACCTTACCCTATATGATCTACATATAACCATGAATGAGAAAAAATATATAAATCTTATGCAAAACGATCAAAAATCATTTTCTGTCAGGGCCTAGACTACATGACCCATCACCGGTGATATTTGGTAATTACAAATAACCAAGTGTCTCATGAGACAACAAATATCACACATGAGCCAACAAATATCACACATGAGCATCGAGTACAGTTAAACCCAAGGTCATTTGTTACATCTGGCGTAAAGCCAAATTTCATTTTAGGTAGTTATCTTCCAAACCCAAGGTCATTTGTTACATCTGGCGTAAAGCCAAATTTCATTTTAGGTCTGTCCATGCGTACTACTTATGGGTTGGATAGAAACACGTAGTACAATAGGGGTTCATCTGCTAGAATTATGACGAAAGTCAAAACAGTTACTTCTCGAATATTTTTTTAGGACTCTTGTACCAGCTTAAACTTTCTCCGCTTCTGCATTCATGCTCCCCAGCTATGTCAATAAAAGCAGACTACGTCAATACCAGTAAACAGAGGTCACACCCCAAGTTGTGTGGGAAGGGCTCTGATCGTGAAGGGGATAAATCTTGGATGTCATTCCTCAACTTAATTAAGCTTCTGCTTCACCCATCCTGCAGTCTACAATTGCTAACCAAATACAATATTGGCAGGCTGATAGATAATAGCCACAAAGAGATCCACCAATGGACTGCTGATGGAAGTAGACCAAAACTTCTCTGAAACAAAAGCCAATGCACATATCTGAATGAATTATAGCAGAACAGATACTTCAATCCTAATATGTGATGGATAGTTAATTACTGATTCAAGATCAAGTGACATCTATATTTGATAATGTAAAAAATTTAGGGAAAGGATCATGCCTTATTGGATCCCATGTACCTTGCTGACGGGAACATTGCCGCCACTGATAGAGGTTCATCTTGCACATTGAAAGGAAATCCCACAGCTTCCACCAGCGCTAGTATTTGATCATAGCAGGGAAAATACTTACATGAAAACACAATTGAGCATTGCCCATCTGGCTGGATAGGTGTGTATCAATGGTGCTCGCAACTGGTATAAACCAGAAAAAAAATGTTCAGGAATAACTCAACCTGAATCATGGATTGCTCTCCATAGTCTGAGCGATAGCAGTACCATACCCATGCATATGTGCATGCTATATCAAGAAAATCAGCAATTCCAATAAGATACTAAAGGTCTAAACCTATCCAATGGTTCGTATCTAGATGTTTCCCCTACTAAAAATTCTCATCGACTTGTCATCAGGAGCTTCCTTGCTGCAAAATCAACACAAATAAAATAAAAATCAAACTTGTTCGATTCTATCTGAATCAATTGATGCCCGCACGTGGTGGAGAGCCCTACGCCACTGAAATCGGTAGATGGGTACCTTGACAATTGGGAGTGGAATCAGATTGGACATCAGCCGGATGGTTTCCTGCAAACGGGGTCCCGCTGGACTGGAGTCTCGGCCGCCGTGCCGAATGCAGATGAGAGCCGGGCCACCGGTCCTGTCGGAGAGGCGTCTGGCGGGAGCCTGGCCGCCGGGCCGAACGAAGAAGGGAGCCGGGACAATGGTCCTGCCTGAGGAGGCTCTTGAGACGGTGGTCGGCGCGGAAGGCCGAGGAGGCGTCGGTTGCCGCGAGTTGGAGTTGGAGGTCGAGCGGCGGTAGGCGCGGGTGGTGCCGCGCGCGGTGCAGGAGGCGGAAGAGCGCCTCCGGGGAGGAGGCGTGCGCGGAGGGGAGCCCCGGGACCGCGGGAGGGGGCGTGCGCGGGGGAGAAGAGGTACGTGGAAGAGATCGACGGATGGGCTTCTGTTGGACTCCCTTTATCCATTACTAGTGGCTGGGCGCGCCCTGGGCCTCCTATGCGTTTCCCCTCCTATGCGTTTCTGTGCGTACCAATCTAGCTTGTGTACTTGTGAACGTGCATGTTCGATCCAGAGGAGCACAGTTGTTAAAATATGAATACTGTTTAGACGACATGCAAATAATTGGAAGCTAAGATGGAAAAAAAAATACTCCCTCCGTCCCAAAATAACTTTGTATTAAAGTTAGTACAAAGTTAAGACATTTATTTTGGGACGAAGGGAGTAATTGACAGCAGCCGATAAAAAGAACAGTTTCTAATTTAGGTGTTACTCCCTCCATAAATAAATATAAGAGCGAATACTATATCAGCAACTTAAATGTAACAGAGGGTGTATCCATACGACCAAACAGTGAAAAAAAGCAGCAGCAGATTTGATTCATAATTATAAATTGGTGATCGAGATTTATCAGGATATCATGATTAATTCAGCACCTAAATACGACAATATGCTTCTCTATGAGCAAACATAGATAGCAAGGTTATACACATAGATGTTCAGTGAAAGGAGCTAACAACTATTCGCTGCAAAGGCAGTGGCCTTTGCATATCCACGGCTGAATTATCAAATTTCATATACAAGCGAGGAAGCTAGCATGACATAGTTTAGCTCTTCAGTAAAAATGAATGTAAACAGAGTGCTATGCGGTGGTCATCAGTGAAATGAATGTTGGTTTTTGCAGAAGAACAATGGCTCTTTAGGTTTTTAGGAGCTTCAGCAAGTGAATGAAGCAATAAGAATTTTTAAAAATAGGCGTGCAAATTATAGTAGATCAAACAGAGCAACCCAACATTTTCGCAAAAAAGAAAAAAAAGAGCAACCCAACATTGTTGTCAGGGGTGGAGCTACGTGAGGGCCAACACGTGCTCCGGCCCGCCCAGCGCAGCAGGATTTTCTTCATTGCACACTTAGTTTTGGGTTGTGGAACGGAAATCAAAGGGTAATCTCTACAGATTAGCCAGCCCGGCCCGCCCAATCTTTTGCTTCAAGCTTCGCCACTGATTGTTGTATTTATGGATTTAGATCTGTCAGAGTGCGGAGCAAGTATATAGAAAGAACAAGAACACAGCAGCTGAGTTGTGTCGTTTGATACATGTGAATTATCAAATTTCATCATTTCATGGCACTGAAATATTAAAAAAAAAACAGCTGGAGACCTGACTATAGAGAAATGAAGCTCACTTCGAAAGAACACTCATGCCTGATCATTGTAGAAAGAATAACAAAATAAGAACAAAGTGATAATAGCACTCATTTCATGTGGTAAATCAAAAAAAGAGAAGTTTCCCTGATTTTCATGGCTACATCGCTAACTTTCAGGATTTGAACATCAACCTGTTCTAGAAAGCCCACATCCCAGTTTTTATTACACGATTTGCAAATCCAAATACTTTCTTTGGTATGTATGCAGTACATTTTATAGATCACACGACTACTCCACAATCTAAAACAGAGAAACATCTCATAAGTACAAAGTAGATGAACCAAGAGCAACCTATATATCATTCCTGTGAGAAATATTCTAGGAAAAGGCGGGCAGAGAGTGGAAATGAATCAATCCTCAAGCCGGGGGCAACTCCTGCTCTGCGCCGCCTCGCCTCGCGCCTCCTCCTCGAGATGTGCGCCAGGGGCGTCGCCGCGGACGGCTTCTCCTACTCCACGCTCCTCGCCGCGCTCACCTTCCTCCCACTCATGGAGGCCGACGCCGTGGCGCCGGACCTTGTGCTCTTCTCCAACCTCATCCACTTCGCCCTCCGCGCCGGCGACGCGCCCAAGGCGCTCGTGCTCTTCTCCAGCCTTGGCGCCGCGGGGATCAGGCCCGACCTCAAGGCCTACAACGCTGCCATCGCCGCCTACTGCAAGTCCGACCTGCTCCGCGACGCCAAGCGCCTGCTGCTCCACGACGTCCCCGCCGACGGCGTGGCCCCCGACGCCGAGTCCTACCCCCGGTCCTCGCCGCGCTCGCGCGCCGCGGCCGGCACCTCGCGGCGGTCTCGCTCTTCTCGCACATGCGCGCCGTGGCGCGCTCAAGCCCGACCTCTCCGTCTTCAACATCGCGCTCAACGCGTACGGGCAGCTGGACCTCGCGCGCGACGCCGATCGGCTCTTCTGGTCCATGCGCTGGGCCAGGGTGCCGCCGAGCGTCGTCATGTACAACACCATGCTCCGCGTGTACGGCGACGCCGGGCTGTTCGGGGAGGCGGTCCACCCGTTCGGCCTCATGTGCAGCACCGCCTCCGACGGCGGCAGCAACGGCGTCGTCAGGCCCAACGTGGTGACGTACAACACCATGATCGCCATCCACGGCAAGGCGCTGGAGGACGACAAGGCCGGGAGCCTGGTGCAGCAAATGCAGGCCAGCGGCATCCAGCCCAACGCCATCACCTACTCCACCATCCTGTTCATCTGGTTGAAGGCCGGGTAGCTTGACCGCGCCACGAAACTCTTCGAGAAGCTGCGGGAGTCCGGCACGGAGATGGACCCGGTGCTGTACCAGACGATGGTGGTCGCGTACGAGCGCGCCGGGCGTCTCACAGTCCAAGCGACCGCTGCGCGAGCTCAGAGACCCGGACCAGGCCATCCCCAAGGAGACGACCATGAAGATCCTGGCCAGCTCCGGGCGGGTGGAGGAGGCCGCGTGGCTGTTCGTACAAGAAGCACGGACGGAGGGAGGTGGTAGCAGGGCGTACCTGCACTTGTCGTAGAGGACGGCGAAGCCGCCGGATCGCAGCGGTCACCCCTTCCTCCACTCCCCCGCCGCCGCTGCGTGGCCCGACGCAGGATCTAGTCGAGGATGGTGCTTTTCTCGCGGTCCTCACAGCGGGTCCTCAGATCCGGCGACACTGAGGGAGAGAAATAATCCCCGCCAGCGCCGTTCGTGAGAGAAGCGGCGACCTCAGCCCCACCCTCACCTGCTTCTCCCTCGTCCGTCATGGGAACATGGCGCCCATCATACCGCGGCCACCCGCCCACCCGTTCGTGCAAGGGGGTCTTCGTGGGATTTGGGGTGGCTGAGAGAGGCGTTGCGTGCGCTTGGGACTGAAAGTGGAGACGAGGAAAGGGAAGGACGGGCGTTTCTCTCTTCAGAGCGCAGTAGTACACCAACCGCCGCAGTACAACGCCAGTAGTACATCGCACGAAGCAAACGGCTTCATAGCTTAGTAGTACAATCCCTGCAACAGTACATCGCTCGTCGTTTCCTATCCTACGTGGACATGTTGAGGGAGCGCTCCTTGCGCGACGGTTAATGGGTTTAATTACACCGACTCGTCGTCTACAGACCACAGAGGCCTCTTCGGTTACCAAAGTCGAATCACAAGATTTTTTTTAAACAAATGCTGACGTGGTGAGCTGCACAAAGATAAAAAGAACAGTAATTGATGAGGTGGCAATGCTGCTGAGGTGGATAGGCTGCATGTCAAAAGAAATAGGGTAGTGGGGATGAACTATTTAGGTATTATAGATACGTGTTATCTGTGTAGGTCTTGAGATCATGTTGCCTGGGCTCTTAAATTGGACAACATGCATAGTTCACCACAACATAACAACATACTAGATAGATCACACTACTACGAATGCAAATGATGACATATAGAATAGGCACAAATTAATCTTACCACTTACCTACATCTCCCACACCTAGGGGGGATTACTCACACATCATAAGAGGGGAATCAATCATAACAAAGATAAAACCCATGAAAACCATATCGATGATACCGGGAAGATCCACAATAAGATGAAATGGGTAATTCAAATAGTCTTGATCCCCAGATGAGATTGAGGAGAGTTACAACTGTTCTCCCAGATTGGAATTCCTCTTATAATAGTGAAAGGGGTGATGATGATGGAGATGAAAAGACCAAAACTAAGAAGATCTTCGATGGTTCCTCAGATCCTCTCTTCTCCTGTCGTGGGCGGTGTGGCGGCGGCTAGGGTTCTGTTCCCCCTGGTCCCTTCACGAAAGTGGCTTGTATATATGTGGTAGAGCGGATGGCAGTCCATACGACCGCTCATACGGGCGCTTACGGTCATATGTAACGCCGTCTTTTGCTCTACTGCGTCTAATGACTTAGTCTCTTCAGGAAAGTTGTTCCATTTGGCTTGATTTATAACAATCCTCCTTGGTTTCCTTCCATAATTGATATTTCGTGCCAAAAATTGAGAAAATGGATTTTCTTCTCTTTTGAGGGGTTAGCGTTAGAAATATCCGAAGAGTAATAAAAATTCCAATGAAGCCAAGCAGGAATCACTACTAAATCATCACAAATTCTCGAGCCATCATCCGACAACGAGGGCATCACACCTTGGCATACTCGAGAAAGAGAAAAAAGGATGACCATAACGCCTTCACAGGCGAACAGTATGGCTCCCGCCATCGGACCATGCTCTCTGATAGTTCGGTCGATGTATTCGACTTGCACCATCCCCCTAGCTTCGTTATTTTTTGCTGACCTCCTTGCGGGGATTCAGACTAGTCAAAGTGAGTTTAAGAGAGATATGACAGATGAAAGAAAATGTGCGAATGGATAATGATGAGGGGAGATAGGCAGAAGAACATTCATCACAACTGTGTCCGCTAGATATGTTGACACATGTGGTATTTCACCTGTACTGATCAAGTATTCTCTCAGAATTGAACTTGGCACAGGTCTTAGGACCCTCATTAAATGGATCAGATAACGGGATCATTTGTGTTCGAGAGCCAAATCTCTGCCCTTGTAGTTGTCTCATCTAGTAATAATCTTAAGTGGTTAATCGTAGCTAAATTGTAAAAATATATTCATCGGGTTAAGTTTTTTTTCTAGGAAAGGACACCTAAAAGGCATGCATAGGCTAAGTTTTTAATTGCAATGTATTGACGATACAAATGATTAATTTTTTGGGGCTTGACGTTTTTTTTATGAGGGTGAGGGCCGGAGTCGACGATTTTTTTTTTTTGAGGCACCGGAGCCCGACGATCGGTAGCAGTGGCACAGTAAACAAATGGAGTGAACGACCACAGGCCCAAATCCTAAAAGGCCCATATAACCCGGCCAGCCATCTATCTCTATCGCGCCTTCCCCACCGGCATCGACCTCTCTGCCCTCATTTCTATTCCCCCCATTCCCCTTCGCACCCCCGCGGCGGCGGAGCCTTCCCGGGCGCTCACCGGACACGCGCAGTAATCTCTCCCTCCCTCCCTCTCCCTACCCCCCCTCCCCGTCTCAGCATCCTTGCGAGCAATATTCGTATGTGCATGTTTGCTCGGCCGCTTGCGTGGTCTTTCCTCCGCAAACCCTAGAAGTCGTCGGCGTGCGTGTAGATCCGCGCGGGCTTCGGAAACGTTTGCCCAGCGCTTAAATGCTTCTCTCCAGCCACGTCACCGTGCCAATGTTTAGCTTCCTCTGACCTGAGATGGCCGTCGAAATCTGGTGTGTGACGGTGCCTTGGTGCTTTTGGCGTCAAAACTGCTGTCTTTGGCAGCTACCCTTGTGATTGTAGACGCCCATGCTTTATGTCAACCCGTGAATCGTTTAGTCCAATTGCGTAATTATATCTTCAGATAGATTGTGTCGAGGAGAATGGTGATATGTGTATGCCGACAAATTGCATCATCCTATGTTTGCTGAGTAGCATTTCAATGTCGTATATGTGAACTTTCGGTGGGATGTTTGTAGCTTTCAGACTTATCTGATGAACTGTGCAGAATCTGTCAAGGTGGATTCAGTGTTGGATTATGCAAATTTTGATTGTGGAATTATTTTATTACATGCTTTGTCAGATAGTACATGGTTGTGCTAGAGAACTGCTTTCGTTGTGCTTGCATTTACCCAGTGATATGTTCATTGGACTTTTTCTCATGTGGGTGGTAAGGTTGAGGAAATCCAAAATAGCAGATTTTACAGGTTTTCTTATCCAAAATTTCTGGTGCCAGTAAACACTATTGTTTTGATAAGCCATACTTGCTGATAAATCTGCTAGTTTTTCTTCTTTGGTTCCATCCATCTCCATGTCCTGCACATTTGCTGTACTTCTCTGTAATATTGAATTATTGATTACAGACAACACTATGAGGAGGTACAGCCCCCCACACCGTAGTCCCCCGAGGAGAGGGTATGGCGGCAGCCCCGCACATCGTAGTCCCCCAAGGAGGGGATATGGTGGCAGCCCACCGCACCGCAGCCCCCCAAGGAGGGGATATGGTGGCAGAGGAAGAAGTCCCCCTAGGAGGGGTGGATATGGAGGACGAAAGGAGCAGGGTTCTGGAAGTCTCTTGGTTCGCAACATCCCATTAAGCGCCAGGTGCATAGGTTTTTACATGGATGCCATTTGTCTCTTTTTTTCTTCACTTAACAAACAATTCTTCATTTTACAACTTATTGACTTGTTTAACATGGTTCTCTCAACTCTGGCAGAGCGGAGGATCTCCGTGTTCCTTTCGAAAGGTTTGGTCCTGTCAGGGATGTTTACCTTCCGAAGGATTATTATAGCGGGTAAGTTTTAGTAAGTAAAATTTCTAAGCAGTTGCCAAACTATTTTGGCTGTTTTGCTATTAACTGTGGGAAGTGTGCCAAGTTTTAACCCATGCCTGCATTGTAACAGCATAAACTTCGAAACTTTTCTAAAGTTATTAATGACACATGCATAACATTTGTTTCATTTAGGTAACTTGCGAACATTTTCCAGCTTACGAGCGGTGTTGACCTCTGCAACCGACTTTGAGCATTTAAGCTCCATGAAAATAGTCTAATCATTTTTAGTCTGCTGATGTACGTCACTGGTTTATTCCTGTCACTAGAATACTTGATGCAATAATTTGAAAATATTCACTACTTTCTCCTACTCATTCATCGTTGCCATGTATGATTATTTTTCTGAAATGATTCCCAGGGTTGTATTGGTTTGAAGTAAATACAAGCCCTTGATTTCTTGAAGAATGCTTTTTTAATATTCCTGCAATTCATTTGCCTGGCAAGATAGAGTCTTGTCCGAATCAAGACATTCTTCTACGAAGACAAAGATTTGATTGATTGAGAAAATTAATTTCACGGAGAGAAGATAAAAGACCTGTACTGTGTGTGGTCCCTGAGAAGATAAAATGGGGCGCAGTCGATTGCAAGTACTATCATGACTTTTCACATTGGGGAAGCGAAGCAAATGCTTCTATGAAGATGCTCTTTACGAGAACCACCGTACGTAGTTGTTATACAAGAAACTCGGATACTAGAGCCTGGACATGTTGCTGCTTTTTGCAGCACTTGCTTCCCTTTTGACGGAAATGTTAGTAAGTTGTTGACTGTGCTTCGCCAAGAGTGCACACATAATTTTTTGACTGCCATGGTAACATAACATGCACACACTGTATATGAGTACTTCATACAACTCAACATTCTTATTAATTTGATGTTTCATCCTTTTTCTTTGCCCTACTTTGTGTAATGAAATCGACATGTACAGGGAGCCACGAGGGTTTGCGTTTGTGGAGTTTGTTGACCCTTATGACGCCTCTGAGGCCCAATACCACATGAATCGCCAGGTATTTTTTGGCCGGGAGATAACTGTTGTGCTTGCTGCTGAGTCACGGAAAAGGCCAGAGGATATG
This sequence comes from Thinopyrum elongatum, assembly GCA_011799875.1. Taxonomy (NCBI): domain Eukaryota; kingdom Viridiplantae; phylum Streptophyta; class Magnoliopsida; order Poales; family Poaceae; genus Thinopyrum; species Thinopyrum elongatum. Next base: position 117,331,838 of record CM022301.1, on the reverse strand, counting down.
CGCACTAGAACTAGAGTCAGGTATATATTCCCATTTTTGTGTGAAGTTTTGCTTCGTCTTCTCTCGTGCTCAGTTGAAATGACTGTTGCAGGGGGTACTCTGGAGGTCATGAAGGGCGCCGTTCCTCTCATTATGGTAATGCCTCTCAAATTTGCATATATAGAATTATGGAATCTGGAATCTTGTACATGCTTTTGAACGGACAAGTATTGAGAATTGCTCATCGTTCTGGTTTAAGTTTAACTTGGTTTGGATCTTGTTAGTAGATAGAACCTTAAACACCAAATACCTATTTTTATCCCAATGCTCACTATGGCTAATTCCCCTCTTGCAGCAAAAAATGCACTAGTTTTCCTGTTGTAGCTGATATTGAAAACTAATTGATTCTCTTACTTTCCTTTCTTTGTGTGTAACCAATGAACATAGCATGGGATTCCTTATCTATTTGCACATTTCAATTGTGGTAAACTAGCACAGTTATGGAATACCAATATTGAGTGCTTTCTGAACAGACATCAGTTGCATATAGGCTTAATCTGATTCAGCGGAGTCCCTATATGATAATTAACATATGTGAACACCCATCCACTAGTGAACTTTTGGATTGACTGCTGCTCCTGTGCTGTTAATGTCTGATGAAGTGAAGATCGTATAAGACCCATCATATACAAGTTGTTTACATACAGGCTCCTGTGCTGTTAATGTCTGAAGTGAAGATCGTATAATACCCATCACATGCAACTTGTTTACATATAGGCTCCTGTCCTGTTAATGTCTGAAGTGAAGATCGTATAAGACCCACTTACAAGTTGTTTATATTTCAGCTTTTTGAACGTGTGAAACCTGTAATTGTTGTGAACTTTTTATGCTGTAGCATTTCAAAATCATTGCAAATTTTGCTTGGCACAGTATCAATTTACTAATAGCTTCTCATATTTGGTGCAGGGAGGTCTCGTTCCCGTTCACGCTCTGCCTCTCCCCGCCCTCGTGGCGGTGGCCGTGCTCGGTCAAGGTAGGGCAATAATGATTTTTCAGCAGTTCTGCTTGGCATCCAACATTCGTAAAGTTTTGATCTTTGATTCTTGAATTTTATTGTTCAATGTTGTGTTTGGGCAAAAAAAGGTCATACTCTCCTGCTCCAAGACGGCGAGATGACTACTCTGCTTCCCCACGGGGAAGGGAGTCTCATCGCACGAAATCTCCTGTGCGTCATCCAAAAGAACATGAGGAGGACAAAAGGAGATCCTACTCTCCCCCTGGTAGAGATGGTGACCAACGTGATGCTGATAACGGGTATGAGAAGTAAGTTGTGTTTGATTGATAACTACACACGTCTGCCTTCATTGCATTTGCATTAGAGAATTGTATAGAGCTAAGCACCAGCATCAAATTCTTGCTGTTTATACCTGTAACCATGTTCGTCCATTGAAAGTACTAGCTTGCCATTGTAAATCTTATTTGAGGAATTGGATTGAAAATAACCATTATCAGCCTGGCATCGAAAGTTTTAAGCCGGCTCTTTCTAGCGCTGTTGTTTTTGCAACCCAATTTGTTTTGTTAACATGCTCGTTATGTGTACTGGAAGCTAAGTCTGTCGTTCTAGTGAAGAAAATCAAGAAACGAATGGTTGCAATTCCTAGTGCATTTGTTCTCCTTGTTAATCCAGACTCGTCTTTGCTGCATACCACAATATATGTATTTCGACAGTGCTTCTGTTAGATGCATATACTTGTCATAAAGTTCCCTGTATATTAATCAATGGTTCATGTCTACAGGAGGTCGCCACCGGCTGACAGTGATGGATCCCCTTCACGCCCGAGGGTGGCCAGGCCATCCTCAGGATCGCCCCCCGGATCCCGCTCCAGGTCCCCCGACGCTTCTCCCGCCCGCAGCGACTGAGAAATTGGTTACATCCTCTGCGGTCGCCGCATCTCCATCTAGCTACTTCCATTGGTTCGAGTAAAACCCTTCGAGGTGTGTTGTATTGCTTGTTAGCGGTCACAGACGTTATGTTCCCGCTTGTTGCTGTTGAACCTTAAGGCCTGTAGCATGGCGTGTCTGTCATATCTATGTACCATGTGTGTGGAGTGTCAGGGACCCATTTTCCATGGACTTTGTTTGGGAAAAAGCTTGTGAGTTGATCCAACACTGATGAGTGAAGCGATTGGGCCAGTGGATGGATGAACGGCTCTGCATGCAGCAGCTGCAGCTGCAGCGCACCCTCCCTTTAATCATGGAGGCCATTGCTTGGGCTGCAGCGGCCATCAGTTTACTCTTGTGGTGGTGATGCTAGTCAAGGAGACGTGGTGTGGCAGCAAGTTTGTGTTTCCCAGCTTTTATCTGGGACTTTGACGAACATTTTTTTTTAATTTCGGCTGGGCGGGTAAAGGGAAATAGTGACCATCAATCCATCGACCCATCCATCATTAATGCTGTAGCTTAGCATACATGGCTGGAACCTCCCTGTTAAGTAGGTGTTTCACGTTTGTACTACGTCATACATGACCTGCAGTGGAAAACCCTACATCTACGTTGCTGCTGTCCGCTGTGCTTTTGGTCTTAGTGGCATGGCCCAGTTCGTTAGGCGATATGGCACTCAGTTAGCGCAGTTTAGGTTTTCTTTTTGAGTTGCTAAATTACAAGATGTGATTGGCTTGTATGAGCAAACTCTTGTGAAATTTTGGTGAACTTTGTTGTTGGACCCAAGCACAATATATATGCAAAGAGAAATATCCCTTGACTCTAAAAACGTCTTGTAAAAAGTTACAGATGTAGTACTGTATAAAGTCTAGCTAATTCTAATGAAAATTTCATGTGTTCTAGCTAAGCTACAAGATTTTTGTTTTGTTTTGAATAGAAGCCAGTATAGGATTCTTCTTGTTTTGCTTTGACATGCCTTTTTTTTCTCGTTTTACAGTGCACGGACAGACTAACCCCAGCTTTGCTTTTTGCCGCACAACAACACAAGTATGTATAACAAAAAACCAGTGGCGGCGATCGAAGAACAGAAGGAGAAAAGGCCGCGCTCTTTGGCCGGATCAGCCGGCCCCGGCCGGCCGCGCGGCGACTTTTCCCGCCCGGCGGTCCTGGCCTGCGACGGTGGCCCTTGCGCCCTCGTGGTGGCAGCACGGCGCGGCGCCCACGCGGCGCGGCGCGTGCGGCATTAAAAGGAGACGAGACGCGTCCATCCAAACGCAGCAGCGCGAGACCACCACCACCCACCACCTCTGCAGCTGCAGCTGCAGCTCCGGTCCCCTGCCGCGCTATCTGATTTCGCATCAGGGGGGGCACGACACGGGAAGAAGAGGATGGGCAACGAGACAAAGGAGCCAGCCCAGCCAGTGCTCTGGGCGATCGATGGAGACGCCGCTACAGTCGCAGTCAGGGTACTACTGCTAGTACTGCAGAGCACTATGCCATTGCCCGTTGCCGCCGCTGCCGCATGCCATTGACACCGCACCACACAAGCTAAGCCAGGACCGGGGGACGGGACCAGCCTAAGATATATAGCTTCCTTCTTAATTTCTTTTCTCTTGTGAAAAGGTAGAGAGAGGTTGTCGTCCATCTTTTGGAATTTGATGGATGGGGACGGATACTGGTTCCTTTGCTCCTCCCTCCCGGAGGCCGGAGCCCCCCTCTATGGCTATAGCTAGATGGTGGTCCTCGTCCTCTCCGGTTCTTCCTTCCCCTTGCTTCCCCTAATTCAGGGTGGCTGCATCTGCTTTGGTCCCCATGCAACTACCACTGAGTAGTAGTAGTTCAAAACACCAACAACACCAACAACGTCAACAAGATGGAAACACTTTCCTTCTAGTAGTATCTTGTTATTAGAGCAACTCCAATGGGACGGCCCAAATGAACGCGCGCTTTGTCCGCTTTTCGTTCGTTTGGGTCGGCCAGGCGGACGTGCGCGTCCGCATTCTCAAATGGGTCGGCTTGACCGCCCAACGGGGCGCTGACCGAAATGTGCCGGCGTGAAAAAAAAAACAGCTCGCAGAAAAATAAACATAAGTGGCCGGTCAACCGCCGGCCAAAGTCCACTTAAACATAATTAAACATTAATTAAAACATAAAAAAAAGTCTGCGCCGCCCCACACGCTGCCCTAGACGTCGCCGGCCTTGCCCTCGCCCTTGACGTCGACGTCGCCATCGCCATCGCCATCGCCGCCGGTGAGGTCGATGAAGACGGGAGCAGGGCCAGCCCACCCGAACGCCGCCTGGTACGCTGCCAGGGCAGCCTCCTCCGGCGTCTGCTGGGGCGGTGGCATTGCGGCTAGCCGCGCGCGCTCCTCCTCCTCCTCCTCAAGCCGGAGCGCCTCCGCGTCGCGTTGCAGCATCGCCTCGTAGCGCATCTCCCGCTCGCCGTCGGCCTGCTCCTGGCGGAGCCAGTGCGCCTTACAGCGCTCAAGGTGGGCCGCCTCCTGCGCCGGCGTCGCGGCGAAGTGGACAGGAGGCGCGCTCACCCACTTGCGGTACTGGCCCGTCCACGTGTAGGCCTCCTCCGGCCAAGTGGGTGGAGGCGGGGAGCGCTTCCGCGTCGGCTCCGGCTCCGGCTTGGGCTCGACGGGCGGTGGCGGTGGCGGCGGCGGGACGAAGAGCGGGGTGTGGACGGAGTCCCCCGCCGCCGACAGGGCAAGGGCTTGCTCCAGCCCATCCCAGTGCGCGTCCTCCTTGAGACGGCTAGCCTCCAGCGCGTGCTGCAGGGCCTCCTCGAGGGCGGCTTGGTACTCCGCCTCCGCCTCCATTTCGTCCGGCTCTACCCGCGGGGGCGGCGATGGAAACGGCGGCGGGACGGCGTCGACGCCTACACGCCGTTGCTCCTCGTGTTCGAGGGCAAACCATGCCTCCCAGTTGGGAGAGTCGGCGGCGTACTCGGGCATCCGCCGCTGCTCCGGCGTGAGCTGCGCGCGGCGCCTGCGCACCTCCTCGTCGTGCGCCCGCTGGCTCCGCGGAACCGCAGGCACCGGGATCCGGTGCGGATCGAGGTGCAAGTGATGCGGCAGCGTGACGTCGGGGTAGGGCAGCGGCTGCCTGTACTCCCAATGCCACCGCACTTGGTGCACCGGGATGCGCCGACGCCGGCGACCTGGGCGGAAACGCGCCGGCGCCGGAGGAGGAGGGGGAGGAGGAGCACGGGAGGACGAGGCGCCGGGGGTGCCCTTGCCCTTGCCCTTGCCGTTGCTGCTGTCGAAGAGGCCCATCGCTTGCTAGGGTTTGCTGTCGCCTGTGAGGAAGCAAAGGGAGTGGTGGGGGGGGGGGTGTGACGCCCCCGGCTTAATCGTGCACTAATCATACACGCAAATGCACACGATCAAGCCTAAGGACTCACGGGAAGATATCACAACACAACTCTAAAACATAAATAAAGTCATACAAGCTTTATATTACAAGCCAGGGGCCTCGAGGGCTCGAATACATAAGCTCGCATACAAGCATCAGCGGAAGCATCAGATATCTGAGTACAGATATAAAAGAAAACACAGATAGGCCCTTAGAAGGCAGGGCAAAAGAAAACACTACGATCGAAAGGCGCAGGCCTCCTGCCTGGGACCCTCCGATCCTACTCCTGGTCGACGGCAAGCTCGAAGTAATATCCACCCTCAGGATAGTAGTAGCGATTGTCGGCTGGGGCAGCTGTCTCAGGGGCTCCGTCATCTGGTCACGACAAACTGATATGGGGAGAAAAAGGAAAACAAAGCAACCGTGAGTACTCAGAAGTACTCAGCAAGCAAGGATCTACACTACATATGCAACATTTTCAAAGAGAGGCTGTATATGTGGACTGGGCTGCAGAAGTGCCAGAATAGAGAGGAAAGCCTAGTCCTATCGAAGACTAGCATCTTCAGCGGTCTTGCAACAATAGAAGAGAGTAGAACAGTACAATATAATGTAGCAGTATCATTGAGTCTCAACCTCACCCAGAGATCCTTTCTCGACTCCCTGCGAGAAAGCAATCCCAGAGCCATATAGTCATCAACCTCGTCCTGAGATCCCTTCTCGACTCCCTGCGAGAAGCAATCCCAGAGCCATAGTATCCAAGTATCCAGTTCTAATTGTATCAATCAGGATACAACTCCGAGTGTCCTTTACCGTAGGACCGGCTATCGATAGAAGTTTTCTTCCCTGCAGGGGTGCACCAACTTACCCAACACGCTCGATTAACTCCGACCGGACACACTTTCCTGGATCATGCCCGGCCTCGGCCAAACGATACACCGTAGCCCTACCTACAGCTCAGCAGAGAGGTCCCCGCCGGTCTACATCCTAAGCGCTCAGGGGTCTTGGGCCATCGCCCTGTGCACTCCGGGTCGTTGCGAGCAGGGTGAAGCCAGGCACCAGGAGGGCGCCGGTCCGTCCCGGCCGCAAGGCTGAACTAGACGTCTGACAGAGCTTTCGGCTGATGCTACGATGCAGAACGCCCATACTATGCCCACGTGATGGTTAGTGCTATCAGGCCAGAGGCCTGCTCGGATCAAATATCCAAATCGTTAGTGGACTAGGGCTTGCGGTAACGAGCAGAGACTCACGAAAGATCTGACCCCATCGCCCCGTCTCGAGGACTTGCGGCAAGGGCCAAGAATGCCCGGCCGCGCCTCGTATTCATCACTCGGGCACCATCCAGGTCAACCCGTCTTCACAACACTCGCCACTTAGGCGCACGCGGGTACCCCTCAGGGTCGACCCGCCTTTCCAAGTAACAGTGTAAGGTCCAAGTATCCGTGTGTCCATAACATCAAGGGAATCCGAGGTATCACCCTCGTTGGATTCCTACTCGATGTAACCGTCAAGGTGAACTCGGAGGAATCACCCTCACTGGGTTCACTCTTGAGGTGTTGTACGACGGCGTCGTTATCGGAAGTGGTGAAGGAGGAAACACCCTCGATGGCCACGACCGAATAGCTACTCTGCAGAGTTAACATCAGAAGTGCTACAAGAGGTTTCACCCTCGGCACTCGATAGTAACGCTGCAGTGTCGTTACAACTAAGGGGTGGTGATGTGCGGTGTCGGGGCCTGGTCTTCAATCCCGTTGATCGGGTTTTCGGATAATCTAGCGGGGCAATCGGGATAAGTGGGGTCACTGATAGGTCTCTACCCAGCCTATACTAAGCAGTTTAGGATATGCAGGTAATTATCAACAGCAGGTTACAATAAACAGGCTATGCATCAGAATAGGTAAAGCAGTAGCAGCAGCAATTCTAATGCAAGCAGGAGAAATTAGAATGGGCGATATCGGGATGATCAAAGGGGGGCTTGCCTGGTTGCTTTGCGGCAAAGACAAGGTCATCAACGGTGGCGTCGGGCTCCGGAGCTGCGTCGGTCTCGGGGACGACGTCGGGGTCTAATGAGAGAGAAGAGGGGGAGGAAACAATATAAATACACAGCGAACAAGTGCAGCACAAAGCATAACATGGCAATACGCGGTGACAGAGGTGAACTGACGCAGTGCCGGGTGTGTCCTAACGTATGGTTGCACGTTACCGAGGAAGGGGGAATCCATCCGGGAATGTTTTCCCGGTTCCGGACATTTGTCAGACAGATGACCGGAGGGGAACGGTTCCATGTTCGGGTAGCTAGGGACGTGTGACGGACGAACGGACTGCGTATTCAGATTCGTCTCGTCGTTCTGAGCAACTTTCATGTACAAAGTTTTTCGATCTGAGCTACGGATTATTTTATATGTTTTTTCAAAGTTTAAACAATATTGTGAAATTACAGATTTATTATTAATTCGAATTATCCAAAACAGTAGCAGGGTGACATCATCATGATGTCACTGTGACGTCAGGACCAGTGGGTCCCACCTGTCAATGTCACGTCAGGCTAATTATACTAATTACAGATTAGTTAGATTAACTAGATAATTAGGTTAATAAAACAGAGTTAATTAAGTTAATTAACTATTAATTATTTATTTTTAATTGATTTTCTTGTTAATCTTTTTTTTAAATGCTTTCCAGGGCGTGGGGCCCGGCTGCCAGTGGCACAGAAGGTCACTGGGGCGGGTGGCTTAACAGGCGCGGGCGGGGCGCCCGTCGGGGCGGACCCGGCCGATGGCCGTGGCCATGGCGGGGCGCGGGCTGGGCCTGCGGCGGCCGGAGATGGGTGACGCGGGGAGAGGGGAGAGGGGCGAGGCCCGGCGAGCGGTGGCCGGCGCGAGGTGCGACGCAAGGAGGCGCGGGGGCCGGTCGACGCGTGCGGGGCGGCGGTGATTGGCGAGCGAGTCTGCAGGGCAGGGGACGGGGCAGGCGAGCGAGGCGGGGCGTGGACGCGAGCTGGAGGCGTCGCCGGGCACGACCAGCGGTAGCAGCAGCCGCAGCTCGCAGGCGGGGCGGTGGTGGCAGCGGCACGCGGGGCAAGAGGAGAGGCGGAGGGGGTGGCTCACCCCCGGTGTCGTGGTACGCCGGCGAGGCACGATGACGACGTCGGGGAGGAGATGAAGACGAGGCGGCAACGGCGAGCGGCTCTGGGGCGTCGATGTCGGCGAAGTAGCTCCGGTTGGCGGCGAGGCGCGGTCGGAGGGGGGGGGTCGTGGGGAATCGCCGGCTCGGTGCCGGCGTGGACGACGACGGGGAAGGGGTTGCTCCGGGCGGCGTCGGCGGGTCCAGCGAGGTGGACGAGGCGGTGACGGCGTCGGTGAGGTGACTCCGCGGAAGAGGACGGAGGCACGGTGGGACGGCGATCGGCGGCGTCGGGGGCAGTTCCCCCGATCTGGATCGGGAGGAACAGAGGGAGGAGAGGGATTCGTTCATGGGGGGGGGGAGGAAGTTTGTTGGTTCTTGTGCTAGTGGTTTACGCCTACTGTTATTTGGTGGTGGGGGTTAATAGGCGGTTAGGTAGACCGGGGTGGGCCGGCCAGTTGGGTCAGCTGGGCCAAGGCCCAGTTGGGCCAGGGGGCTTTTCTTTTTATTTCATTTCCCTTTCGTTTTTCTTTTTCTGTTTTGTTTTCGATTTTCTTTTCTGCTTTGCAATTTATTTTAGCCACCAAATAAGTTTTGCAAAATATGTAACTTGCCAAAATAAATGCAGTGCAATATTTACCACTGTTAGAAAATGGTTTGGAGCATAAATGATTTCATTTGTATTTTATTTAATTGCAAAAGGATTAAATACTGCTGTTTTGTTGCTGTTTGAGTCAGCTAATCAATTTAGTGAATGTTGGTTATAATTCTAGAATTGTCTCTGATTTATTTGCTATATTATGAACAATTTAGTTTTCAAGTTTGAACAATTTTTTTATTTTCACTTTCAGTTTGAATTCCCATTTGAATTTAAATTGAAAAGAGATATGATACTAATGATGATTAAGCACTGTTGATCATGATGACATGGCACTATCAAAATGGGATTACTGTGGCTAACCACTGGGGGTGTTACAAGTCTCCTCCACTAACAAGAATTCTCGTCCCGAGAATTAAGAGGTTGAAGGGAAAAGTTCGGGGTATTCTTGGAAGTTCTCCCGAAGGAACGTTCGGAAAATCCCGAACGACTGGAACGTTTTCGATCCCCTCAAGCGGAGAAGCGTTCAACGTATTCAAGGTATTCATTTACTCATAATGAAGGTTATGCATGAATGCAAATTCTTATAGATGAATGAATGTGATGCTGCTGAATTAAATAAAACAGAAGCAGGGATTGAGTTAAAGGGAAGGGTACCCATTTCGGTGGCAGGTGGATCCTGGACTTGTATAATATCAATGTTGTAAGCATGTCCACGACCATAGGTTTTTTCGCTTCTGTGCTGAGCCCGAAGATGCCAACATCACGACAGCGCTTCTGCGAGTCCTTATGCTTCAATTGAGCGGTCTCAACCAGAATAGCCTTGTTCACAAGAGTAGAAAAATCGTTGAAGTCTTGAGCAGCGAGTGCAAGCTCGATGTCTGGGTGGAGTCCATTGCGGAACTTCTCTTGTCTACGGGAATCTGTGGCGATGTCTTCTTCAGCATAGCGGGACAGGTCAAGGAATTCCCGCTGATAAGCTTCGACTGTCTTATTGCCCCGAGTGAGGTTGCGGAACTGGGTTTTCATCCGGTCCATAATTCCTTGAGGAATATATCGGGCACGGAAAGCAGTCTGGAACTCAAGCCAAGTAACGGCTGTTCCAGCAGGCAGTGTACGTTTGTGGGTGTCCCACCATTGAGCAGCGGGACCCTTTAAGAAAAAGGACGCGAAGGCGACAAAGTTGGCAGGGGAGACGTTTGCAGACTCCATCTCGTGAGTGATATCGCGAATCCAGTCATCAGCATCCAGTGGCTTCTCAGAGCTGCGGAACTGAGTGGGGTTAAGACGCATAAATTCCGGCAGAGTTATTGAAGGAGGGTTCTGGTTGTTCAGATGCGGGAACTGAGCCATAATCCCAGTCATGAACTGACGGTTGAGCTCGAATTGTTGCATCATCGCTGCCATATAGTCTGGCGGTGGTGGGCGTTCAGGGGCACGACCACGACCACCTGGTCTAACCATCCTGCTAAGTTTCAACAGGGGTAGTTCAGTAAAAGCGGTTGCGGGTGTTTAGCGACAAGCATGATGTAACACGACAATATTTAAGCAGTGTACTAGATACTAAACAGTAGTCAAATAAGACATACAGATCCATACACAGAGTCGGGTACATGCGAATAGCATAACGACGCAAATTCAAAAACTAGACATGATAGGCGGCGCGCAGGCACGCGGTAAGGAAGTACACCACAAGATATAGCAAAGGCTACATCAACGTCGGGAAGATCCACTGAAACGGGGTAGCTGCACGTGCGGACGACGAGTGTTCGTCGCGGAAGGATCCTGTGCTCCATGTGCACTCTGATGCAGAACCCGGTCTCGAGCTGTAAGAAGAGGTCCACGTATAGGTGTGTGACCTCCAACAGCAGGCCAATCAATACCAGCATACATCTGAGTCCTGCTCGGGTAAAGGATGTACTCTGGATGTATCCCTGCATGAACAACTGGTAGCAACTGCGTCATAGCATCGTAGAGACGTGCTCGAGTGGCAACCAACTCGACGGCAAGAGCCCGAACAGTGCGATCCAGAGCCTGAGTGCACGGAATCAGAACGTGCGGGTCGTATCGACGACGCTCGTACGGGGCACAGATAGCTGTGTAGTATCCAGTAGTATCTCCAGCAGGGGCATACGGAATGTATCGGAACTCAGAAGCATCCAAGCTATTGCTGAACTCTCCTCGGAGACGTGCGACAGCAGAGTAGGCGGCATCATGTACTGCCATCTCAATCGTCACGCCGATACCGTGGAAAAGGTGCAGCTCAGTGTCTGAGTCATCGCGCTGATCATAGATACGAACATCAGCATGGTACTGCTCTGGTTGAACTCGCGGTAATCCTCGTAGACCATGTACTCGGGGTACCAGCGGTAGCCCAGCCTGGTCAGGAGCGCGATCAGGACAGCGGGAAAACCAGGGGCACCACGAGCCCAAGTGCGAAGCACAAGCTGCGTCGTAGGGCGTGGTGGAAACAAACGATCCATCTGAAACAAAGGAAATTCAGGATTGTCAAAAGACAATGAGAAGTATAATACAACTCAGAGAGAAAGGTTAAACAAAACAATGGAAAGGAAAATGATTATCAGACTAATCAGATCAATGGTAAGGAATTAAGCACAGATATCCAGCTCTCCGGGTAGACGAGATTTACGAGGTCCTAAGTGTCGGTGTTAGTAAAATTCATTTAACCCGAATAGAAGAAAGGTCAGAGTCCCAGAGTATAGACGAGGAATAAAAGATACTAATACCACCCAATTGGCGATGTGGGCCCGTAAGCCACAAAGCCATGTTAGTAAAACGGTTTTTGGACCACTAGACTCAACTTCGGCCAAGGAGTTGGAAAGGGGGGTTCCTACAGGCAGTCGGCTCTGATACCAACTTGTGACGCCCCCGGCTTAATCATGCACTAATCATACACGCAAATGCACACGATCAAGCCTAAGGACTCACGGGAAGATATCACAACACAACTCTAAAACATAAATAAAGTCATACAAGCTTTATATTATAAGCCAGGGGCTTCGAGGGCTCGAATACATAAGCTCGCATACAAGCGTCAGCGGAAGCATCAGATATCTGAGTACGGATATAAAAGAAAACACAGATAGGCCCTTAGAAGGCAGGGCAAAAGAAAACACTACGATCGAAAGGCGCAGGCCTCCTGCCTGGGACCCTCCGATCCTACTCCTGGTCGACGGCAATCTCGAAGTAATATCCACCCTCAGGATAGTAGTAGCGATCGTCGGCTGGGGCAGCTGTCTCAGGGGCTCCGTCATCTGGTCACGACAAACTGATATGGGGAGAAAAAGGAAAACAAAGCAACCGTGAGTACTCAGAAGTACTCAGCAAGCAAGGATCTACACTACATATGCAACATTTTCAAAGAGAGGCTGTATATGTGGACTGGGCTGCAGAAATGCCAGAATAGAGAGGAAAGCCTAGTCCTATCGAAGACTAGAATCTTCAGCGGTCTTGCAGCAATAGAAGAGAGTAGAACAGTACAATATAATGTAGCAGTATCATTTAGTCTCAACCTCACCCAGAGATCCTTTCTCGACTCCCTGCGAGAAAGCAATCCCAGAGCCATATAGTCATCAACCTCGTCCTGAGATCCCTTCTCGACTCCCTGCGAGAAGCAATCACAGAGCCATAGTATCCAAGTATCCAGTTCTAATTGTATCAATCAGGATACAACTCCGAGTGTCCTTTACCGTAGGACCGGCTATCGATAGAAGTTTTCTTCCCTGCAGGGGTGCACCAACTTACCCAACACGCTCGATTAACTCCGACCGGACACACTTTCCTGGGTCATGCCCGGCCTCGGCCAAACGATACACCGTAGCCCTACCTACAGCTCAGCAGAGAGGTCCCCGCCGGTCTACATCCTAAGCGCTCAGGGGTCTTGGGCCATCGCCCTATGCACTCCGGGTCGTTGCGAGCAGGGTCAAGCCAGGCACCAGGAGGGCGCCGGTCCGTCCCGACCGCAAGGCTGAACTAGAGGTCTGACAGAGTTTTTGGCTAATGCTACGATGCAGAACGCCCATACTATGCCCACGTGATGGTTAGTGCTATCAGGCCAGAGGCCTGCTCGGATCAAATATCCAAATCGTTAGTGGACTAGGGCTTGCAGTAACGAGCAGAGACTCACAAAAGATGTGACCCCATCGCCCCGTCTCGAGGACTTGCGGCAAGGGCCAAGAATGCCCGACCGCGCCTCGTATTCATCACTCGGGCACCATCCAGGTCAACCTGTCTTCACAACACTCGCCACTTAGGCGCACGCGGGTACCCCTCAGGGTCGACCCGCCTTTCCAAGTAACAGTGTAAGGTCCAAGTATCTGTGTGTCCATAACATCAAGGGAATCCGAGGTATCACCCTCGTTGGATTCCTACTCGATGTAACCGTCAAGGTGAACTCGGAGGAATCACCCTCGCTGGGTTCACTCTTGAGGTGTTGTACGACGGTGTCATTATCGGAAGTGGTGAAGGAGGAATCACCCTCGATGGCCATGACCGAATAGCTACTCTACAGAGTTAACATCAGAAGTGCTACAAGAGGTTTCACCCTCGGCACTCGATAGTAACGCTGCAGTGTCATTACAACTAAGCGGTGGTGATGTGCGGTGTCGGGGCCTGGTCTTCAATCTCATTGATCGGGTCTTCGGATAATCCAGTTCTAATGCAAGCAGGAGAAATTAGAATGGGCGATATCGGGATGATCAAAGGGAGGGCTTGCCTGGTTGCTTTGCGGCAAAGGCAAGGTCGTCAACGGTGGCGTCGGGCTCCGGAGCTGCGTCGGTCTCGGGGACGACGTCGGGGTCTAACGAGAGAGAAGAGGGGGAGGAAACAGTATAAATACACAGCGAACAAGTGCAGCACAAAGCATAACATGGCAATACGCGGTGACAGAGGTGACCTGACGCAGTGGCGGGTGTGTCCTAACATATGGTTGCACGTTACCGAGGAAGGGGGAATCCATCCGGGAATGTTTTCCCGGTTTCGGACATTTGTCAGACAGATGACCGGAGGGGAACGGTTCCATGTTCGGGTAGCTAGGGACGTGTGACGGACGAACGGACTGCGTATTCGGATTCGTCTCATCGTTCTGAGCAACTTTCATGTACAAAGTTTTTCGATCTGAGCTACGGATTATTTTATATGATTTTTCAAAGTTTAAACAATATTGTGAAATTACAGATTTATTATTAATTCAAATTATCCAAAACAGTAGCAGGGTGACATCATCATGATGTCACTGTGACGTCAGGACCAGTGGGTCCCACCTGTCAATGTCACGTCAGGCTAATTATACTAATTACAGATTAGTTAGATTAACTAGATAATTAGGTTAATAAAACAGAGTTAATTAAGTTAATTAACTATTAATTATTTATTTTTAATTGATTTTCTTTTTAATCTTTTTTTTAAAATGTTTTCCAGGGCGTGGGGCCCGGCTGCCAGTGGCACAGAAGGCCACTGGGGCGGGTGGCTTAACAGGCGCAGGCGGGGCGCCCGTCGGGGCGGACCCGGCCGATGGCCGTGGCCATGGCGGGGCGCGGGCTGGGGCCTGCGGCGGCCGGAGATGGGTGACGCGGGGAGAGGGGCGAGGCCCGGTGAGCGGTGGCCGGCGCGAGGTGCGACGCAAGGAGGCGCGGGGGTCGGTCGACGCGTGCGGGGCGGCGGTGACTGGCGAGCGAGGCTGCAGGGCAGGGGACGGGGCAGGCGAGCGAGGCGGGGCGTGGACGCGAGCTGGAGGCGTCGCCGGGCACGACCAGCGGCAGCAGCAGCCGCAGCTCATAGGCGGGGCGGTGGTAGCAGCGGCACGCGGGGCAAGAGGAGAGGCGGAGGGGGTGGCTCACCCCCGGTGTCGTGGTACGCCGGCGAGGCACGATGACGACGTCGGGGAGGAGATGAAGACGAGGCGGCAACGGCGAGCGGCTCTGGGGCGTCGAGGTCGGCGAAGTAGCTCCGGTTGGCGGCGAGGCGCGGTCGGAGGGGGGGGTCTCGCGAGGAATCGCCGGGCTCGGGTGCCGGTGTGGACGACGACGGGGAAGGGGTTGCTCCGCGGCGTCGCGGGTCCAGCGAGGTGGACGAGGCGTGACGGCGTCGGTGAGGTACTCCGCGGAAGAGGACGGAGGCACGGTGGGACGGCGACCGGCGGCGTCGGGGCAGTTCCCCGATCTGATCGGAGATCGAGGAGGAAGCGAGATATCGTTCGTGGCGGGGGGAGGGGAAGTGGGGTGTCGGTGGCTAGGGTTACGGGGTAATGGGGGGGTTAGTAGGGGGTTAGGTGGACCGGGGTGGGCCGGCCAGTTGGGTCAGCTTGGCCAAGGCCCAGTTGGGCCAGGGGGCTTTTCTTTTTATTTCATTTCCCTTTCGTTTTTCTTTTTCTGTTTTGTTTTCGATTTTCTTTTCTGCTTTGCAATTTATTTTAGCCACCAAATAAGTTTTGCAAAATATGTAACTTGCCAAAATAAATGTTGTGGAATATTTACCACTGTTAGAAAATGGTTTGGAGCATAAATGATTTCATTTGTATTTTATTTAATTGCAAAAGCATTAAATACTGCTGTTTTGTTGCTGTTTGAGTCAGCTAATCAATTTAGTGAATGTTGGTTATAATTCTAGAATTGTCTCTGATTTATTTGCTATATTATGAACAATTTAGTTTTCAAGTTTGAACAATTTTTTATTTTCACTTTCAGTTTGAATTCCCATTTGAATTTAAATTGAAAAGAGATATGATACTAATGATGATTAAGCACTGTTGATCATGATGACATGGCACTATCAAAATGGGATTACTGTGGCTAACCACTGGGGGTGTTACAAGTCTCCTCCACTAACAAGAATTCTCGTCCCGAGAATTAAGAGGTTGAAGGGAAAAGTTCGGGGTATTCTTGGAAGTTCTCCCGAAGGAACGTTCGGAAAATCCCGAACGACTGGAACGTTTTCGATCCCCTCAAGCGGAGAAGCGTTCAACGCATTCAAGGTATTCATTTACTCATAATGAAGGTTATGCATGAATGCAAATTCTTATAGATGAATGAATGTGATGCTGCTGAATTAAATAAAACAGAAGCAGGGATTGAGTTAATGGGAAGGGTACCCATTTCGGTGGCAGGTGGATCCTGGACTTGTATAATATCAATGTTGTAAGCGTGTCCACGACCATAGGTTTTTTCGCTTCTGTGCTGAGCCCGAAGACGAGCCAACATCACGACAGCGCTTCTGCGAGTCCTTATGCTTCAATTGAGCGGTCTCAACCAGAATAGCCTTATTCACAAGAGTAGAAAAATCGTTGAAGTCTTGAGCAGCGAGTGCAAGCTCGATGTTTGGGTGAAGTCCATTGTGGAACTTCTCTTGTCTATGGGAATCTGTGGCGATGTCTTCTTCAGCATAGCGGGACAGGTCAAGGAATTCCCGCTGATAAGCTTCGATTGTCTTATTGCCCCGAGTGAGGTTGCGGAACTGGGTTTTCATCCGGTCCATAATTCCTTGAGGAATATATCGGGCACGGAAAGCAGTCTGGAACTCAAGCCAAGTAACGGCTGTTCCAGCAGGCAGTGTATGTTTGTGGGTGTACCCCCATTGAGCAGTGGGACCCTTTAAGAAAAAGGACGCGAAGGCGACAAAGTTGGCAGGGGAGACGTTTGCAGACTCCATCTCGTGAGTGATATCGCGAATCCAGTCATCAGCATCCAGTGGCTTCTCAGAGCTGCGGAACTGAGTGGGGTTAAGACGCATAAATTCCGACAGAGTTGTTGAAGGAGGGTTCTGGTTCTGGTTGTTCAGATGCGGGAACTGAGCCATAATCCCAGTCATGAACTGACGGTTGAGCTCGAATTGTTGCATCATCGCTGCCATATAGTCTGGCGGTGGTGGGCGTTCAGGGGCACGACCACGACCACCTGGTCTAACCATCCTGCTAAGTTTCAATAGGGGTAGTTCAGTAAAAGCGGTTGCGGGTGTTTAGCGACAAGCATGATGTAACACGACAATATTTAAGCAGTGTACTAGATACTAAACAGTAGTCAATTAAGACATACAGATCCAAACACAGAGTCGGGTACATGCGAATAGCATAACGACGCAAATTCAAAAACTAGACATGATAGGCGGCGCGCAGGCACGCGGTAAGGAAGTACACCACGAGATATAGCAAAGGCTACATCAACGTCGGGAAGATCCACTGAAACGGGGTAGCTGCACATCCGGACGACGAGTGTTCGTCGGGGAAGGATCCTGTGCTCCATGTGCACTCTGATGCAGCACCCGGTCTCGAGCTGTAAGAAGAGGTCCACGTACAGGTGTGTGACCTCCAACAGCAGGCCAATCAATACCAGCATACATCTGAGTCCTGCTCGGGTAAAGGATGTACTCTGGATGTATCCCTGCATGAACAGCTGGTAGCAACTGCGTCATAGCATCGTAGAGACGTGCTCGAGTGGCAACCAACTCGACGGCAAGAGCCCGAACAGTGCGATCCAGAGCCTGAGTGCACTGAATCAGAACATGCGGGTCGTATCGACGACGCTCGTACGGGGCACAGATAGCTGTGTAGTATCCAGTAGTATCTCCAGCAGGGGCATACGGAATGTATCGGAACTCAGAAGCATCCAAGCTATTGCTGAACTCTCCTCGGAGACGTGCGACAGCAGAGTAGGCGGCATCATGTACTGCCATCTCAATCGTCATGCCGATACCGTGGAAAAGGTGCAGCTCAGTGTCTGAGTCATCGCGCTGATCATAGATACGAACATCAGCATGGTACTGCTCCTGGTTGAACTCGCGGTAATCCTCGTAGACCATGTACTTGGGGTACCAGCGGTAGCCCAGCCTGGTCAGGAGCGCGATCAGGACAGCGGGAAAACCAGGGGCACCACGAGCCCAAGTGCGAAGCACAAGCTGCGTCGTAGGGCGTGGTGGAAACAAACGACCCATCTGAAACAGAGGAAATTAAGGATTGTCAAAAGACAATGAGAAGTATAATACAACTCAGAGAGAAAGGTTAAACAAAACAATGGAAAGGAAAATGATTATCAGACTAATCAGATCAATGGTAACGAATTAAGCACAGATATCCAGCTCTCTGGGTAGACGAGATTTACGAGGTCCTAAGTGTCGGTGTTAGTAAAATTCATTTAACCCGAATAGAAGAGAGGTCAGAGTCCCAGAGTATAGACGAGGAATAAAAGATACTAATACCACCCAATTGGCGACGTGGGCCCGTAAGCCACATAGCCATGTTAGTAAAACGGTTTTTGGACCACTAGACTCAATTTTGGCCAAGGAGTTGGAAAGGGGGGTTCCTACAGGCAGTCGGCTCTGATACCAACTTGTGACGCCCCCGGCTTAATCGTGCACTAATCATACATGCAAATGCACACGATCAAGCCTAAGGACTCACGGGAAGATATCACAACACAACTCTAAAACATAAATAAAGTCATACAAGCTTTATATTACAAGCCAGGGGCCTCGAGGGCTCGAATACATAAGCTCGCATACAAGCGTCAGCGGAAGCATCAGATATCTGAGTATAGATATAAAAGAAAACATAGATAGGCCCTTAGAAGGCAGGGCAAAAGAAAACACTACGATCGAAAGGCGCAGGCCTCCTGCCTGGGACCCTCCGATCCTACTCCTGGTCGACGGCAAGCTCGAAGTAATATCCACCCTCAGGATAGTAGTAGCGATCGTCGGCTGGGGCAGCTGTCTCAGGGGCTCCGTCATCTGGTCACGACAAACTGATATGGGGAGAAAAAGGAAAACAAAGCAACCGTGAGTACTCAGAAGTACTCAGCAAGCAAGGATCTACACTACATATGCAACATTTTCAAAGAGAGGCTGTATATGTGGACTGGGCTGCAGAAATGCCAGAATAGAGAGGAAAGCCTAGTCCTATCGAAGACTAGCATCTTCAGCGGTCTTGCAGCAATAGAAGAGAGTAGAACAGTACAATATAATGTAGCAGTATCATTAAGTCTCAACCTCACCCAGAGATCCTTTCTCGACTCCCTGCGAGAAAGCAATCCCGGAGCCATATAGTCATCAACCTCGTCCTGAGATCCCTTCTCGACTCCCTGCGAGAAGCAATCCCAGAGCCATAGTATCCAAGTATCCAATTCTAATTGTATCAATCAGGATACAACTCCGAGTGTCCTTTACCGTAGGACCGGCTATCGATAGAAGTTTTCTTCCCTGCAGGGGTGCACCAACTTACCCAACACGCTCGATTAACTCCGACCGGACACACTTTCCTGGGTCATGCCCGGCCTCGGCCAAACGATACACCGTAGCCCTACCTACAGCTCAGCAGAGAGGTCCCCGCCGGTCTACATCCTAAGCGCTCAGGGGTCTTGGGCCATCGCCCTGTGCACTCCGGGTCGTTGCGAGCAGGGTGAAGCCAGGCACCAGGAGGGCGCCGGTCTGTCCCGGCCGCAAGGCTGAACTAGACGTCTGACAGAGCTTTCGGCTGATGCTACGATGCAGAACGTCCATACTATGCCCACGTGATGGTTAGTGCTATCAGGCCAGAGGCCTGCTCGGATCAAATATCCAAATCGTTAGTGGACTAGGGCTTGCGGTAACGAGCAGAGACTCACGAAAGATGTGACCCCATCGCCCCGTCTCGAGGACTTGCGGCAAGGGCCAAGAATGCCCAGCCGCGCCTCGTATTCATCACTCGGGCACCATCCAGGTCAACCTGTTTTCACAACACTCACCACTTAGGCGCACGCGGGTACCCCTCAGGGTCGACCCGCCTTTCCAAGTAACAGTGTAAGGTCCAAGTATCCGTGTGTCCATAACATCAAGGGAATCCGAGGTATCACCCTCGTTGGATTCCTACTCGATGTAACCGTCAAGGTGAACTCGGAGGAATCACCCTCGCTGGGTTCACTCTTGAGGTGTTGTACGACGGCGTCGTTATCGAAAGTGGTGAAGGAGGAAACACCCTCGATGACCACGACCGAATAGCTACTCTACAGAGTTAACATCAGAAGTGCTACAAGAGGTTTCACCCTCGGCACTCGATAGTAACGCTGCAGTGTTGTTACAACTAAGGGGTGGTGATGTGCGGTGTCGCGGCCTGGTCTTCAATCCCGTTGATCGGGTCTTCGGATAATCTAGCGGGGCAATCGGGATAAGTGGGGTCACTGATAGGTCTCTACCCAGCCTATACTAAGTAGTTTAGGATATGCAGGTAATTATCAACAGCAGGTTACAATAAACAGGCTATGCATCAGAATAGGTAAAGCAGTAGCAGCAGCAATTCTAATGCAAGCAGGAGAAATTAGAATGGGCGATATCGGGATGATCAAAGGGGGGCTTGCCTGGTTGCTTTGCGGCAAAGGCAAGGTCGTCAACGGTGGCGTCGGGCTCCGGAGCTGCGTCGGTCTCGGGGACAACGTCGGGGTCTAACGAGAGAGAATAGGGGGAGGAAACAGTATAAATACACAGCGAACAAGTGCAGCACAAAGCATAACATGGCAATACGCGGTGACATAGGTGACCTGACGCAGTGCCGGGTGTGTCCTAACGTATGGTTGCATGTTACCGAGGAAGGGGGAATCCATCCGGGAATGTTTTCCCGGTTCCGGACATTTGTCAGACAGATGACCGGAGGGGAACGGTTCCATGTTCGGGTAGCTAGGGACGTGTGACGGACGAACGGACCGCGTATTCGGATTCGTCTCGTCGTTCTGAGCAACTTTCACGTACAAAGTTTTTCGATCTGAGCTACGGATTATTTTATATGATTTTTCAAAGTTTAAACAATATTGTGAAATTACAGATTTATTATTAATTCGAATTATCCAAAACAGTAGCAGGGTGACATCATCATGATGTCACTATGATGTCAGGACCAGTCGGTCCCACCTGTCAATGTCACGTCAGGCTAATTATACTAATTACAGATTAGTTAGATTAACTAGATAATTAGGTTAATAAAACAGAGTTAATTAACTATTAATTAATTATTAAATATTTATTTTTAATTGATTTTATTTTTAATCTTTTTTTAAAATGTTTTCCAGGGCGTGGGGCCCGGCTGCCAGTGGCACAGAAGGCCACTGGGGCAGGTGGCTTAACAGGCGCGGGCGGGGCGCCCGTCGGGGCGGACCCGGCCGATGGTCGTGGCCATGGCGGGGCGCGGGCTGGGGCCTGCGGCAGCCGGAGATGGGTGACGCGGAGAAAGGGGCGAGGCCCAGCGAGCGGTGGCCGGCGCGAGGTGCGACGCAAGGAGGCGCGGGGGCCGGTCGACGCGTGCGGGGCGGCGGTGACTGGCGAGCGAGGCTGCAGGGCAGGGGACGGGGCAGGCGAGCGAGGCGGGGTGTGGACGCGAGCTGGAGGCGTCGCCGGGCACGACCAGCGGCAGCAGCAGCCGCAGCTCGCAGGCGGGGCGGTGGTGACAGCGGCACGCGGGGCAAGAGGAGAGGCAGAGGGGGTGGCTCACCCCCGGTGTCGTGGTACGCCGGCGAGGCACGATGACGACGTCGGGGAGGAGATGAAGACGAGGCGGCAACGGCGAGCGGCTCTGGGGCGTCGAGGTCGGTGAAGTAGCTCCGGTTGGCGGTGAGGCGCGGTCGGAGGGGGGGGGGGGATCGGAGGGGGGGGGGGGGGGGGGGTCGCGAGAATCGCCGGGCCGGGTGCCGGCGTGGAACGACGGGGAAGGGGTTGCTCCGGGCGGCGTCGACGGGTCCAGCGAGGTGACGAGCGGGGTGAGGGTGGTGAGGTGACTCCGCGGAAGAGGACGGAGGCACGGTGGGACGGCGACCGGCGGCGTCGGGGGCAGTTCCCCCGATCTGGATCGGGAGGAACAGAGGGAGGAGAGGGATTCGTTCGTGGGGGGGGAGGGGAAGTGGGGTGTCGGTGGCTAGGGTTACGGGGTAGTGGGGGGGTTAGTAGGGGGTTAGGTGGACCGGGGTGGGCCGGCCAGTTGGGTCAGCTGGGCCAAGGCCCAGTTGGGCCAGGGGGCTTTTCTTTTTATTTCATTTCCCTTTCGTTTTTCTTTTTCTGTTTTGTTTTTGATTTTTTTTTCTGCTTTGCAATTTAGTTTAGCCACCAAATAAGTTTTGCAAAATATGTAACTTGCCAAAATAAATGCTGTGCAATATTTACCACCGTTAGAAAATGGTTTGGAGCATAAATGATTTCATTTGTATTTTATTTAATTGCAAAAGGATTAAATACTGCTGTTTTGTTGCTGTTTGAGTCAGCTAATCAATTTAGTGAATGTTGGTTATAATTCTAGAATTGTCTCTGATTTATTTGCTATATTATGAACAATTTAGTTTTCAATTTTGAACAATTTTTTTATTTTCACTTTCAGCTTGAATTCCCATTTTGAATTTAAATTGAAAAGAGATATGATACTAATGATGATTAAGCACTGTTGATCATGATGACATGGCACTATCAAAATGGGATTACTGTGGCTAACCACTGGGGGTGTTACAGGGGGGCAGATGTGGACGGAAGTGGATGAGGCCGGCCCCCGCCGCACGCGTGGTTAAAAAAAGGACGCTTCCACTGGTTAACTAGTGGGCCTGCTGTCGGTGGTCGTCATAAATAAGACAACGGGCGGTAGTTGGGTGACCTACAGGTGGGGACGCGGTGGACGCCGAGGAGACGCGCGGCGAGTCCGCTTCGCGTCCGCGCCGACGCATTTCTGGCGCAATTTTGGGCCGGAAATGGGTCGGCGCGGACGCCAGGCAGACGAGATTTGGGTTTTGGTCGGCGCGTTGGGCCTCCATTTTTGTCCGCGCCGACCCAAACGAACGCAGGCGGACAAAATGGGTCGCCCCATTGAAGTTGCTCTTACTGCTCAAGCTCAAGCCCGAGTTGTCAACTCAACAAAATCCACTGTCTTGTTAGGGCAACTCCAAAGCGCGGAGACGTGGGTCCGTTTGAATAAGCCGAGCGGAGGGACATGTTCGTTTTTTGTTTGAGTTGATCGGTGCATCCAACGGTAGCCGACACATTTGTCCGCCTAGACTTTAACAATAATAATAAGAATTCAAAACATGCCTACAAATTTAGATATAATTAAACATTAAAATGGCCGGAGGCCAAGGTCAACTTAAACATAATTAAATATAAATTTAGAAACTAAAAAACATGTGCCTCCCAACCGTCTAACACGTCGTCCTACGCGTCGTCATCATCGTCATCGTCGATGAGGTCGACGAAGTCTGGCAGCGGCGGAGCCTGCAGGAAGGCTTGCTGCCATGCGCCAGCGTCGCCTCCTCTGACTTCTACTGCGGGACACGCGCGCTCCACCTCTTCCGCCCGTGCCCAGCGGGCACACCGCTCCTCGTGCTCGGCCTGCATTCACCGCCCGCCGTCGATCGGCTCTCCGCCAACGCGAGCTGCCTGCACTGCTCGAGGTACGCCACCTCCTGCTCTGGCGTCGCGCCAGCCAGATGGCCGACGCACTCACCCACTCACGTAGGCCGCCAGTCCACGCGTACCTCTCCAGCTCGGCCATTGTGGGCTCCTCCTTGGCGTGGCCGGCGTTGGTTCAGGCAGCGGCGACGGTGGCGGAGGGTAGATGCAGTCTCCCGCCGCTGACAACTGCAACACCTCCTCCATGCCTGGCCAGCGTGCGTCCTCCTCGCGCTAGGACTCCTCCAGGGCACGCCGGAGCGCCTCCTCCAGGGGCGTCCTGATATGCTGTCTCTGGCGCTTCGTCCTCCTGTGCCACCACCGGGGGTGGCGGTACGTAGCCGGCGTCAAAGCTGGACCACGCCGCTGCGGGCCACATCATGCTCGGTGGTGAACCAAACTTCCAAGTTGGGGGAGTCTGGCGCATACGCCGAGTCGCAGCGGTGCTCTGGCTTCAGGAGGGCATGGGGCTTGCGCACCTCGTCCGCGTGCACGCGCGACGACCGCGGGACCGGGATGCGGTTGGGGTCAAGGTGCTAGCCGTGGGGGAGGTTGACGTCGGGCCACGCGGTACTGCCAGTGGTACTGCGTGTGGTGCACCGAGATGTAGAGTCGGTCCTGTGGCTGACGACCATCTCTGCACGCGGCACCGAGATGTAGAAGGCGTCCGACAGCGGCGGTAGTGCGCGGAATGAGCTAGTGCCGGCGTCGAACTTGCCCTTGCCCTTGCCCTTGTTGTTGAAGAACCCCATGGCGGACGCGCGGTCTAGCTAGGCTAGGGTTTGTGTCACTGGAGAGGGGGCGAGGGTGGCCAGATGTGGGCGGGAGTGGGAGGAGAAGTGGATGAGGCCGGCCCCTCGCACACTTGCATTTAATAAAGACGTGGACTCCGGGTTCCAGACGCTGCCACGCGGGCCCAAGGTAGGTGGACACATTGACTACGACCACGTGGGGTAGTTGGACGGCCGACACCCGGGCCCGGGGCAGACACCGGGCGGACGCACAACGCGTCCGTCTCATGTCCGTGTGAACAAAAGTCGGGCGCAAATATAGACCGGGAATGCGTCCCAGACGGATAGCGGACAGACGGATTTTAGATTTTGGCCAGCGTTTTCATCCGTTTCGATCCAAACAGACACACGCGAACCATTTGCGTACACGTTGGAGTTGCCCTCGTACGTTGCTGTTATAGTTACAAAAATAACCCGCACAACCTAACGGAAACTTTCAAATACTCGCAATGGTAAACAAAGTCCGTAGGCCGTTCCTTCCGTCCACTTTATATGCAGTTCTTAGGCCAACTCCAGCGCACGACCCCATCCCATCTGTCCTAGTCCGTTTGAGGTAGAACGGACGAATAACGCGGCCCAACATGCGGCCCCAAACGGACAAATGTTCGGTTTTCGTCCGTTTTCAACCCATTCCCGGCCCAAACATGCGCCGCGTTTGGGGTGAAACGGACATCGCGCGGATGGGCGGGACGCACGCCCTTGTCCTCCCCGTGGCCCGCCTGTCGGGGACACTAGCGCTTCATTCACCTCCAACGCCTCCACCCGCCCTCCCCGCCCCACCTCGCCGCCGGCGCCGCCGCTATTTTCTGGCCGCCTCCTCACTGCTCACCCCCCTGGCCGTCCATACCAAACCACGTCTCGCTATGGCCGCCACCACACCCGCGCTTTCGTAGGAGTTTTGGCCGTCGTTTGGAGGAGTTTTGGCCATCGTCGTCGTATCTGGTGCCAGAGGGGATACGACCGCCGGCGACGCCTATGGACCACGGCAGCTTCCGTCGGGTGCTCCAGAGCGACCTGTAGCCGGCCGCCAAACGCCCCTGCTGCATCGAGGTGATCTTCGCGGCCTCTTTGCCACCACGACCACAAGGCGTTTGACACTTTGCCCACAAAGGTATGGACAGTGGAGATGAATTTTTCTTCAACCACTTCATTTATTCATCGGATGATTCGTCCTCGGATGACGAAGATCTTGTGGTGGCTGCACTGGTCGTTCACGACCACATTGAACGGCAGCGGCCTCGGTACAGGGGGTCAGTCCCTGGCTGTGCTCCCAACCTGAACCGCAACAGAGAGAGAGGCCATGCCCTGCTCTATGCCGATTACTTTGAGAATACCGCGCACTTCAAACCGAAGAAATTCCGTCGCAGTTTTCGTATGGCAAGGCATGTGTTCAATCGTATCCGAGAGAGAGTGGTTGCTCATGACCCATTCTTTGAGTGCAAAACGGATGACCTTGGCAAGTTTGGATTCTCTTCTTATCAGAAATGCACCGCGGCCATCCGCATGCTTGCATATGGAATTCCAGGCGATCTGGTGGATGAGTACGTGCGCATGAGTGAGTCCACATGTCTGCTGTCAATGTACAACTTCTGCAAGGCCGTGGTGGCAGTGTTTGGCCCTGAGTACTTGAGGCAGCCAAATGCCGCTGATACAGAAAGGATGTTGGCGATCAACAAGGGATACTACCTAGCTGATGATATATATCCTCAGTGGTCAACTTTTGTGAAGACAATCTCGAACCCCCAAGGTGAGAAGAGACAGAGATTTGCCCAAATGCAAGAGAGTGCTAAAAAGGATGTGGAACGTGCTTTTGGTGTGCTTCAATCCCGATGGGGTATCGTTCGAAACACTGCACTGACATGGGATGAAGGGAAGCTTTGAGAGGTGATGACTGCTTGTGTGATCATGCACAACATGATCGTCGAGGACGAGCGTGATAACAACATCTTCGATCAAGGATTTGATTTTCAAGGTGAAAATATTGAGCCCCTGCACCAAGAACCGGCCACGTTTGAACAGTTTACCCAATTCCATCGTGAAATGCGTGATTGACACACTCAATTGAATCTTCAAAATGACTTGGTTGAGCACGTGTGAAATCACATTGGCAATCAATAGATGTATTGGTTCATTATGTTTATTCAAGATAATTTCGATTTGGTTGTAAAACTATTTTATTCGAGACAATTTCGATTGGGTTGTAAAACTATTTTTATTTGAGACATTAATATTTGGACGTGCAAACTTATTTTATATGAATATATGGGCATATTGGCCGTGACGGCCAGAATGGGGCCCAAGGATGCGTTCGCGCGTTGGGCGCACGGCCACCGCATCCCTGGAAAGGCCCGGACACGACCTCATTGTTCTTACCAAACGGACAGAATCCGGACAAAACGGACGTCTGTTTGGGTTACGCGCTGGAGTTGGCCTTACAATTACTATACATGCACGTGAGTAATGCAAGAGAGCTAGCATATCCTTGCTGTCAAAAGAGAGCTAGCGTATCCTGCACCTGGAGGAAGATTGGTTGGTACGTACGTGCGCGGGTCACGTTGCAATCATGCGTGCGCGTAACAAGCGCACGTGTGGACCACCCGGGGTCCCCGATCCATCCAACGGCCCAAAATAAGGGCCACCCCACAGCCCACCGGGAAAGCGAGATCGGTCGAGAAACCAAGGGATCAATTCTCAAAAAAAAAAAAAAGTCTCGAAAAAAAATTCTCATCAAAAAAGAAAAGAAAAGAGAAAGCCAGGGATCAACGTCGATCAGCACCATACATCCATCCAGATGTTCGAGCAGTCGCACCATACATCCATCCAGATGTTCGAGCAGTCGCACACACAGCTACAGCCTACAGATAATCGAGCAATTTTGCCAGCCTAGTTTCCTTTTTCTTTTTCCATGGTAATACGTTTCAGCCTAGTTCCTTCAGGCGACGCGCGCCGTGACGGCATGTACGTACGTACTGCATACGTATACGTGTTTAATTTGTAACTGTCGTTCGTCGCGTCGGCGTCGGCGTCGCTGTCCGAGAGGTTGAGAGGCTGAGTTCCCGCAAAAAAAAAAAAGAGAGGCTGAGAGACAGTAACACCACCTCACCTGTATACGATCGGACGTTTGCGATGCGCATTGCACGCACCCACCGCACGAGAGAAATGGCCGTTTGGACTCGTTGGCATGGCATGCATCCGACTCATCTCTGTCGACGGATCGATCGATTCGACGTGTGGTCGAGGAAACCGTGACAAGGAAAGAAAGAAAAGGTACTATATCGACAGCGTGTGCGGGCGTCTTTGTATGCTCCTGTATACACCAATACACATCTAGATCCAGGGTACTGCAGAGATGGTCGAGAAAACAACGTGGAATCACTTAAATGGTGTCGTACACCAGCAAGTACATCATCGTTTGAACGTAGTACATGTAATCATTTCCTCCAAGAAAATTCTCTTTCCTGAGGAAATGTGATAGCGTGTTTAAGGTGATCAGAGAGTGAGTAGCTCTAAATCATACGCATAACGCATGCATGTCAGCTTCTAGTCTGAATCTCCTGAAGAACACATACAGTTTTACTGTTCCCGCGCTCTTAATGACGTGTGCGGTGTTCATTTTTCATCGGGCGGCTCTTCTGCAAAAAAGATACCAGTCTGTGAACCGTTGGTCTACGATCGGATGGCATCCAGCTCCTGCACATCGTTGTTCCTTTTCCGGCAACGTCTACTTTCTTATATATTATATATATATGTACTTTAACCGTTAGGTTGGCGGAAGATGGTGACAACGGATTCTAAAGATTATGCATGCAGTGTGTGCTGAGGGTAAACTGGTTGGTGCTCTTGGCTCGTTGCTAGGAGGCTTGGTGAGCCCATCAGATTAAGAGGTGTGCGCTGATTTGACGTCAGCGCATATCATTAAGCTTGTAGATGTAGCGACAAAGGTAACTAGAAAGATGACTTTGAGTAGGGCGTTTTGGTGCCCAGGCTCTTCTGCACCCGGTTGGAAAAAAAAATCGTAAAAAAGTCAAAAAATTCCATTTTTTTGTGCGGTAGACAATTTGATGCGTGAGGCCCGCTCTAAATTTCAAGTCATTTGGACATCTGCGTGAGGCCCGGGCATTCCGCCACATAGGACGCAGTCCCACCCGGACCACATTTTCTCTTTCTTTATTCATTCTTTTATTTCTCTCTCTTCATCTCCGTCAATCATGTGCAAGTGACCGGACATATGAGAAGAAAAATGAGGAATGTGGCTGCGGGGATGGATAAATAGGGGCTCAAAACGTACACGCCCGGTCACTGACCGGGTGCGTCCGCCAGCGTTTAAGGGGTCATATTTGCTATGTCCGGCTGTAGATGCTCTAAACCTCCCGCAACCGTCCGGACCGGGCTGTTCGGACAGCGGAAGCCATTCAACACCGACTTGTATCGGTCCGCGGAGCGGTTAGGACGCGATTTCTCCCGCGAACCGGAGACAAACATGGGGAGGTTTGTGGGAGTCCAGGCCGATCCCTAGCCCGTTTTCTGACCACCCCGGTCCACCAAAAACCACTCCCTCTCCCGCGCACTCCCGCCCGGCGCCAGCTGCCCGCATTCATGCCGCTGTAGAGAGCGCCGCTCAACATTGAAGACAGCTCAGGGCGGACGCGACCTCTCACCGCCTCCGCCAATGAAGAGGCGCGCCGGCGAGGGCGCCGCCGGCGACGCGTCTTCGGTATCCGCACCTTTTCAATGCCGGAGACGCGTGACTGGACGAGACGGGACGGATATCTACCGCGCCCGTTCAATGCCGCTGTCCGTCCGTCTGTCGCCATTAAGCAGGCTCGCCGACCGAGAAACCCACTCCGGCGCCGCGCATTGACGCACCCGGACGCATGGCCTCACTGGAATCTGCCATATAAAGGCGGCCACACCTGGCTAACACCACACCATAACACCAGGCCCTCCACATCCTCCTCCATTGCACTGCATTTGCCATGACTGCCAGCGGGAAAGCACTGTGGGACAGTCTGTCGCCGGAGATGAAGCACGCGGTGGCCACCCTTGCCGCCGCCTGGCATAGCCGCCGTGCTAGGCGGATCGAGGCCAGATTGCCGGCCAGCTCGCCCGAGGTCTCCGACGACGAGGACGACACCAGGATGGAGACGGGCTCCGACGAGGACGACACCACATGGAGACGGGCTCCGACGACTCCGCCCCCGCTCTCGCGCCTCCTATGCACGCTGGCTTCACCATGGAGCAGGCGCAGGCGCAGTTCAACGCCGCCATGGCGGAGGAGCAGCCTGCGCCGACACCTTTGTCGGTGTTCCAGCAGGCGCAGGAGGAACAGCAGTACAACCTGTTCCTCCTGGAGCAGCACCGATTGGCGGAGGGCCAGATCTACAACGAGCGCGCGCGAGCATGGAGGCCGTGGCGAACCCAAATTTCATTGCGGAGCAGCGTGCCATCTATGATGCCATCCACACTCAAGCCGCCGCTTGGCAGGAAGCGACAACCGCGGAGGCGCAGCTGCACGCGATCGCAGAGGAGAACATAGACAGCTGCGCCTCCTACGCGCCACCGACGAACCATCAGCCGGTCCGGTGGGACGATGATAGCCAAGGCGCCACCATTTCCCTCGTGGACCTCACGTCCACCGGCGACAGACAAGGCGCGGACTCCTCCGAGGATGAGTAGGCCACGGGAGGCGGCGGGGCCTAGTATCCCATGTGGGCCGGTCCGTCCCCCGTGTTCTACTCTTCCTCACCGGAGACCGCACCTTCACTTCATCGGTCTTATTGCCGGTGCTCATGGAGACGGTGGAAGGAGGACGACACGGGCTTGGACGCCGGGCGCCGCCGCGGTAGGATAGGTTTAGGGGCGGGTCTTTTTTGTTCTAAATGTTTGAAAGGTAGTCAAATCCGTTGTGTTTGTATGAAATCTGTCATGTTTGTACGAAATCCGCCCGTGTTTGCATGATTTTCATCTGGTTTGTTGAAAAATAGTTTGAAGTGTATGCGGCTAGCATTGGAGGGCTGCCTCCCGCATCCAGGTCCCCCCTGTTCGCGGACGGATGCGGGAGGTTTTTTGTGGGTTGCCATCGGAGATGCCCTTAAATAATATAGTAAAAATGGTTGTCTCCATCCATAGATGCAAAACCCAGGGTTTCAACGTCCTTCTCTAAAATAAATATTGAGTTTAGCTTTTCACATGCTCCCTGTGTGTGTTATGGCTATAAAGCCCCCTTTTCCTATTTAGGCATCTTGATGTATTTGGGTTGTAAGAGCATCTACAGTCGGGCGCTGCAAATCCGTCTCAAACGTCCGGGCGGGCCCCCCGGTCACTTCCCAGTCACGAAACTGTGACCCAGACGGGCGCCTCAAACGTGCCTCAAACGCCCGGGCTGACCGGTACCCCTCATATCCAGCCCAAAAATGGGGCGGATATGGGGGTATCCGGGCGCGTCCGCCACGTCGGACTGACGTCGGGGGCCCACCCGGAATCTCCCGGAAATCCGGCAGTTTGATGGACGTCTCCTCGGGGGGAGGGGGGTGGGGGTGTGAGCGTCGCGTGGCACCAGTCTAGCGTCCCCCAACCCTAGCCCATCCACCTCCTCCCTCTTTGTGCTGCGAGCCCGAGCCCATCCACCTCCTCTCTCCCGCTCCGTCGCTCTTTGATACGTCTTCGTCATATCTATAATTTTTGATTGTTTCATGCCAATATTATACAACTTTCACATATTTTTGGTAACTTTTTATATGATTTATTGGACTACTATTGATCCAGTGCCCAGTGCCAGTTCTTGTTTGTTGCATGTTTTTTGTTTTGCAGAAAATCCATATCAAACGAAGTCCAAACACGATAACAATTTACGGAGAATTATTTTGGAATATTTATGATTTTTGGGAGGTGGAATCAACGCAAACGGGGGCCCACAGTGACCACAACCCACCAGGGCACACCGGGCACCCCCTGGCGCGCCCAGGTATCTTGTGCCCTACTCGAACGTCGGTTGGGGCCCTTATTCTGGCCCAAGAAAGATAATTTATGGAAAAAATTGGTGTAAAAATTTCAGCACAATCGGAGTTACGGATCTCCAGGAATTTAAGAAACGGTGAAGGGCCAGATCTGGGGAACGCGAAACAGAAGAGAACAGAGAGGGAGATCCAATCTCGGAGGGGCTCCCGCCCCTCCGCCGCCATGGAGGCCATGGAACAGAGGGGGAACTCTCCTCCCATCTAGGGGGGAGGCCAAGGAAGAAGAAGAAGGAGGGGGGCTCTCTCCCCCTCTCTCCCGGTGGCGCCGGAGTGCCGCCGGGGCTAGGATCGTGACGGCGATCTACATCAACAATCTTGCTACCGTCTACACCAACTTTCTCCCCCTCTATGCAGTGGTGTAACACCTCTTCTCCCCGCTGTAATCTCTACTTAAACATGGTGCTCAACTCCATATATTATTTCCCAATGATCTATGGTTATCCTATGATGTTTGAGTAGATCCGTTTTGTCCTGTGGGTTAATCGTGATCTTGGTTGGTATGATTGTATATTTTATTTATGGTGCTGTCCTACGGTGCCCTCCATCTCGCGCAAACGTGAGGGATCCCCGCTGTAGGGTGTTGCAATATGTTCATGATTCGCTTATGGTGGGTTGCGAGAGTGACATAATCTTAAACCCGAGTAAGTGGGTTGTTGCGTATGGGATAAAGAGGACTTGATACTTAATGCTATGGTTGGGTTTCACGACCTTAATGATCTTTAGTAGTTGCGGATGCTTACTAGGGGTCCAATCATAAGTGCATATGATCCAAGTAGAGAAAGTATGTTAGCTCATGCCTCTCCCTCATGTAAAATTGCAAGAATGATCACCGGTACTTGTTATCGATTGCCTAGGGACAAATGACTTTCTTGTTAACAAAAGCTATCCACTTTTATTACCTTGCAATTTATTCGTAGTTTTATTCTCGCAAAGTACTCATAGTTTTATTCTTGCAAAATAGTTTCATACATGTTTTAGGTAAAGCAAACTTCAAGTGTGCGTAGAGTTGTATCGGTGGTCGATAGAACTTGAGGGAATATTTGTTCTGCCTTTAGCTCCTCGTTGGGTTCGACACTCTTATTTATCGAAGAAGGCTACAAACGATCCCCTATACTTGTGGGTTATCACTCTTCCCAAGCTCTCCGACTTCACCATGGTTTGAAAGAAGATAACCACCTATGCCATGCTCACGCCGGAGCGCCATTACGAGATTGAACAGGAGATCCGGGTGAGGCACGCCACGTGCGCCACCCGCATCGCTACCGGGCTGCCTCCGAACTCGCTGAAGGAGGAGGAGGAGCAGCAGGCGGAGTTGGACAAGTGATTGCTTGTATATGCGTTGGTAATTCCGCGAAGAGGAGAGGATGATGCAGCACAACAACGATAAATATTTCCCTCAGTTATGAAACCAAGGTTATCAATCCAGTAGGAGAACCAGGCAACAATATGTAAATAGCACCTGCACACAAACCACAAAAACTTGTAACCCAACGCGTAAGAGGGGTTGTAAATCCCTCCTCGGTATTGAGATAGATTAAGTTTTATGAGATTGGATAAATAGATCTAGCAAAAACAAAAAAAAATAAGTAATGAAAAACTTGAGGGAATATTTGTTCTGCCTTTAGCTCCTCGTTGGGTTCGACACTCTTATTTATCAAAGAAGGCTACAAACGATCCCCTATAGTTGTGGGTTATCAAGACCTTTTTCTGGCGCCGTTGCCGGGGAGCAATAGCGTGGGGTGAATATTCTCGTGTGTGCTTGTTTGCTTTATCACTAAGTAGTTTTTATTTCCTATTCTAAGTTGTTCTCTATCTTTAGTTACGGATATGGAACACGAAACACCAAAAAAATTAGTTGTACTTGCTACTCATGGAGATGGGGAACCTCCTAAAACCCTCGATTCTCGTTATGTGAAAAATATTATGCACTACTTCGATAATCCTGTGAAAACCCCATTCAACTTGATAATGGGAGACACGTTGGATCAACGTGAATACTTTAGGGATTATCGCTTGACACAAAAAGGGAAACTCTTATGGGATCAAATTCATATGTTGAAATGGTATGCTTGGAATCTATGCTCTAGATATGATTATACTTGTTGCTCTAGGATGAATGCTCCACACCTTCCCTTTTCATGCAAATTTAATGACAATGAAACCTTAGCTTCTTATGCTAATGATAGATATGATTACTATGATGTGGAACGAATAGAAGAATTTGTTGCTTTTAAGGGTGCTTATGAAACTGAATCTTTGTTTGAAAAGTTTGAAGATTTTGATGATTCAGTTTATAGACTTGAAAATTTTGCTATCCTTAAATATTGCTATGATAATTACAAATACAATTCCGATATTGATATATTTATTGAGAAAGTCTCCGCTATCCAAGAAGAGACTAATATTTTGCAGGAGTCTATGGAAGAAGGAATTGATGAAACTATGAGCTCTTTGGATGAAAAAGATGATGAGGAGAGTGAAGAACAAAAGGAGGAAGAGCGGATTAGCTACCCGTGCCCACCTTCTAATGAGAGTAACTCTTCAACTCATACATTGTTTAATCTCCCTTCGTGCTTACCGAAGGATGAATGCTATGATAATTGCTATGATCCCTTGGATTCTTTTGAAATATCCCTTTTTGATGAACTTGATGCTTGCTATGCTTGTGGCCAAGATGCCAATATGAATTATGCTTATGGAGATGAACTTGCTATAGTTCCTTATGTTAAGAATGAAATTGTTGCTATTGCACCCACACATGATAGTCCTATTATCTTTTTGGATTCTCCAAATTACACTATATCGGAGAAGTTTGCTCTTATTAAAGATTATATTGATGGGTTGCGTTCTACCACTACACATGATGATTTTGATGAATGTAATATGCATGTTCTTGCTGCTCCTACTTGCAATTATTATGAGAGAGGAACTACATCTCCGCCTCTCTATGTTTTCAACACGATAAAATTGCAAGAAACTGCTTATGCTATGTATTGGCCTTTACTTGATGTGCATGAATTGTTCTTGTATGACATGCCGATGCATAGGAAGAGGGTTATACTTAGTCATTGCATGATATATGTTGCTTTGTTCTCACTACTAAATGCCAAATTATTGCTAATTAAAATTGGCTTTGATATACCTTGGGATCCGGGTGGATCCATTACTTGAGCACTTTATGCCTAGCTTAATGGCTTTAAAGAAAGCGCTGCCAGGGAGACAACCCGGAAGTTTTAGAGAGTCATTTATTTATGTTGAGTGCTTTTATAAAGTTTAAAAACAAAAAAAATATAGAGGGGAACTTAAAACTTCACAAAAAGAGAAGCGATTGAAAGGTGATGCATTGGAGAAGTGAGGGTCGACCTTGAACACTTGTGTTCATGCTCATGGAAACAATGTAAATTTTTCATGAAGATTCTCACAAAAATAATTATCCCCTTGTACAAATACATTGTATTATAAAAATAATGTGCCAAGATTTGCCTTTAGGATGATTAGATTGCTTGTTGGTATGTGCGGTGCAGAAACAGAAACTTTGGCTGTAGCGCGTGATTTTACATTTTTTACTGGAACGTCAAAAGCTTCTGAAACTTTTTGCACAGTCTTGCTATACAATTTTTTTATTTTTTAATAATGTTTCAGAATTTTTAGAGTTAAATAAGTATGGTGAATGTTCATATTGCTACATACTGTCCTGTTTAAGACAGATTCTATTTTTGATGCATTGTTTTGCTTGTTTTGATGAAACTATCGATTTTATTGGTGGTATAAGCCATGGAAAAGTTATATTACAGTAGCTACAATGCAAAAACAAAATATGAATTGGTTTGCAACAGTACTTAAAGTAGTGATTTGCATTATTATACTAACGGATCTCACGAGGTTTCTGTTGAGTTTTGTGTGGATGAAGTGATCAAAGATCGAGGAGGTCTCGATATGAGGAGAAGGAGGAGAGGCAAGAGATCAAGCTTGGGGATGCCCAAGGCACCCCAAGTAAATATCTAAGGAGACTCAAGCGTCTAAGCTTGGGGATGCCCCGGAAGGCATCCCATCTTTCTTCAACAAGTATCGGTATGTTTTCGTCTTCGTTTCGTTCATGTGATATGTGCAAATCTTGGAGCGTCTTTTGTGTTTAGTTTTCATTTTTCTTTTATGCACCATGCTGGTATGAGATAGTCCATGGTTGATTTATAGAATGATCATTGCACTTCACTTATATCTTTTGAGTATGGCTTTATAGAATGCTTCATGTGCTTCACTTATATCATTTGAAGTTTGGATTGCCTGTTTCTCTTCACATAGAAAACCGTTATTTGTAGAATGCTATTTTGCTTCACTTATACTTATTAGAGCATGGTCTTTTGTAGAAAGAATTAAAACTCTCTTGCTTCACTTATATCTATTTAGAGAGTCAACAGGGATTGGTCATTTGCATGGTTAGTCATAAAATCCTACATAAAACTTGTGGAACACTGAATATGATATGTTTGATTCCTTGCAATAGTTTTGCGATATAGAGATGGTAATATGTGGGAGGTACTAGTAAACGGTTGTGGTTAGTAAGATTATTGGTGTTAAGGTTTGTGATTCCCGAAGCATGCACGTATAGTCTCTCGTTATGCTATGAAGTTGGAGCATGATTTATTATTGATTGTCTTACTTATAAGTGGCGGTCCGGGACGAGCGATGGTCTTTTCCTACCAATCTATCCCCCTAGGGGCATGCGTAGTAGTACTTTGCTTCAAGGGCTAATAAACTTTTGCAATAAGTATATGAGTTCTTTATGACTAATGTGAGTCCATGGATTATACGCACTCTTACCTTTCCGCAATTTGCTAGCCTCTATGGTACCGTGCATTGCCCTTTCTCACCTCGAGATGTGGTGTAAACTTCACAGGTGCATCCAAACCCCGTGATATGATACGCTCTATCACACATAAGCCTTATTATATCTTCCTCAAAACAGCCACCATACCTACCTATTATGGCCTTTCCATAGCCATTCCGAGATATATTGCCATGCAACTTCCACCGCTTCCGTTTTGATGACTTGAGCATTCATTGTCATATTGCTTTGCATTATCGTAAGATAGCTAGCTTGATATTTCCATGGCTTGTCCGTTTTTTGATATCGTTGTTATGCTAGATCATTGCACATCCTGGTACACTGCCAGAGGCATTCATATAGAGTCATATTTTGTTATAGGTATCGAGTTGTAATTTTGTATTTCTTTTGAGTTATAAGTAAATAGAAGTGTGATGATCATCATTATTCATTTTTAGAGCATTGCCCCAGTGAGGAAAGGATGATGGAGACTATGATTCCCCCACAAGTCGGGATGAGACTCCGGACAATGAGAGAGAAAAAAGAAAAAAGAAAAAAAAGAAAAGAAAAGAAAAAAACAAAGAGAGAAGGGGCATGCTAGTTCCACACTTGTGCTTCAAAGTAGCACCATGTTTTTCATATGGAGAGTCTCCAATGTTGTCACTTTCATATACTAGTGGGAATTTTTCATTATAGAGTTAGATGCACACTCACTTAGTTTTCATGTTGAGCTTTCATACACTTATAGCTCTTAGTGCATCCATTGCATGGCAATCCCTACTCCTTATGTTGATATCAATTGATGGGCATCTCCATAGCCCGTTGGTTAGCCGCGTCGATGTGAGACTTTCTTACTTTTTTTGTCTTCTCTATATTTACCCCTATCATTATACTCTATTCCACCCATAGTGCTATATACATGGCTTGCACTCATGTATTGCGTGAGGGTTGAAAAGGCTGAAGCGCGTTAAAAAGTATGAACCAATTGCTCGGCTTGTCATCGGGGTTGTGCCTGATAAATACTTTGTGTCAAGAAGACAGAGCATGACAAGACTATATGATTTTGTAGGGATAGCTTTCTTTAGCGTTGATATTTTGAAAGACATGATTGTTTGTTGGGATGCCTGAGTATTGATGTCTTTATGTCAAATTATAGACTATTGCTTTGAATCACTTATGTCTTAATATTCATGCCATGATTAGATATATGATCAAGATTATGCTAGGTAGCATTCCACATCAAAAATTATCTTTTTTATCATTTACCTGCTCGAGGACGAGCAGGAATTAAGCTTCGGGATGCTGATATGTATCCATCGTATCTATAATTTTTGATTGTTTCATGCCAATATTATACAACTTTCACATATTTTTGGTAACTTTTTATATGATTTATTGGACTAACCTATTGATCCAGTGCCCAGTGCCAGTTCCTGTTTGTTGCATGTTTTTTGTTTCGCAGAAAATCCATATCAAATGAAGTCCAAACGCGATAAAAATTTATGGAGAATTATTTTGGAATATTTATGATTTTTGGGAGGTGGAATCAACGCAAACGGGGGCCCACAGTGACCACAACCCACCAGGGCGAGCCGGGCACCCCCTGGCGCTCCCAGGTATCTTGTGCCCTCCTCGAATGTCGGTTTGGGCCCTTCTTATGGCACAAGAAATATAATTTATGGAAAAAATCGTGTAAAAATTTCAGTGCAATCGGACTTACGGATCTCCGGGAATTTAAGAAACGGTGAAAGGCCAGATCTGGGGAACGTGAAACAGAAGAGAACAGAGAGGGAGTACCAATCTCGGAGGGGCTCCTGCCCCTCCGCCACCATGGAGGCCATGGAACAGAGGGGGAACTCTCCTCCCATCTAGGGGGGAGGTCAAGGAAGAAGAAGAAGGAGGGGGGCTCTCTCCCCCTCTCTCCTGGTGGCGCCGGAGTGCCGCCGGGGCTAGGATCGTGACGGCGATCTACATCAACAATCTTGCTACCGTCTACACCAACTTTCTCACCCTCTATGCAGCGGTGTAACACCTATTCTCCCTGCTGTAATCTCTACTTAAACATGGTTCTCAACTCCATATATTATTTCCCAATGATCTATGGTTATCCTATGATGCTTGAGTAGATCCGTTTTGTCCTGTGGGTTAATCGTGATCTTGGTTGGTATGATTGTATATTTTATTTATGGTGCTGTCCTACGATGCCCTCCATCTCATGCAAATGTGAGGGATCCTCGCTGTAGGGTGTTGCAATATGTTCATGATTCACTTATGGTGGGTTGCGAGAGTGACAGAAGCTTAAACCCGAGTAAGTGGGTTGTTGCGTATGGGATAAAGAGGACTTGATACTTAATGCTATGGTTAGGTTTCACGACCTTAATGATCTTTAGTAGTTGCGGATGCTTGCTAGGGGTCCAATCATAAGTGCATATGATCCAAGTAGAGAAAGTATGTTAGCTCATGCCTCTCCCTCATGTAAAATTGCAAGAATGATTACCGGTACTTGTTATCGATTGCCTAGGGACAAATGACTTTCTTGTTAACAAAAGCTATCCACTTTTATTACCTTGCAATTTATTCGTAGTTTTATTCTCGCAAAGTACTCATAGTTTTATTCTTGCAAAATAGTTTCATACATGTTTTAGGTAAAGCAAACTTCAAGTGTGCGTAGAGTTGTATCGGTGGTCGATAGAACTTGAGGGAATATTTGTTCTGCCTTTAGCTCCTCGTTGGGTTCGACACTCTTATTTATTGAAGAAGGCTACAAACGATCCCCTATACTTGTGGGTTATCACTCTTCCCAAGCTCTCCGACTTCACCATGGTTTGAAAGAAGATAACCACCTATGCCATGCTCACGCCGGAGCGCCATTACGAGATTGAACAGGAGATCCGGGTGAGGCACGCCGCGCGCGCCACCCGCATCGCTACCGGGCTGCCTCCGAACTCGCCGGAGGAGGAGGAGGAGCAGCAGGCGGAGTTGGACAAGTGATTTCTTGTATATGCGTTGGTAATTCCGCGAAGAGGAGAGGATGATGCAGCACAACAACGATAAATATTTCCCTCAGTTATGAAACCAAGGTTATCAATCCAGTAGGAGAACCAGGCAACACTATGTAAACAGCACCTGCACACAAACCACAAAAACTTGTAACCCAACGCGTAAGAGGGGTTGTCAATCCCTCCTCAGTATTGAGATAGATTAAGTTGTATGAGATTGGATAAATAGATCTAGCAAAAACAAAAAATAAAATAAGTAAAGAAAAAGTGCAGCAAGGTATTTTGGATTTTTGGATTAATAGATCTGAAAATAATATGATAGGAAATTGACCCGGGGGCCGTAGATTTCACTAGAGGCTTCTCTCGAGAAAATAGCATACGATGGGTAAACAAATTACTGTTGGGCAATTGATAGAAAAGCGAATAATCATGATGATATCCAAGGCAATGATCATGTGTATAGGCATCAGGTCCATGATTAGTAGACCGACTCCTGCCTGCATCTACTACTATTACTCCACACATCGACCGCTATCCAGCATGCATCTAGTGTATTAAGTTCATGGAAAAACGGAGTAATGCAATAAGAATGATGACATGATGTAGTCAAGATCTATTCATGTAGGAATAGACCCCATCTTTTTATCCTTAATGGCAACGATACATGCGTGTCATGTATCCTTCTATCACTGAGATTGAGCACCGCAAGATCGAACCCGTCACAAAGCACCTCTTCCCATGGCAAGAAAAATCAATCTAGTTGGCCAAACCAAACCAAAGTTTTGGAGAAGAAATACGAGGCTATAACAATCATGCATAAGAGAGTTCAACAAAGACTCAAATAATATTCATGGATAGAGCTGATCATAAACTCACAATTCATCGGATCCCAACAAACACACCGCAAAAAGTCATTAGATCAAATAGATCTCCAAGAACATTGTATTGACGATCAAAAAGAGCGAAGAATCCATCTAGCTACTGCCTACGGAACCGTAGATCTGTGGTAAACCACTCACGCATCATCGGAGGGGCAAGGGTGATGATGAAGAACCCCTCCATGATCGTTGACCCCTTCGACAGAGATCCGGAGAAGGCCTCTAGATTGGATCTCGTGGTTCTGGAACTTGCGGCGGTAGAAATTGTTTTCTCTCGACTCCCCTAGGGTTTTTGGGATTTTAGAGTAATTATAGAGCTGATAGTCGGTGGAGAAGCCTCCTGTGGGCCCCACTACCCACCAGGGCATGCCCTAGTGCCTAGTGGGCCCCACGGGCCTCCTCTAGTGCACTTCCTTGGCTCCCTGGTTGTCTTCTGTCTAGAAAAAATCTTCAAAAAGTTTCGTGGCATTTGGACTTCGTTTGGTATTGATATTCCACAAAGTAAAAAAGCAAGCAGAAAACAACAACTGGCACTTGGCACTATGTCAATAGGTTAGTCCAAAAAAATGATATAAAGTTGCTAGTAAATGAGTATAAAACATCCAAGAATGATACTTTAATAGCATGGAACAATAAAAAATTATAGATACGTTTGAGACGTATCAACATCCCCAAGCTTAATTCCTGCTCGTCCTCGAGTAGGTAAATGATAAAAACAGAATTTTTGATGTGGAATGCTACCCATCATATTCATCACATATTATTTTATTTTGTAGCATGGACATTTGGACTTTAGATGATTTAAAGCAATAGCCTATAATTGACATGAGGACATCAATACTCAAGCATATCAACAAGCAACTATGTCTTTCAAAATATCAACACTAAATAAAGCTATCCCAAGCCCATTATGCTCAATCATTGATCCATTCATGAAACACACTCGAATATTAGCTACATCCAATGCTCAAGCATGATAATAGTGCTCCCTAGTTGGTGCTTTATAAGAGAAGATGGAGACTCAATAAAAATAAAAGATTGCATAAAAGTAAATAGATAGGCCCTTCGCAGAGGGAAGCAGAGATTTGTAGAGGTGCCATAGCTCAAAGCTTAAATTGAGAGATAAAATTGTTTTGAGAGGCATGCTTTTTCCGTCAATGAAAATGACCGAGAATTCCCAATACTTTCCAT
The DNA here is from genome assembly GCA_011799875.1 of Thinopyrum elongatum. NCBI lineage: Eukaryota > Viridiplantae > Streptophyta > Magnoliopsida > Poales > Poaceae > Thinopyrum > Thinopyrum elongatum. The sequence continues at coordinate 117,290,749 of CM022301.1, read as the reverse complement.
GCTAGATACATCATAGGCGGTTCCCAAACGTAAAATAAAGTTTATCCCTTTTTCCACCATTCTTTCATAATCCATGGCTAGCCATATCCACGGGTGCCTTCCATACCAACACTTTCCAAGGAATTTATTATTGACAACATAAAGTAAATTTCTTTTTCAATTCGGGACTGGGCATCCCTATTACCGGCCACACTCTCGTGTAATGACAAGTGAATAAACACTCATCTTGAGAATAACACATCTAGCTTGGAAAAATATTGGCCACCCCCTGCCGCTTCATGAGCGGTACGGGCACAGAAAAAGGAAATTCATTTTGAAAATTAGAGTTGGCACATACAAATTTACTTGGAACGACATGGAAATACCGTATATAGGTAGGTATGGTGGACTCATTTGGCACAACTTGGTTTAAGGAGTTTGGATGCACAAGTAGTATTCTCACTTAGTACAAGGAAAGACTAGCAAATAGATTGAGAAGCAACCAACCAAAAAAAATAAAAACTCTCATAAACAAGCATTAAACATAACTAACACTGAATAATGCACCACAAGTAGGATGTAATTTCATTGCATAACTATTGACTTTCGTTCTTGCATAGGGAATCACAAACCTTAACACCAATATTCTTACTAAAGCATAATTACTCACCAACATGACTCACATATTACTATCTCCATATCGCAAAACTATTGCAAGGACTCAAGTTTTAATATTCAATGATCTTCATGAAAGTTTTTATTATAACCCTCTTGAATATCTATCACTTTGGGACTAATTTCATATATCACCATTGCTACTAACAAAGCTATCAAATAAATTTAAGCGAAGCACAGGAGCATAAATATTTCTTCAAAATAATTTTCATCTCTCAAAATAATATAAGTGAAGCATGAGAGGATATTTCTTTAAAATTTTCTAACTCCCAAAATAATCTAAGGGAAGCATGAGAGAATATTTCTTCAAAAATTAAAGCACCACCACTACTGCAGGATGCTGCTAACGCGACACTACGATCAGAGACCCTTTGACAAAACTGTGTGCGATGCATTAATCGCAAACGGGGATGTAAAAAAACCATCAAAAAAGATGCAAAACATTTGCGATGGCGGAGACATCAGACACGGTTCAGATTTTAGTTACGTGTGCAATGCGGGGCATACGGTTGATCCATATGAACTGTTTGCGATGAGACAGAACAACAGAAACGGGCAGCCATATCAATGTGTGTGCGATATACGGCATACAGTTCGCTCCGATGAACTATTTGCTATTAGGGAATGCAACAGAAACGGTCAGCCAGATCAAGGTGTGTATGATATACAGCATACGGTTCACTCGGATGAACTGTTTTCGATTAGGGAACAGAACAGAAACGGTTCAAGTTAACAAGATGTGTGTGACATGTGGCATACAGTTCACATAGATGAACTGTTTGCGATAAGCCAAAAGAACACAAACAATTCGTGTAAACAAGATGTGTGTGATACGCGGCAAACATCCCACTCGGATGAACTATTTGCGATGAGAAATTATAACACAGACGGTTACTACAGTTACTTGGTGTGCGATTCTGTTTGTACAAAAAACTTTGAAAAATGCAAACTAGTTGCTTGCGGTGGCTAGGAGTATCGCACATGATGCGTCTGCGAGTACTCGTGTGCGATGATTAGTAAGTTACACGTTTCCTTATGTTAACACGTGTGTGATAAATAACACGTGGCACCGCATACGGTATTCGGGTTGTGTGTGTGCTCCACTTAGTCTTCCCGCGCTCCAGCGAATGCTTCCCGTGCTCCACATGGGTGAATTGTAAAATCCACGCCTCTTCCCTCATCGGTTTCCCGCCACCAGCGAATGGCTTGCTGCATATAACCCAGGCGGTAATGCACCGTCGCGACACTCTGCGCAGATCTAGTCCTCACCCATCTACCATTAGTTATTCCAAGCATGCCAGGCAACGACCAATGCATCAACATCGACCCCTACCTGCGTTACATCTTCGGCGAGGAGAACAAGCCAGAGCAGGTCGGGGAGCAAGAGCTTCATCGGCCGGTGCAGGCACCATGGCCCATCGGCAGCGATATCGGCGTGACAGTCCTTGGGTGCACAATCGACATATTGCAGAGGAAGTGTGATGAGTAGTTTGCCATCCACCGTGCAAAAGATCCAGAGCTGCTCGGCAGCATGATCGACGACCCACCCGAAGAGCCGCCGTCACCAATGCTCATCGAGAGCCTGATGCCCCACAAGGAATGGGCAGCGGACCTCTGTGATTCAGTCAAGACACAGCCAGCCTGCGGCTTCATCATTGCCGGTGGCGGCCGTGTCAACCTCGATCCCGATGATGTGGTTGCCAGGCTCGAGCGCATCCTTGGCGGAGTTGACGTCCCTGACGAAGTAGAACATCGCCAACGTGGTATCTTGAGGATGCAGGTGATGGACGGAATTTGCTACCAGGCCAGAGACATGGAAATGGAGCGGTTCCGCGGAGATGTCATGCACGCGATTGCACGCTGTAAAGCTCTTCTGGAAGAGGCCCAACAGCCCCAAGAGCCTCCCAGCACCAGCAGCTCCGTAGGCGGAGGCGGGTCGGGACACTTGGAATGAACGGCCGCAAGGGTGCTATGCTGATCATGGAGTGCGAGAAGACCGTCGTTGGAAGGCCACCAACTCAGCCTTTTAGCCTATATTTTATTATAATTGTGAGCATATGTAGGTCGTGAGTGTTTTGGGCGTTGCCGCATGTGGCATTTTAAATTATCCTGAATATGTAATACAATTATTAACCGTTGCCATTGTAAATTTGCCTCAACGGCGAGCAAAGCGTGCGCAGGGATGCCAGAGCGGAGCGCGCTGTAACACCCTGGATTTTGCCCTTTTCTTTTTCTGATGATTTTCTTGGATTTCTTGTTTTGAATTGTTTTTCTGTGGCTATGAGGTTCTGAAACTTTGGAAGATCATGTCTTCCTAGGTTTTATAGTGGCTTGTCATCCTCATCATCATCCCAAGATCATGTCATTTTCATCCTTGACCCAATTCCAATATTCATTTTCTTGGGAATATTCCTTTTCTATTAAAGAAATAATTCTTTTTAACCCTAGGTTGTGAAGCAACCTATATTTCTGTCACTCCCAAAATTCCCAAATAATTCTCATAAATTGTTTGGGTCCTATCTTCTCAAATATGTCAAAATCCTTCCTTGGCATCATCAAAGATAATTCACAAATATTCCTTTTCTGATTCTACCCTAAGTGGCTTTTTGAAAAGGAAGTGTCATTTATCTTTGCTTGTTTGACCCCAAACTTTTTGGACACCTTTTCCTGTCCATATAATTGCCGCATGCCAAAATTCAACTCAATTTGCCTAGTAAATATTCCTGAGCAATTTCTCAAAGTTCCTGTCTGAGGGAAGCCTGTGTGAAGGAAGTACAAGCTCGGCATATCCAAATGAGTTGAAATTTTGCAAGGTCCTTCATATGATCAAATCATAACTCTCCACCAAATTTGAGCTCATGTAACTCATCTATGTGAGCCCAGCTCCAACTCTTGGTTTCTGGTCAGATTTTTAGTTTGTGAAGCAACCATATTTTATATTGCTTCATTTAAGCTGAAAATTTACCAGGACATTCTCCTATCCATATCAACTCTCTCCACCAAGTTTTGGCCCATTTCATTCATCCATTTGCCCTGTGCAATTTTCCCAAGTTTCTGTCCAGGGAGATGCTTTATGAAGCAAGTGCTAGTTTGGTTCATCCAAATGGCATGAAACTTTTTGAGCATCTTCATTTCTCCAAATCATTATACCATGCCAAATTTTCAGCTCATTCCCAGCACTTATGTGAGTGCTACTTCATCATCTCTTAATCTGGCCCTTATGATGCTTTCTACAGCAAGTACCCTCTAAACCTCTCGTAAGCTGATTTTTGGTAATCAACATCATCTTAGTGATTGATCATGCTGTGCCAAAGCTCTGAGTCTAACTCCACTCATGTGAACCACAACAAGCATCAAGCACCTTGCTGTTGATCTGCTTTGGCACTCAGTGCATTTCTCTTCTTTGCCCCTGGACTGAATTCTTTCTTCATTTGGATTGAGGGTAGCAAGGTCCATCTACTGGACATGGTTGGCCAGGCCAAAGCGCGCCGCTTGCACCAGTGCATGCGGTGATCACGCTTGCGTCATGCTAATTGCGAGCTCTGGCTCATTCCGGCCGCTGTGCTCGTCCGTTCCCTCATCGTCTCGACGTCCAACCTTGTCCAGGAGCTCCCCCGTGAGCCTCTACATCGTCCCGTGCCCGGGCCCCCTCCTGTTTCGCCGTCGTCGAGTGCTGGCAGCCGTGCCCGTGCCGCGTCCAGCCCCTGTCCTCCATTAGAGCACTACTCGAGCTCGCCCGTGATGCTCCAGAGGCTTCCTCCGCGCCTATATAAGCTGCCCTGAGGTCCTCTGCTCCTCATCCACCTCCCCAAGTTCCTCTCCCGACCACCGGAGTGCCCAATCCCGCCGTTTCTTCGCCGCTCATCCTCGGCCATTGCCGGAGTTCGAGCCATCCCAAACACCTCGAGCCCCCACTCGCCTCCCTGACCTCTCCACTGCCTCCCCCTCCTCTCCGCGAGCCGTCCCACCCCATCATCCCTCGCCGGGGCTGCCCGCATCACCGGAGAACCCCACCGCCCGATCCTCTCTGTCCACCTCCTGGCGCCGCCGTTCGCCGCGCCTCCGCCCCTCCCCGGCGGCCATGCTCCTCGGGAACAGGCGTGGCAGGCCTCTGCGGTCCCGCCGGTGGCCGCGCCATGGCTGGAGCTCGCCGGAGCCGACCGGCCCCCTCGCCGCTTCCCTCCCCTGTCCTCCTCTGCTTCACGGGAGCACAGGAGCGGGAGGAAGGAGACGAGCCCGATCGGCCCCTCCCCTGCCTCTGGGCCCCACGCGCCAGTGGCACACCCCCCTGCCTGCTCAGTTAAGTGAAAACGTATTCTGGCAAATACGTTTTCTTTTATCTGAAAACGTATTCTTGAAGTGCTTCAGAGAGAAAGGCGTTTTCTCTTCTGAAAAACGTATTTTTCTCTACTGCGGCCAAGAACATGCTTTCTCTGTTCCGAAAACGTATTTTCTCAAATCCGTTTCTGTCTTATCCATTTAGGGACCCGTTGGTGATAAAAATATTCACAGATTAGTCCCTGAACTTCCACCCTTCGTATCTCCGCGACCGTAACTCCGATCAAGGTGAAACCAACGCCCACTTTTTCGTCTCGTCGAAATCTTTCTGTTGGTAACATTTTCACTAGGTGGTCCCATAGTGAAAATGACCATTTTGCCCTTGCTCCTAATCAGCCCCCTTCGAGAGAGAAGAACGTCCGGCAAATCGTTCCGCGGCTTCACCGCACTTCTTCCCGGAGTCTCCGTCACCCCCAGGCAAGCCACAACAGCCACTTGCATGATAGCCATGCAGTAGCCATGGTTTCTAGTTGAATATTTAATAAAAGTTTGCCCGTTATCTTTCTGCTTGTTTGCTACTACTGTCGTTGTTTCGGTTATGCTCGTGGATTCATGTTCACCTTCATGCTATGTTCCGATGCATCTTGTTATCTTGTACTACTTGCTAGTATCATGTTCACATGTTATGCTTGGTAGTAGTATTACATGCTGGTAGCAGAGGTGTTCATCCTGATGCATGCTGGTCGTTTGTTATCCAGTACCATTGCTATGCATGTCCCTTTGCATCTAGCTGGTTACATGCTTACTTGGTAGTGTTCTTGCTATGTTCTTGCATGGTATTTATTTATGATGCTAGTGGTCATGCTATGCTCATGTGTAATGTATGCTTATGCTCATCAGTATGCCATGTTCATTTGGTTAAATGCTTCATTGTGGTTATGCTCGATGATTGTGTTGCACCTCCATGCTTATGTTGATATCATGCTCGTGCATTATAGTTGCATCATATTTTATTATGGCTCAGTTCATTGCATTCAAGTTTAACCGGATAATAATGAACTTGAACAACTGTTGGCTGAGTCATGGTGCCACCAAATCGAGCTGACCAGTGCAGCCACATTTGCCTTTTATGGGAAGGCCCTAATGTGGTCTATTGTCATGCCTCTCGCCGGTGCCTCCAACGAGGGAAAGTTATGGGTGCGCGCTACCCTGATCAGGTAGGCGGACATAAACCTTGTGTGCCCGTTGTTGTTGTAAGGATCCTTGTCCCCGTTTGGGACCGTTTATGTTTTGCCACGATGGTGGCCGTTGGGTGTCACGAGTTGACACGGGGCCACCCAGGACTTAGCCCAAAGGGGAGTTTGTCGGAGTGGCGGGGAGAGTGTGATGGCAATAGATCAGTTTTGTCAGAATGCCGTTGGTCCACCCGAATGGGAGCACGAGGCCATGGGTTCCGTGGTGTGGGTACAGTGTACTAACCTCTGCAGAGTGTGTGTTTAATCTATTGATAGCCGCGCCCGCGGATATGGGCCCAGTTCGTAGTCGGTCACACTATGAGCCAACTATAATAATAACTTGATTAATAATAACCCCGGTTCGATGATGAGAAAGAGATTGGTTGTGATCGAGAGAGGATCACGGAGGTATCGTGTATACCGAAGTTGGTTGATCTTATTGTGATCGCGAGATGATCACGGAGGTATCATGGATACCGATGTTGGTAAGTTGATGCATGAGATGGTTACGAGGTAACCGCCGAGCAAGAGTAAGCTGGTGCATGATAATGTTAACCTGTTACATGTAGTATCATCATGTTCATATGCTCATGCTATGCATGTTCTAGCCATATCATGTTCAATTTGTGCATGCCATGTTGTTCTGTTAGTATCATGCTCATGATTGCTTTAACTTGCTAATGCCATGCTGTTGTTTGTCTTGACTGCTTTTGGTTAATTGTGAGCTTGCAAGTACATTCAATGTACTGACCTGGCGTGTAATGCCAGTTTGTAGGTCATGCCTGGTTTGCCCGCTTGTTTGGTGTGGTTCCTGTGTTCGCGAGCTAGGATAAACGTTCCAGCCAGAGTCCCTGCAGATTGAAGTCCATCATCATCGTTCGTTGTTTCGCTGCCAGTAGAGGTTTCGCTGTCTCGAGTTCTTATGCTGCTTGCATAGAGCAACTGTGGTTGGCGTAGCGTCACCGTGCCGGTGTTATTCATTGTAATATCGGAGACCTTGTATTCATATTCGTGTTGTAATAGAAAGCTGGTTTGTTCTATGCTAAGCAGTGCCGTATTCCAGAAGACTTCACCTCGATCTCTGGGCTGGAATATGGGGCGTTCCAGTTTCTTTGAGCCGGGGTGCCACACGCGCCGCGGCCGCCTCAATGGCGAGCAAAACGCGCGGACGGACGCGAGCAGAGCGCGCCGCGGCCGCCTCAACGGTGAGCAACCACGTGGTCAACCTTCTGGCATCCCGTGGGAGGCGTGACGGCGCATCCATCGGACACGATGGTGATATCTTGACCATGTGTGATAGTGGGCAGACACATACACATACATCTGAGAACGCAGGCCCACATACGACATCCGGGGACCGTTTCGGCCTTCCGATGCGTGGCATATGGTTGGTCCAGAAGAACTGTTTGCGATGAGCCAGAACAACAGAAACGGGCTTTATAGGCCCAGAACCATCAATAAATTTTGACCTTGTTTCTCGTCACATTGCAGATTACAACGCAATAAGTAATTGTAAATCTGTTCACACCGATCAAACCAATATGTGTTCACACTTTGCACCGGGCTATAAAAACTACCCACTCGAAAATTACTTCACAGTTCCTCTCCTCATCACCCACAAAACTGGTCTTTCCTGTCAAGTCATTCCACCATGACCAGTAGGAGGAGTTTTGGGTGGACATATAACCAGGCAGCAAAGACCAAGGCCGCGGAAGCACTAGAGAGGTCCCGCCGCTACGCGGCAGCCGCAGCAGAGATGTCTCGGCATGGTGCGAAGCCCTCGAACGAGCTCTCACCGGCACGCGAGGGCTCTCACAAGCGCACTCGCCGTGTCGGCGATCGCGATGAACTGGCGTTGCTAAAGTCCTTGGTCAACGACGACGACATTCTCGCTGGCCTCATTAAGCAGCAGGAGCTGGTCGATGGCTTGATAAAGCTGCTCGAGATCAGCGATGCCTCGGTTGAGAAGGCGACCGGCCTCATCGAGCAACTCATGGGTGACAATGCGAAGCTCCTCAAGGCGCTCACCGAGAAGGAGGAGGAGGCCGCCGACTGGAAGATGCTGCATGAGCACAGCAGTGCCTCGGGGATGATGCTGAAAGTGGTCATCGAGGAACTGATGGGTGACTTGAGGAAGCTCCGGATTGAGCGCGAGCCGGAGGTGGAGGAATCCATGGTTGCTGTCAAGCAAAGTCGTGAGGAATTGAAGAAGGAGCTGGAGGATGTCGTCGCCCGACGATGCATCGAGGAGTATAGACAGTTGCGACCCAACTCATTGTCTGTGATTTCCTTCTTCTCGTGCCCCCGTGTCTTTCGGGCTTTGCCGCATGTGGCATTTTAAATTATCCGGAATATGTAAGACAATTATTATCCGCGCCATTGTAAATTTGTCATCGTATTATCCGTTGCCATTTTATTTGTCGTCGTATTATCCGTTGCCCTATGTGGCATTTCAAATTAGGCCAGAATACGAGTTGAAAACACGAACAAAGCAAATGCTAACGTTGAGCAGGGCCATGGGATCACAAGCAAACACCCTCCGTCCAGGTGCTTTAATTAACCACGTGTTAAACAGCGGCTCAACCGCCATTAATGGAGAAGTTGTGAGCGAGGCGGGCGGCTGGTGGATGGAGGTCAAAGAGCTCGCTTCCCGATGAGCATGGGTGGCCTTGCTGCTCGCACGTGTCCTGTCGAACCTGCGAGGTGGATAGGATGCACGCCTCCCGTCGAGCCTGCGCGCCGGACTGCTCGCACGCGTCTCGTCGAGCTTGCACGGCAGACTTCTCGCGCTCGTCCTGTCTAATCAAACAGCTGCACGCACACCACCGAGTATGGTTAAATTTTGGCACAAAATACAAAGATGACCAATGAACGAGGACGGAGGTAGTACTATCCCATAAGAAAAGAGGGACACGTGGCCGCACTTAAATGGTTACGGGAACACACGGTTCATATAATACAACCGTTTGCGATATTAACGTGTCAGCTATTTGTTTCGAAAGGACTTCATTGGCTATTAATGTGTGCGCCTTGTCTCAAACTGGATGATTTTTTTACCACGGCATATATGTGCCATGTCATGAAACCATGCCAAGTTTCATGTTTTTGGGCGAGTTTTCAATTTACTGGGATTTAAAAACCGAGATTCTCAACGTTTCAGGACGATGAGACATTTGTAATTCATTCCCATTCCTTCAATGAGACCTAAACATGCACCCAATGACACATGTATGATTTTCCACCCATTTTGCTTCACTGGAGCATGTGCTTGTAGTTAAAAATTGAATTATGGACTACATTAAATGCCTAGAAAACTCAATTAATATATAAAATGGCCAAACGAACCCTGAGCAGTTTCAAATTTCAGCATGACACTCCTGTTATTCTATGTTGCCTGTAGAAAACCAAATTCAAGGCGAGAAGAGGCAGCGATTATCATTTCACCCACAAGAGGGCATGTTTCTGTAGGGTAACGCAGCAGAAAACAAAAATTTTCCGACCTACGCACCAGCCCAGGACCACTATGGAGATTGCATACAAGGTTCGATCATTTTCGTTACCGACTCGTAGCACAGCGGAAGTAGAGTCGATGACGATCGGCGGTGCAGATCCCCGCAGCTAGGATTTACAACCTCCCAACCGCGAGGATGTATACCCTCGTCTTCCCTTCAGATAGCCCTCCGGGAGGCGGTCGAACAGTCCCCCGGACGGTGTCGCGGACAGCCCTTCGGGAGGACCTTCGAAACTCGAACGGCCACTCGGACAGCCCTTCGGGAGGACTCACAGAACTTGGACCGTCACTTGGACAGCCCTTCGGGAGGCACTCATGAACAGCCCCTCGGGCACTAAGATCGAAACTACGACCTCTCTACAGAGTTGCACACATACGGTGTCATCTATCCGGCAGGGCTTCGCCGTCCAGAACTAGTTCCCACCGGAACCCAGACAGCCTTTCGGCTCTATGAAACTCTTTTCGTGGGAGGGAGAGAGAAGCCAGATCATTGCAATGGCATGTATGTGAGAATCAGTGAGTGTGGAGGGCTGCCCCTCCTCCTCTATTTATAGGATAGCCAAGGGGTAAAGATGTCATACAAAAAAAACCCCAAAGTTCCCCCACTTTATGCCTTTTCATAAAAGAATAAAGATAAAAGGGGTGCCATGTGGAGCTCCAAGGAGCTCCACCATGCTTGGCCGACCACACTTGGGCCCCCCCCCCCACATGGGGGTGCCTTGGCTCCTAAGTCCTTCTAGAAGGCCTTTTGGAAATATCCCAAAAGGTGGCTTTCCATAAAAAATCCCAAAAAGCACTTTCACTATTCACGACGACATTTTTCAGCGTCCGTTCGAACTGAAAATATTTATGTGGGCTTAGAACATTTCTAGTACCCACTAAAATAATTTTCAACGCGTTCTGGAACAATTCCAGTTTAGTGATTTCATCTGCGAAAAGCATCTGAAGCGGTTTCGGCAGCTCCGGAACATTTCCGGTTTTCATCTCCCAAAATTCCAGAAAGTTTCCAGAATGATTCTGGCACCCTCCAAGAATTATCAGGCATGTCCCGAAACCAATTTGACTTTATGGTATCCTCTGAAACAACTTTTCAGTATCACCGGAACTCATCCGGTGACCTCTCTCGTCAGAACTTTTCCGCTGTCTCCGGAAAACTTTTTCCGAAAACTTTCTCTCAGACTCCCTGTCTAGTATTCAGCAGATAGATGACCCTTAAGCGTGTGACCCTATAGGTTCGGTGAAGTATAGACATGACACGGAACCCTTTCCGATCTATGATTAACATCGGAGCCGTGGACACCCATATTGACCCCTATACCCACACGAATGAATATTCGAGTGAACCTCCAGTTGCCGTGTGCTATTCCTGTTGCTTCGCGATATGTTACAAATACCCGAGGTGAGACATGATGGCATCCCCGTGGGTCAACAACTTGTCCACTATGCCAGTTACCTCGTTACCGGTATTTGTTCTCTTTTCTCGTTCCTGTGTTCCGGCATCCCCGTGATCAAATCACAAAGTGTCTGGCCAGACGATGATGGATACCGTAACACCGAGAGGGCCCAGAGATATCTCTCCATCGTCGGAGGAGCAAATCCCAATCTCGAGCTATCAAGTTACTTGACACACTTTTCCATGAACCCGTAAGCCGCCGTAATAGCCACCCATTTACGGATGACGTTTAACAAACCCCAAAGTTCATGAATCAAGCATGAAGAAACTCGATACTCTCATGGTCTGAGGAATCATGCAAATGTTAACCATCTCTGTGTTATTAACCATTAACTTGTGACGAAAGTATCCCATAGCATAACATCAATTCGGGTCGATTCAACACAAATGTTCTTCTAACATTGTGCCCTCAAAGTTGCCGGCATAGTCATGCCCATGATCAGGAAAATAGAACCATCATGCAACACTTGAGCTAGTCTCAGAGGCCACACTAGGAATACATTTTACCGTTTATTATTCCACACGTGCATATGAGTCTTCCTCCGAGCCTCATGGTTATTGTAGACTCGAGAACCATAGCAGTTATAGCATGGAACATAAACCTAATTATGAACAGGGAGATAATCAATAACATTTATTATTGCCTCTAGGGCATATCTCCTACAGACTCCCACTTGCACTAGAGTCAATAATCTAGTTAATGCTAATGCACTTTACACCTGTGGCACACCGATGTAAATATGCTTCGCATGTGGTATAGCCTGATGTCCAACGGATCTGACGACTTCAGCTCCGTGTGTATCTTTGCGTATCCTTGCGTTTTCACGCTTTCACAAAATTCATATTTTGTGTGGACTTGGCTTCGTATGTATGTGAATCACAGGTCGAACCTGGATTCCTCAGACTGAGTTATGGAGCAACTACCTGCAGTAGTGTCCCATTGACCAAAGCCTTCTTGGAACCATACTAAGTTCATGAAAGAACTATATGATTCAGCATCTTGTTTGTCGCTTTTAAAAGCGGCAACATACTTCGCCTCTGTTATAGAATTCACCACAGTAACTTGTTTGGAACAATTTCCAACTACCGTGCCACCATATTGTGTGTTACACAAAACCCTCAATTTAAATCAAAAATCGCTTGGAGCATGGATGAAGACTGTATCGATGTAACCTTTTACAACGAACTCTTCATGATCTCCGCTTGCGAGAAAACATGTCATCGGTGCTACTATAGTACACAATGACCCTTTTTCACTGTTGTCCCATGATCAGAACTTTTGATCACTTTGGTATCTATACTCGCAACAACTTTGGGAGTATTAGACATATCTGGTTGTTTTTACATACCATGGAATACATGATTAATCCAAACACAAGAGTGTGTGGAATCTCCATCATGTATTTTGCTCATCAGTGTTTTGGGACACCGAGTCTTGCAAAAACTCTTTCCATGTGACTTCGGCAAGAATCACTCCTTGACATTTTTAATGCTAAAAGGTTTTAGCATCTTGTCAATATGTATCTTTGCTCAGCCCCATTAGGTAAATCTATCTCCATAGATCATCATGCCTAATATAAAGGCTATTTAGCCCAAGCACTTCATCGAAAAACTATTTTCAAATGAAGTCCTAATTCGTGTCAAGAAATTTATTTCCAATTAACAATGTGTCAAGCACACACCGTTTTCTAGAAATTTTATTATGCTCCCACTTACTTTCTTGAATCATAAGCATCTTCGTTACCCATTGATGAAGTCAAACCCCTTTGACTATTTCATCAAAACACGAAGATTCCAACTCCATTTTGCTCTCTTCTGTCCATTGCTGGAACTCTGAAGTTTGCATACTTACTAGCATCCTCTGGACTGACAAAATACCTTGGACTGTAACACATGCAAGTCCTTGGTTTCATTTCCATCAGATGGAAATCCTATTGTCATCCATGTTTCATATCTCATGATTGAAGTATGTATCAATTGCTAGTTCAACCCGAACCGACTTTAAGCATCGCTACGATGAAACAACCTCATCGTAGTCAACTCCTTGAACTTGTTATTGCAACAAGTCGAGCTTTATGGATAAAACATTTTTTATCCGTATCAGTTTTAAGTTCCATAAATATTTGTTAGACTCTAAGTCTTCCGAAAGGTGTATCAAGGTTTTAATCTTGATTCACTTATATGGAAGCTAACTCGGGTTGTATTGGCATTTAGCCAATTCCGGAGTCAGGGCCCATCAACACTTCCTTGTGTATCGTAGGTATACTGTTGTCTAACAACAATATCTCGTTTACGCACCTGAGAGGTTTGCACGAGCCTTGCCTACGTGGTTCAGCTGCAAGTTCAACTGAAGTCCATACATTTTATTGTAGAGACTTCCATATCAGCCGTAGTAGGAAACCCTGGAATTACTTCCAAGGTCTCTTTCCTTTGATTTGATGACGAAGATATTGTTATCTTGTTGAGTTGCATTGTTCTCCCACTCACCTTTTTGAAAGAACCATTTTCTTCAAAAAGCATACCGTTCTTTGTGGCAAACCTATTTGCCTCGGTATAGTGAGGGAGGAAAACCCAATTACTTGGGATAACCTACAAAGTAGCATTTGTCTGATTTGGAATAGGTTTATAACCTTTTACACAAGCCCCATATTCCAAATGTTAAGAAAAGATATAACATGGTTGGGCGTACCATTCCATGTCGTCATTTCAACAGACCCGATGGAGCTCTTTTCAGTGTAAAAAGCCGCAGTCTCTAAAGCATCACTTTAAAAGGGATAATGGCAAATTTATTTATGTCATCTTTGATCTTACCATGTCATAAATGGTTTGATTACATCTTCACGGACTTTCCACTTGCAGTGGTGTTCCGGGAGGTGCAAGCTATGAAACCCCTTTCACAACTCATCAGACATTCGCTAAACCTGTAACTCAAATATTCCTTTCTGCAATCGAATTGTAGAAACATAATTTTCTTGTTACAATAATTTCTTCTTCATTTTGAAAACCTTTCGAATGATTTCAAAAGATCCAGAATTACGCCTCATCAAGTAAATATCCATATATCTACTTGAGTCATTTTTGAAGATAGATAAATCCACTGTTTGCAACATTATTTATCGGACTACATACATCAAAATGTATGATCACCAATAAGTTCTTTGCTCGTTCCTTATGGCCTGTGAACGGTATTTCAGTCACTTCACTTTTCGGAGGAAAGTTGCAAGTGTCAGATGATTCAAAATCAAACGACTTCAAAATCCATCATAATGGAATTTTCCATGCGGGTTTCTCCAATGTGACCAAATGCAGTGCCACACATGTGTGGTATTCTTTTAGTCTTGCGACTTTTAGCGTCAGTGTAATGGATGTATCATATTACTATCAATACTCATAACATACATCCCATCTTTGATGGAAGTATGGCCCTTCATGTTATTCATAATACTGAACAACAATCGTTGTTTTTATGAACAACCCTCTTGCATCAAACATTGCGCAATGGGCTAGAGTGTATGAAACTCTAAAATGAATTATGAAAGTAAACCCAGAGGTAATATATTATTATCAACATTCATAACATACATCTCATTCATAATGAAAGTATGGCCCTTATGTTATTCATAACACCGAACATCAAAAGTTCTCTTATGAACAACCTTCTTGCAAGATACCTTATGCAATGGGCTAGAGTTTGTAAAACTCTAAATGAATTATGAAAATAAATACAGACGGTAATACACCGATGGAAGGTATAGTAACATTTACTATGTTCCCTGTGTATTCCTAAACCTCATTCCTGGCTAGTCTTTCAGGCCATAGTAGTTCTTACATCGAGTTGCAACAGAATGCAATCGAGCGGGTATCTTTGTGATTGTCTCACAATACCCAAGAATTAGTGATTAACATGTTTAACCATAATTCCCAAGAACTATATCTTTGACCAGCCTTCTATACATCAAAAACTTGTATGACATTCATACATGAGCTGGATATTCCAATCTTCTTTCTTATTGCCTTTATACTTCTAACAGTTTAACTTTCAGTATTTCTCCTACTCTCAGAAGAAGCACTCAACTTAAGAGTGGCGTTAGCCCCGGACTTCCTAGGTGTGTTATCACACTAACACCCTTCGGACACTTCCTTTCTCTTTAAGTTGTTGTTTTATTCACCTTTCATCATATGACAGGCGTTCTTCTAGATCCCTCTCTTATCAGTCTAATGCATAGTAAACTTCTTTACTAATAGTTTGCAAACAAACATTGCTTTGGATATCTCATATCTTTTAGCCTTTGTCTGTCTCTGAAAAATGATTTTCAGATTCCATGAATATCACATAACTATCCAAACTTTCGAAGTGCGGGTCTCATGGAAGCAAACATATTGCACTTGACTGAAACGGAATTCTAGCTTTTGGATCGAAGGATGAGAGTCACATGATCCATAGCATAAGCGAGAGAATACCGAAAGTATGCGATAGGACAAAGTCCTTCTCGGCACTCTTGAGGACAATCCTCACATTACGTTACCAACCGTAAAGTTTTAACCAGATATTTAACAGCTATTCAATTTTAAATAGGGAAGGTGGAAATGCGAGCCATAATTCTACAACTATTAAGCAAACCACACTTAGACAGTGTTCATAATTAATTGAATTGAGAATTAAACAAGTTAATTCAATAGTGCGCTCCCACTCAAATCAATATCTCTCATAATTGATTGTGAGTGATTCAAGATCCGCATATCAATTCAACGCCATTGACGGGTTCATCACTGATGACGTGAATTTCAATCGGTAGGCCAACTTGCCAATCACATCTCTATGTGACTCTTGTCCATCTTTCGATGCGTGTGTTCCGAGCTCAGGACTGTCCTGCCTGAACGTCAAGACAACCAAGTGATCATGCAGTGAGGTCTGACCTTCACCCGCCTTACACCTCTCTAATCGTTCGTGCTCATGTGTACATGGCGCACCCCGAAAAGATACGTGTTGTAGACGGTGCTACACTTGGGAGAACACTAACTACTTGATATTTTTGTGAGAGATCACCCTAATAAAAGCGACTACCGCGCAATCAAGAAGGGTGCATCATAAGGGATAAACATCTCAGGCAATTCATAATAGCATGATATGGTATAGCCCTTTCTGACGGAGAAGTCTATCATTTCTTCGTCTTCGGCATTCACGTCGGTGTTCACCTTCGCGAAGATTGCCACCACCTTGTCGATGCACCAAATAATATTTCTATCTCTATAGCTAATAAAATAATGCATTACACAAGGTTGACACACAGGTCATTTAAAGTGCAATCATATGGCTCCAGCCATCATGCCGAATCATGACACGCAGGTCATGTTAATCAATTTACATTATATAGTCATCTCATACATAATCAAATTATTATGAGCACCGATATACCACATCACATGCACATGTAAACCCTCCTGCAAAACCAAGTTAGACACCTCTAATTGGTTCATGCAAAAACTTGTTTTTCGTGGCTTCTAAGGTTTCGAAACAAACCGAAGCTACCAACGTCCATCATCAAGTATGATAATTCAAGTCGCTAGATTAACTTTCCAGGGTGCATGAAAACCGAGATAATAAAATCTCGAGCCCCATACTAAACTTCGTCATACGCATGACCCCCGTGCAGATCATATCCGCATTGCCCTTTTGTCTGCGAAATTTCATCTTTCTTTTTAACTACGGTGGAATTCAATGAACTGTTAGCACTTCGTTGATCAATCAGGATCGCGGATTGCCAGAACATTGAAACTCCACCATACTGTTATCAAGATCAGAAATATGCAAATTCTAGGGAAGCAACAAGAACATCGGGTAACAGATTTCATCAGCTACCCGCACAAATAATTTTCAGTAATAGAACTCATCTACTACCTAATTATATTGTGCAACACCCATACATCTCCATGCATTCTAGATCGCAACCTGCATCTACGCATAGCACGGCTCTTGATGCCACTGTAGGGTAATGCAGCAGAAATCAAAAAAATTCCGACCTACGCACCAGCCCAGGACCACTATGGAGATTGCATAAAAGGTTCGATCATTTTCGTTACCGACTCGTAGCGCAGCGGAAGTAGAGTCGATGACGATCGGCGGTGCAGATCCCCGCAGCTAGGATTTACAACCTCCCAACCGCGAGGATGTATACCCTCGTCTTCCCTTCAGACAGCCCTCCGGGAGGCGGTCGAACAGTCCCTCAGACATTGTCGCGGACAGCCCTTCGGGAGGACCTTCGAAACTCGAACGGTCACTCGGACAGCCCTTCGGGAGGACTCACAGAACTTGGACCGTCACTTGGACAGCCCTTCGGGAGGCACTCACGAACAGCCCCTCGGGCACTAAGATCGAAACTACGACCTCTCTACAGAGTTGCACACATACGGTGTCATCTATCCGGCAGGGCTTCGCCGTCCAGAACTAGTTCCCACCGGAACCCAGACAGCCTTTCGGCTCTATGAAACTCTTTTCGTGGGAGGGAGAGAGAAGCCAGATCATTGCAATGGCATGTATGTGAGAATGAGTGAGTGTGGAGGGCTGCCCCTCCTCCTCTATTTATAGGATAGCCAAGGGGTAAAGATGTCATACAAAAAAAATTCCAAAGTTCCCCCACTTTATGCCTTTTCATAAAAGAATAAAGATAAAAGGGGTGCCATGTGGAGCTCCAAGGAGCTCCACCATGCTTGGCCGGCCACACTTGGGCCCCCCCCCACATGGGGGTGCCTTGGCTCCTAAGTCCTTCTAGAAGGCCTTTTGGAAATATCCCAAAAGGTGGCTTTCCATAAAAAATCCCAAAAAGCACTTTCACTATTCACGACGACATTTTTCAGCGTCCGTTCGAACTGAAAATATTTATGTGGGCTTAGAACATTTCTAGTACCCACTAAAATAATTTTCAACGTGTTCTGGAACAATTCCAGTTTAGTGATTTCATCTGCGAAAAGCATCTGAAGCGGTTTCGGCAGCTCCGGAACATTTCCGGTTTTCATCTCCGAAAATTCCAGAAAGTTTCCAGAATGATTCTGGCACCCTCCAAGAATTATCAGGCATGTCCCAAAACCAATTTGACTTTATGGTATCCTCTGAAACAACTTTTCAGTATCACCGGAACTCATCCGGTGACCTCTCTCGTCAGAACTTTTCCGCTGTCTCCGGAAAACTTTTTCCGAAAACTTTCTCTCAGACTCCCTGTCTAGTATTCAGCAGATAGATGACCCTTAAGCGTGTGACCCTATAGGTTCGGTGAAGTATAGACATGACACGGAACCCTTTCCGATCAATGATCAACATCGGAGCCGTGGACACCCATATTGACCCCTATACCCACACGAATGAATATTCGAGTGAACCTCCAGTTGCCGTGTGCTATTCCTGTTGCTTCGCGATATGTTACAAATACCCGAGGTGAGACATGATGGCATCCCCGTGGGTCAACAACTTGTCCACTATGCCAGTTACCTCGTTACCGGTATTTGTTCTCTTTTCTCGTTCCTGTGTTCCGGCATCCCCGTGATCAAATCACAAAGTGTCTGGCCAGACGATGATGGATACCGTAACACCGAGAGGGCCCAGAGATATCTCTCCATCGTCGGAGGAGCAAATCCCAATCTCGAGCTATCAAGTTACTTGACACACTTTTCCATGAACCCGTAAGCCGCCGTAATAGCCACCCATTTACGGATGACGTTTAACAAACCCCAAAGTTCATGAATCAAGCATGAAGAAACTCGATACTCTCATGGTCTGAGGAATCATGCAAACGTTAACCATCTCTGTGTTATTAACCATTAACTTGTGATGAAAGTATCCCATAGCATAACATCAATTCGGGTCGATTCAACACAAATGTTCTTCTAACATTGTGCCCTCAAAGTTGCCGGCATAGTCATGCCCATGATCAGGAAAACAGAACCATCATGCAACACTTGAGCTAGTCTCAGAGGCCACACTAGGAATACATTTTACCGTTTATTATTCCACACGTGCATATGAGTCTTCCTCCGAGCCTCATGGTTATTGTAGACTCGAGAACCATAGCAGTTATAGCATGGAACATAAACCTAATTATGAACAGGGAGATAATCAATAACATTTATTATTGCCTCTAGGGCATATCTCCTACAGTTTCCCTACCGAAACCACGAGGGTTGCGAGAAGATTCGGTCCAAATTGTACAATTTTTTTACCACGACATATATGTGCCATGTAGTGACACCATGCCAAGTTTCATGATTTTCTGGTGAGTTTTGGATTTATGGAGATTTAAAAACCGAGATTCGCAATGTTTGAGGCCGAGCCAGGATGCCGAGATGGTTGAATTCATTCCTTCCATGGGACCTAAACATGCACCCCAAGGACACATTTACGTTTTTTCTAGCCATTTTGGTGCACTAGAGCATGTATTTGTAGTTCGGATTTGAATTATGGACATTAAATGCCTAGAAAACTCAATTAATGAATAAAAAAGGTCAAACGAACCCTGAATAATTTCAAAGTTCAGCGCGAATCTCCCGTTGTTCCATGTTGCGTGTAGAAGAAAATACAAGGCTAGAAGAGGGAGCGATTATCGTTTCGCCCACAGGGGGACACGTTTCCCTAGCAAACCACGAGGGTTCTTGCGACAGGCTCCAGTTTGTAAGAGGGTTGTAATAAAGCTTGACCCAAATTGGATAATATTTTTACCATGACATATATGTGCCATGACGTAACACCGTGCCAACTTTCATGACTTTCTGGTGAATTTTGGATTTACGGGGATTTAAAAACCGAGATTCCAAATATTTGAGGATGAGTCAGGACGCCGGTACAGTTGTAATTCATTCCCATTCCTTGCATGGGACCTAAACATGCACCCAAGGACACAAGTATGATTTTTCTAGCCATTTTGGTCAACTGGAGCATGTATTTCTAGTTCAGATTTGAATTATGGACATTAAATGCCTAGGAAACTCAATTAATGTATAAAAAGGCCAAACAAACCCTGAATAATTTTAAATTTCAGCACGGATATCCTGTCGTTCCATGTTGCCTGTAGAAGAAAATACAAGGCGAAAAAAGGCAGTGATTATCGTTTCGCCCACAAGGGGGACACGTTTCCCTATCGGAACCACGAGGCTTCTTGAGAGAAGCTCCGGTTTGTAAGAGGCTTGTAATAAAAGTTGCCCCAAAATGGACAAAAAAATTTCCTCGACATATATGGGCCATGTCGTGACACCATGCCAAGTTTCACGATTTCCGGGTGGGTTTTGGATTTACGAGGATTTAAAACCGAGATTCTCACGAAATGTTTTCAAATAGCACACGGTTCACTCGCGAAAGCCGTGTGCCTACCAAACCGTGGCCGATGCCCCCCCTACTGCGCGCGCGATCTGAGTTGTGCGTTCTGATTGGCCAGAACCCAAACCCCACGGATCATACGTCTGCACCGTTGGATGCTCCCAGATCGAACGGCAATCCTCATCCCTTTCGATAGCACATGTAGTTCCAGTTGTGATTTTGTTTATATGGGTAAGCACTGTGCGCATGCGTCGTGCTAGCTCACGCTTCCTTCTCTACTAAGTTTTCCATATTAATGTTGTTCTATATCCAAACACGCTACCGTTTCCTGCCACTCCTCCCATCGGTTTCCCGCCTCTTCTCCCATCGGTTTCCCGCTGCCAGTGTCTGTGCTCATAGAAGGCTAGGCAGCGACACACCGGCCATGTAAATATTGCACACAGATTCTAAAAGCACAAACGTGTGTGATAGTAGGGAGTAGGTCCCATAGGGTGACCAGCGTGAAACGGCTTAAAGGGAAGGAGGCAATTCCTATCAGCAAGGGACAGCTTCCCATCCGCTAGCCTAGTCGAATAGAACGCAGAAGTTAAGCATGCTCGGGCTGGAGTAGTCTAAGGATGGGTGACCCGGTGGGAAGTTGCATATCTCAAGCTTCATTTAAACGCTATGATACGGTCATTATAGACATTTAGATGATAAATGTCTCTATCATGACCTATCATGACGATTATATAAACCTTGGGATCCTTGTTTTGCTAATTTGTGGAATATGGTTTTTATTGGTTATTTTTTGTTCTCAAAAATCAAAGAATGATTGACATCTGTAGGCCCACACAAATTATCCCTTTGACCCAACACACGAGAAGGGTTTACTCTTTGCTCCGTGTGCTATGTTAGAGCAAATCAAGTTTCAGCACATGCGTTGGACAGCACCCGACCCCTACCCCCCCACCTGCCTCGAAGTTGTGTTCCCGACATCGTACGTCTTTAACCTGGCCGCGGGGGTACAATGTTCAGTTTGTAATGTTACTGATGTAGTTGGTGCCCCATCAAAATTGTGCTTTCGGGATTTGAACAAATCACACACCAGACCCATACATTTTTTCGGGCCGCATGTAGGGTATAGGGGGGTGGGTGTTCTGATCGAGCATGTCTCCCTTGTGCGGTTTATAGATGCCGCACATATCTGTGGCCTCCCCGAGGTATATATCTATACCCCTATATAGTGTGCGAATAACTTTGAAAGATTGTCGTTGCCAATCCGATGGTGCAGAGATGGCAAATCCAAGCACTACTAGCCGTTGGATATCATCTATACATTCCACCAGATTCTGCCACATGTACAATCTAGAAGACTCCATGGTTGAACTTAAGCATAATGCACAAACCTCAAAACACAAGCACTTCTCCTTTGTTCTAGAATCTTTCGTATCATAATTGCCCAAACTTTTTTTCTAGATGAATTGCCATTATTTGTTTTTACTTTATGCTTTACAATGCATAATTCCATGAATCTTAAAATAGATTAACTTTTTTTTATAAAAATTAATTGATTTTGAATGGGATGAACTATAAGAATTAAATGAACACCTACATCATGCATATATGACTCAAAGCTTACATGCTATAGTGTGGTATTTATTCATATATTGGTTGCCAAATCTCATGCGTGCAATGCACGTGTACCTTACTAGTATATATATCATCCTTGACCGATAACGAGGGGGCCCACACAATCTATACCTTTGACCCAACATACGAGAAGGGTTTGACCATGATGGTTTCCTATTGCTATGTGTGCCATGTTAGACCAAATAAAGTTTGAGCACATGCGTTGGACGACACCCCCTACCTCGAAATTGGGGAACTGACATCATACGTATTGAACTTGGCTTGGGATCGGGTACGGTGTTCGGTTTGTAATGTAGTTGGTGCCCCATCGAAGTTGTGAATTCGGGATTTGAACACATCACACACCACCCATACATATTTTCGCGCCGCATGCAGTGTATAGGGGGTCTTCTGATCGACCACGTCTCCCTTGTGCGGTTTTTTGTGATGACACGCATATATGTGGGCTCCCTGAGTGTATATATATATCATCCCTTTGGCCGATAACGAGGGGTATGTGTTGGTCATGAATGGATTCCTCCTAGTTCATGTTAGGGACGGTCACCGTCACATGTCGTTCAACCAAAGCTCGAGCTCATGCATTGTCAGGATTCCCTCCCACATGCTCGGATTGCTGGGTTCGACCGACACCATACCCAGCGTATCTCATCCTTAACTACCTGGCTTTCATGGTTGTTGTCTGTATCGAGAGGCAGGCGCCACATCTAAATTGTACATTATTCGATATTGAAAACACACATCACCCCTTCCAACATACAACATTTTGGGCCGCATGCAGGCGGTGCTGGTTTTGTGGTCCCTCTCATGCGATTTTTTATGATGGTTCAATCTATTGGCCCAAGCGGTTTATATATATATATTCTATCCACTTTTTATCGACAACAACAGTTGTCGTTTGACCAAGCGATAGATTCACTGGTCCGTCTTATGGTTGGTCATGGCGACATGCATGTATGACCAAAGTATCATTACGTGCATCCGCCCCGCTGACACGAAGTGGGAGGTGGGTCAAGCACCCTAGCTAGGTAGCTATGACATTATGTCATTATAGATATATCCAAGGGTGCTTTCGGGTTTGCGAGGCAGGTGCCACCAAAGTTGTGCATTGTGTATTTAAATTTTTAAACATCACACCTTATATTCCTACATATATTTGGCCACTTCCCGGTGGTTCTTGACTTCTGGCCCCTCTCATCGATCTTCGACGACGCGCCCAATTGTGGGCCCGCGCGATCAAAGTTGTGCATTGGAATTTTGAACATCACAGACCACCCTTTTCACTCATATATATTTGGGCATCATGCTGGTGTGGCTGTCTTCTAACCCTCTCCGACATTTTTTTGCTGCAAAGACTCGGATGATGCTCAACGGACACGGGTGTACTGGCTTAACCATGTGCGATGCAAGTGCGCTGTGAAATCACCACGGCTGGGCAAGCGCGATCAATGGTGTAGGTAGTGATTAACCATGTGCGATGCTAGTGGGCTGTGAAATCACCAGGATTGCGCAAGCGTGAGCAGTGGTGGAGGTAGTGGTTTAACCGTGTGCGATGCAAGTGCATTGTGAATCACCACGACTGCGCAAGCGCAAGCAAAGGTGGAGGTGCTGGCTTAACCGTGTGTGATGCAAGTGTGCTGTGAATCACCACGATTGCGCAAGCGCGAGCAAAGGTGGAGGTACTGGCTTAACCGTGTGCGATGCTAGTGCGCTATAAAATCACCACCTGCGCAAGCTAAAGGTGGGTAGTTTATTTAGATTGAATCCCATGTCAAATCTAAAAACAAACTACCCGCCTTGAGCGTTGCAAAAATCGGGGGTTCCGCCGCGCTTTTCCTTATTATCATACATACATATTCTTATTGGACCGTGTGAGCTCTTGGGTACTCCCGCCCCACACCAATTCCTTTACCCAAATTTTAGTAGACGCCGTACTTCAACCGTCGCCCCCACTCCTCCAGCACCAACCTTATAGTAAAATTGCAGTAGCCGAGGCATTTGAACTGTCGCCCTCCCTCGTCCACCACCATCTCCACCCACCATTACTAAAATTTTCTGTAGCCACGGCGTATCCTCAAACACCACCCCGCCCACCTGCTCACCCTCCTCCTTGAACCCTAGCTCACCGCCGGCGCCAGCGCCGCCGCCGCCAACCCCTGCCGGTCTGCCCGTTACTCCTAGCTTAGATAATAAAGTTCAGGTTACCCAGCGATTCCCATACCATTGCCCCACTCCCCTGAGTTTTTAGATGAGGCCTGTGGTGTCCCTCCTTGCCAGATCCACATCCTCTGCTCCAAAATGTCGCAACCTAAGCTCAACCACGTATCCCGGGGAGCCCGACGAGCGTTCGACCAAGAAGAGGTTTATCATGGCCTCTCCGGGGGATGTTGGCGAGGTGGCCGCCATTCGCCCCGACCTATCGATCCCGGAGCAACACCTCGCCGTGGAAGCCAGCGAAGACGTTGACTATGTTGCCATGCCAAAGGCTTCACGTCAGCGGGCTAGCGTATTACTATATCTCGGGAAAGCTGGCTACGACATCAAGCTCGTCGACAGCGACGGCTTCACGCGGGCCATGTCACAGGTTAAGTGGTCCATCCCCAACCCCTCTGGTTCAACTGCTGTCGATCTCTTCGACGACCCTACCGCTAATCTCCTCCACCACGCGGTCAAGGATTTGCGATCCTTGTATGCCATCGAGCCCATTTTGTCATTTCTGAAGGACACGTTCTACGGCGGCGACTTGGGATCCTCAATTGCCAAGTCAGATATCATCGACCACGACCACGAGGAGGGCACCCACAAAGGTTCTTCCAAGGTGAAACAGCCCATCTGTGACATCAGAGAGCGCACCATGGGTCTGTGCTCTTCCAACTGGAAGGATCCCATCCATGACATGTGAGGCAACATCCTATCAGCAAATCTTACCTTTTCTAGCTTGCCAACCCGTACCCTTTGTTGTAGTAGCTTTTGCCATGTGGTGTTTTAATTGTGCCATGTTTAATTATTTCAGTTATGCAAAAATCTAATGTTCAATAGGGCTATGTGATGTTTAAGTATGAATTGTCCACTTCAGTTTCACGAATGGCTATATTTGGTTGTTTATAGTGAGTAGATGCCTTGTTTATCTGTATTTGGTTGTTAGGTTGGTTGCAGTGAGCATTTGTGTTGGTGTACTAAGTATTGGGCCACTAGTACCCCATACTTGTGCACGGGCAGTCGTAGCCGTCCTCGTGGCAAGGCTTGCCGCAAGCGGCTCGAGGTCGATTCAAGCCATCAAGGAAATCATCAAGTCAGAAATCTTGGGATCAGCAGATAAGCAAAGCTGGAATCTGAAGGCCAGCTTCCCCGGCAAGATCCTTGCCGGGATGGCCTGTGGAGCCCGGCAAGGCTTGGTGCCCGGCAAGGCCTGGCGCCCGGCAAGGCTTGGTGCCCGGCAAGGACTCGGCGCCTGGGAGATTCTCCCACTGTGCCACCGCTTCGGCACAGTAACAAGTCTGACATTAAATGCGCTTGTCCTAATCCGTCAGGGGTTAGGTATGATACCCTGTAGCTACTTTACACCTCAATGTATGTACATTTTGCCAGTGTGGAGACTCCTTTGAGCATATAAAAGGAGGCCCAAGGCAACTGCTACAGGGGAGGAGAACTCCTGGCCCATTCTGCATGCGCAGCCGCTCTTTGAACGTACTGTTCATTGCGAGCGCTCCTGAAGGCTGTGCTCAAGAACATCAATAAGAACACAAAGCAGGAGTAGGGTTTTACGCTGATTAGCGGCCCGAACCTGGGTAAAAACCTCCCGCGTCGATCACTGGTTCTGCTCTTTGTGTATACCTCTCCCCCCGCCGAATCGTAAAGGGGTCTCTCGGGATCCCATAGGTGTCGCTCCCCGACATCTTTGGCGCGCCAGGTAGGGGGATTGAAGGTTGCGTGAACCTAATCTGGTGATCGGCGCCTTAGTTTCTTCATCATCTTCATCATCATGCCACCCAAGAAGAAGAGCGCTGCGACAGCGCAACCGTCCGCGTCCGTTTTGCCTACACCTTCGCGTACTAGCGACGGCGTGGGTGCAGAAGGAAGAGGACTAGAACCCCCACGGCGTTCTGGTGATCCGAGCCAAGTGAGCGGTATCGTTCGCAGTGGCAGTGGTAACCTGCACGCTGCTGGATCTAGAGATGGCGCTGTGTTGCCTACGGGTGGCACAACGAACTCGAGAGATCGAAGGGCGCCTGCTGGAGCTCCCGCGCTGGCCCAAGCCTCACGACCTACCCAGGTCGTGCATGATGAGCGACGTCATGGCGCTGGTGGTTCAGGGCGTCCCCATGAAAAGGTTTTTGCGCATAGATCCCAAGATGCGCGGGACCAACATGCACACCGAGCTGCCGGCGGAGGTGGCGCACGGTCGCGTGACCGTGGTGGTGCTCCTTCTAACATGGTTAGGAGTCAGAGCACCTCACGTACCTCGCACTTGTCGCCGCCACCTACGCCAGCGGAAGCCTTGGCACGTGCGCAGCTGCTCCTCGATTTTCCTCCTGCCCCAGAGAAGATGGAGGAGTGGCGAGCTACCATCCAGAGCCTCATCGGCTTCGCCAACAAAGATGGACCGCAAGAGGCAGGGCCCTCGCGGCGGAGGCCCATCGATTCGGCGCGAGCCGACGTAGAGAAAACTGGAGGTGGTGCAACCACAGTGCACTCCCCTCCGCGGCACCAGCAGCGGCCGACAACTCAGCAAGTCGACCGCCATGAAGAAGTTTCCACGGCATCGTCCGATCCACGGATGCGCCGCGATCAACGTCAAGTTCTCCAGGAGCGAGGCAAGGAGGACGCTCGAACTACCATCGAGCGGCGACGGGAAGCGCGCTATCAGTCTGATAAGCGCGCGGGGCCGGCTGTTGACGAGCCCGCGCCAGGGGACGTAGGAGACTTGCCTTATGAGGTAGGGACTCCAGCGTTTACCCGTGAGCTGCGGCAAGTCCGGTGGCCCAATTCCCGAACCTTCAAGCCGGAGGTCCCGGAGAAATATGACGGTAAGACCCATCCCTTGGAGTTCCTGAGCATCTACACCATTGCGGTGCAGGCTGCCGGGGGCCGAGATGACAAGATACTTGCCAACTACTTCCCGTTGGTGCTCAAGCCCAACGTCAGGTCGTGGTTGATGCATCTGCTGGAGAATTCTATTTCTTCCTGGTCAGATTTGTGCCATCAGTTTGTTGGCGCCTTTGTTGGAGGCCACCAAGCTCCTGGCCAAGAGAGCGATTTGCACATCATCCCTCAGAAGGAGGGCGAGTCCCTGCGCAAGTTTATCCAGAGATTTAGCCGGGTGCAGTACAATATTCCTGACGTTCATCCTGCCGCTGTTGTTAGCGCGTTCCATCAGAACGTGCGTAACCGCAAAATGCGAGAAGAGCTGGCAATGAACAAAGTCAGGAGTATCGCCGAGCTTTACGCTCTGGCAGACAAGTGCGCTCGAGCTAAAGAGGGGAGGAAACTTCCTGGTGAGGCTGTTGGCGCGGCGGGCGAGTCCGAAGATGAAGACGTCGCGGCCCCGTCAAGGAAAGGCCGGCGGCGGAACAGGAAGCGCGGAGCCAAGGCCGTGCTTGCTGTCGAGGAATCCGACAACCCCGGCGCCGCCAAAAAGGCCAAGGTTGGTGACCCCGGCAAGGATCTTGCCGGGTGCCCTTCCTGTCTGGCCTTGGCGGCTGCCGACAAGTCGGAGAACTCCGGCAAGCAGTATTGCAAGATCCATCGCACCAAGGGCCACGATCTCCAGAACTGCCGGCAAGTCGAGCAGCTTGCCGAGAAGCAGAGGGCCGAATACGAGAGGCGAGATAAGGAGAAGGCCCAAGATGGTGCTGATGGGTCCGACAAGAAGCGCGGTGGCCGAGGGGGTCGCCGCGGCAAGGCCAAGCAGCAAAAGGATCGGCCCGCTCGGGGTCGAGATAAAGAAGGAGATGATGATGATGAAGATGATGAATCCAGTGAGCAAGAATTCCAGAAGGCTACGGAGGCCAAGTGCATTGATGGGGGTGCCTCGCTGCATTCCTCCCACCGCCAACTCAAACAGTGGGTGCGGGAGGTCAATGCGGAGGAGCCATCCCCAGATGCGTGTAGGCCCCTGAAGTGGTCCAGCACGCCTATCATTTTCGACGCCGAGGATCACCCTGATCGCACAACTGCGGTCGGGTGCTTGCCATTGTTGGTTTCGCCAACAATTCGCAACCTCAAGGTGACGAAGATGTTAGTTGACGGCGGGGCCGGCCTAAACTTAATCTCACCGGATGTGCTTAGAAAGCTTCAGATTCCCGACGAGGACCTCGAGGAAACAGGTACGTTTCAAGGGGTCAACCCGGGAAGAACCCAGCCTAAGGGCAAGATTACGCTGCCGGTAACATTTGGCAGCGAGCTTAACTTCAGGACCGAGAAGGTGGTGTTTGATGTCGCCAAGATCCCCATGTCATATAATGGGATCCTTGGTCGGCCAGCGCTGGCTAAGTTTATGGCGGCATCACACTACGCGTACAACGTCTTGAAGATGCCTGGGCCGTTGAGCGTCATCACTATCCATTCTGATAAGAAGGATGCGCTCATCTGTGCCGATCAACTTTATCGGGAAGCAGTTGCAGCACCTGCCGTCAAGGCATCTGCTCCTGCCGCTGGAACTCCCGGGGGGAAGAAGAAGACCGGCAGGAACCTTGGCGCGAACTCCGGCAAGCGCACCTCCTCGGAGTGCTGCGCTTCCGTCGAGGACGTACCAGAGAGTTCCACCAGCAAGAACAAGAAGTCCAAGGCTGCTCCGCCGGAAACCAAGAAGGTGCCTGCCAGGGAGGACGGAACGGGGGGGACTTTCACCATAAGTTCCACCCTAGATGACAAATAGGAAAGCGCGCTCGTTGCTTTCCTGCGGGCGAATGTCGATGTGTTTGCATGGCAACCGTCTGACATCCCCGGTGTTCCCAGGAAGGTAATTGAGCACCACCTTGCTGTCTGTCCTCATGCGCGGCCCGTCAAGCAAAGGGTCAGGAAGCAGGCCTTGGAGCGGCAAGAATTCATTGCCGAAGAAATTAAGAAGCTGGAGGCGGCAGGACTGGTCAAAGGAGTACTTCACCCAACCTGGTTGGCCAATCCGGTTGTAGTGCGGAAAGCGAATGGGAAATGGAGGCTTTGCATCTATTATACAGATATCAATAAAGCTTGTCCAAAAGATCCTTTTCCCTTGCCGCGCATCGACCAGATTGTGGATGCCACCACTGGTTGTGATCTCCTGTCCTTCCTTGATGCCTATTTAGGGTATCATCAGATTTTTATGGCAAAGGAAGATGAAGAGAAGACCGCCTTTATCACCCCATGTGGTACGTATTGTTTCATACGAATGCCTTTCGGGTTGAAAAGTGCTGGTTCAACATTTGCCAGAGCAATCCAGATTGGTTTTGAGCCACAACTCCATAGAAATATGGAGGCGTATATGGATGATATAGTGGTCAAAACCAAAGACAAAGCAACGCTCATTCAAGACTTAGAAGAAACATTTGCAAACTTGCGCAAGATCAATTTGAAGCTCAATCCTGAGAAGTGCGTGTTCGGTGTTCCTTCCGGCAAGCTCCTCGGATTCTTTGTATCTTGCCGGGGAATCGAAGCGAACCCAGACAAGATCAAAGCTATTGAGCAAATTGAAGCGCCGAGATGCGTCAAGGATGTGCGTCGTCTTGCCGGCTGTGTTGCTGCTCTAAGAAGGTTTATTTTCAACTCTGCTGAGCGCGCCCTACCCTTCTTCAAAATTTTGAAGAAGGCAGGTCCGATGAAATGGACTCCGGAGGCGGAGGCTGCGCTGCAAGATTTGAAGAAATACCTTTCTTCTCCGCCGACGCTAGTCGCGCCTAAACCACAAGAGCCGTTGCTGCTGTATCTGGCAGCAACAAATCAAGTGGTTAGCACTGCGCTAGTGGCGCAGAGAGAAGCTGATGAGGAAGCAACACCAGCGACAGAACCGCCAAATGACGCGGCAAGATCTTCCCCGGCAAGGGTTGATCCCGGCAAGACAGGATCTGCGCAAACAGAAGAACCCGTGCAGAAGAAGAAGGTGGTGCAGCGCCCAGTTTATTTTGTCAGCTCTCTTTTACAAGGAGCTAGGTCAAGATATTCTGGTGTGCAGAAGTTGCTTTTCGGCCTCCTTATGGCCTCGAGGAAGCTGCGCCATTATTTTCAAGCACATGAGATCACCGTCGTCACTCGCTTTCCGTTGCAACGGATTTTGCAAAATCCGGAGGCAACCGGCAGGATCGTGGAGTGGGCGTTGGAGTTGTCCAGCTTTGGCCTTAAGTTTGAAAGCACTTCGACGATTCAGAGCAGGGCCTTGGCGGAGTTCATTGCAGAGTGGACCCCGACGCCAGACGAGGAAGTTCAAGAAACAACCCTCCCCGGCAAGGAAATCGATCAGCAATGGGTTATGTACTTTGACGAGGCTTTCTCGCTGCAAGGCGCCGGTGCTGGCGTGCTGCTTGTCGCACCCACCGGAGAGCACCTCAAGTACGTAGTCCAAATGCACTTTCCCCGGGAGAGTTCAACAAACAACACTGCAGAATGCGAGGGTTTGCTTGCCGGTCTCAGGATCGCGGCAGACCTTGGTATCAGAAAGCTCATCATCAAAGGCGATTCACAACTTGTCGTCAGGCAAGTTAACAAGAGTTATCAAAGTCCATTGATGCAGGCCTACGTAGATGAAGTGAGGAAATTGGAAGAGCGCTTTGACGGTCTGCAGATGGAGCACGTTCTTCGTGCCGAGAACAATATTGCTGACGACCTGTCAAAGCGTGCCGCCCTCAAGTTGCCTGTGGAACCAGGAACTTTTGTGCTTCAATTGACTCAACCGTCCGTGGCGCCATCGATGCGGCAAGAAAAGAGAAGAAAGTTGAACTCTGGTCAGTACTTCCCGGCAGAGCTCCCCGGAGCCGCCGGCAAGGAAGTTGCCGGGATCGACACGCCTGCCGAGGAACAACAGGCTCCGGCAGGGCCTCAGGCCCCTGCTGTCGAGACAAACGTTCCCCCGGCAGAGGAGATGCCTTTAGTCCTAGCTGTCGAGCCTCAGGCTCCAGCATGGGCGCAACACATTGTCCATTTCCTTCAGACAGGTGAACTCCCTGAGGAACAGGAAGAAGCAGAGAGAGTAGCCCGTCGGTCTGTTATGTACAAGTTCGTCGATGACGTCCTGTACAGAAAGAGACCAAACGGTGTGAAATTGAAGTGCATTCCTCAGGAGGATGGACTAGAGCTGTTGGCAGAAATACATGGGGGCATATGAGGTTCTCACATAGGGTCAAGAGCGCTTGCCGGGAAAGCATTCCGGCAAGGTTTCTTTTGGCCTACCGCTCTCCAGGATGCAACTGCACTAGTAACCAAGTGTGAAGCGTGCCAGTTTCATTCGAAGAAATTACATCAGCCAGCTCAAGCTCTTCAGACAATCCCTCTCTCCTGGCCATTTTCGGTCTGGGGGCTCGACATACTGGGCCCTTTTCCCCGTGCTACCGGGGGCTTTGAGTACTTGTACGTTGCTATCGACAAGTTCACAAAGTGGCCGGAGGTGGAAGCGATGAGGAAGGTAACAGCGCAATCAGCTGTCAGGTTCTTCAAGGGAATTGTTTGCCATTTTGGTGTGTCCAACAGGATCATCACCGACAACGGCACGCAGTTCACAAGTCGCACCTTCATGCAGTACGTCCAAGACCTTGGCGGCAAGATTTGTTTTGCCTCTGTTGCTCACCCAAGAAGCAACGGCCAAGCGGAGAGAGCCAATGCTGAAGTGCTGCGCGGTCTCAGGACCAGAACCTTCGACAGGCTAAAAAAGTGCGGAAGACGCTGGATTGATGAGTTACCGGCGGTTCTTTGGTCAATCAGAACGACACCAAATCGAGCCACCGGCCAGACGCCCTTCGCTCTAGTCTACGGAGCGGAAGCAGTTCTCCCCACGGAACTCATATACGGATCTCCTCGAGTGCTCGCTTATGATGAGCTCGAGCAAGAGCAACTGCGGCAAGATGACGCTGTGCTCCTTGAGGAGAATCATCTTCAGGCTGCTGTGCAAGCTGCACGCTACCAGCAAGCTTTGTGCCGCTACCATAGCCGCAAAGTTCATGCCCGAAGCCTTGAGGAAGGCGACCTTGTTCTTCGATGGATTCAGTCCGCCAAGAATTCAAACAAGTTGACGCCAAAGTGGGAAGGCCCTTATCGGGTAGTACGAGTCACCAGGCCTGGCGCTGTCCGCCTGGAGACCGAAGATGGCATTCCAGTGAGCAATTCCTGGAATATCGAACATCTTCGCAAGTTCTACCCATAAGGCGCGGTTGCCGGGGGCTCCCGGCAACCACCTTTTTGTACAAGTCTTGCCGGCAAGGCATGTGATCCTTTGTACAAAGCCAGGCACAGACCCTGTGCACAGATGAATAAATTTAAGTGTTGTGCATTCCCTTATTGATTCCCATGTTCATATCTATATATATGCATGTTTGTCTAAGATGTTGTATGACACCTGATCCCGGTAAGTTCTAACGAACCGCCAAGGTTTCATGCCTTTATTTTCTCTTCTTTCTTTTTCTCAAAAGACAGAAGGATTCCTCGCGTGCACATTTGTCGGGAGGGGAAGGGAGATATGAATACCAATTGGCGACGTTCGGAATCGACGCTTGCCGGAGGAAGAATAAAGACAGGAAGCTAAGTCTTAAAAACTCAGAGCAAGTTTTTCTTTTATTACCAAGTTATTTCCTTGGACGATTCTAACTCTTGTATGGAAAATCTGCACGCGAAGGAACCTTTGTTGTAATCGGTCGCGCCCTTATTTTGTTTCGAGCCTGCTCAGCGATTTAAGTGGCTGCACTGAGAACACCAAGGAGTCTTGCCGGCCGCTGCGCCTCCAGCAGGCCGCTGAAGTCCCGCACCCAGCGCTCACGGCAGGTTGCGCGCCGGCAAGTTTTTCAATAAGCGTAGGATGAACTCCATACATAAAGGAATCAGACAAGGAAAGTAGCAAGCATGAGCCTAAACATAGTCAAATTGTATTACATCCATGAGTTGCCGCAATTCTAACTTGAGACTTAATTGTCTTTTACATGGAATAATGACAGCAAGAAAAGGGGGAAGCACTCAATCCCTGCGCTGGCCTTCGATCCTTTTGATGGAGTCCACCTTCTCAAGGATAGGCGCGATGCACTCTTCAAGCGCCTCAACATTTGCATCCTTTGGCAGATGGCCGAGCGCGTTGGAGAGGTCGATGCCAGGATTGCTGTGCACCACCTTGATGAGCACCTTGCGGAGGACGGCCCGGCAAAGCCGGCGAGTCTCGTTCGCCAGTTGGGTCGCCCGGCTAGACTGGAGCACCCTCAACGCGTTGATGATGCTTTCAAAAAACATCGTCAACCTGGCACTTGGAGATATTCTTTCCTCGGAAGAATACTTGAAGTTCGACAAGCCCATGGTTGACAGTTCTGCGGTAAGCTTCTCTGCGGTGGCGATGAGACGGCCAGTCCAGATCTCCACTCCCTTCTCGTACTCGTTTTGGGCAGCGGCGGCGCTCTTGAGTAGGTTCCTCTCTCCTTGGAGATTCTTGAGTAGAGCCTTCTCACGGGCCTTGCCGGCCTCAAGAGACTTCTGCAGCGTGGTCAGCTTCAGCTCCAGAACCACGATATTATCAACCGCAGAGGAGAGCTGCTTGGTCTTGTCGGACAGGGCAACTTGCATCTCCGCCAAGGAGTGGAGGGTTTTTTCCCTGTCCCCCTTGAGCGTCGAGAGCTCCTTGCCGTGTTCTTCGAGATCTGTTTCCAGCCTCTTCACTTTGTCGTTCAGCTCGTTCTTGGCGGCCTCTGCAGCTTCGGCAGCATCGACGGCCTCCTTGAGCTTGCCGGCGTGACTTGCAGTCAGAGCTTCGAGCGCCTCCTTATGTTTTTGCTCCAGCTCCTGGGTTCGCCGCACGACAAGATTTTCGATATCCTCATCCTTGCTGTGAAGCTTGGCGGTGAGCGCCTGCTCACGAGCAATGAGATCTTCCTCATGAGCATCAAGAGCAACGCGGCGCCCCGTCAGGAGGGCATCTTCGGCAGCGATCCTTTGAACAGCTTCATCATGCGCCTTCTCCATATCGGATTGTTTCAGGGGGATCTCATTCCACTGCTAGCTCACTTGTTCCTGGCCGGCAACCAACTCTTGGAGGGCCTCGGCGTGCTAGATCTGCATTTGTGCGACGGGCCTTTGGAAATCTGCTTCGGCCGCCTCAACAACTGCCATTCTGGAGTCCGCTTTGTCTTTCCGGGCGCGATGGAGAGCCTGGAGTTTGCGGAAATTCTCGCCCATGGCCTGAAGGAGCTGATCCTCTTCAGATTTGCCGCTGCTAGTGCTGGGATCGTTGACAACTTCAAGCTTGGCAGTAGCGATGATTTCTTCGAAAACTTCTCCTTCGGCTGGTGCCCCAGCGCTTGCCGTCCCCGGCAAGTTGATGAACAGGTTCTCGCCAACCTTGAGGTACTTACTGGATGAAGGGCCTTCAGATGTTAATGGCTGGTCTTCAGTGGCCGCCTCACCAGTGACAGGGGGCTCTGTGGCCGGTGCAGCGCCTGGCGCTCCTGTGGCAAGAATGCTATCAGTGCGGTCCTCAGCCTCCCTGTCGCCCCCTTCAGCAGGTTCTTCGGCGGTTTCCTCTTGTGCTGTCTTGGCGGCCTCCCCGTCAAGAGCACCACCAGCCTCGACAATGTCATCCTTGGTGGCCTCGCTGGCAGCGATCCTGTCTGCTTCGGCGGCGGCATCCCTGGCGGTCTCCTCGATCACAACGTCGACGTCCATGTGTTCCATCACAGGGAACTCTGAAGGGCGAAGGAGGAAAACAGAATAAGATCAAGGTTGAAGTTTGAAGTGACCGAAGACAGAGAGATAAGAGAAAAAGAGTAACAAGCACCCTGAGGCAATAGAGTACCTGCGTCGGGCTATCGGGAGGCGGTTTCACCCCTCCCGGCAACTGCGGTTGCCGGGGGCGTGTCGCCGGAGTCCGCGCTTGCCGGCTCCTCCTCAGTTAGGACGGGCTCGCCGGCAGGATCTCTTGCCGGGGACGTGCTTGTGGGCGGAGCGGTCGATGAAGGAGGCACAATGGGGATGTCTCCTCCTTGTTGCCGTTCTTCTCCTACGAACCCAAAGATGTTAGTAGGCAAGAATGCAAACCTCGGCACCCGCCAGCGGAAAAAGAACAATGAACTTACGCTGGGGACTGTGCTGGGGGCTACGCTGGGGGCTGCGTTGAGGACTAGACTCCGGGCTCACAATGACGGTTTCTGGCACGCTAGTGGAGCCTGCCGGGGGCTCGCCGCCCATAGAAGTCCTTGACCTCTTCGCCATCCTCTCCAGCAAGGTTTCTGTGTCACTGTAGAGACAATACAAGCAAGTCAGTAAGATTGACGCAAGATTGGAAGGTAAAAGCTGTGGCAAAGTACTTACTCTTCTTCCTCTCGCTCCGGACTAAAGCCGGAGATGTCGAAGTCGACCTTTGTTGCGGTGTATGAGTGGGGAGGTGGAGGGGGAGTCCTAGGCCGCTTGGCTGTGGCAGGCGCCGGGGCAGCTTCCGGTGCGGTGGCGCGAGACCCTCCTGCCGCCCCAGCAGTGGCCGCTGGTGTGGGTCTCGCGCGCCGTGCAGGCTGTTGACGAGCCCCTACCGCGGTCCAGTCTTGCCGGCCACTTTCTTGCCGGGGGCTTCGCCGCTCGAAGAGGGCTGGCTTGCCGGGATGCCAGATGCAGCCTTCCGAAGAACACGCTTCGTCTTCTTCTTCGGGGGTGGGGGCTCTTCTCGCGTCTCTTCTTCTTCGACCGAGTCCTCGCCGGACGAGCTTTCAGCGGCTGCGCTGCTCTCCTCCCCGGCAGCCTCGCCCTCCCCGGCAGGTTTCACCTCCACTGCCACCTCTACGTCGCTAGCTTCCCACTCTGTGAAGCCGACGCTGCCGGCCTCTGCGGCAAGATTTGCCTCTTCCACCCTAGTAGCAATGTAAGCTACTTCTTGGTCGGTGGTGGCTCGGACGAAATCTGACTCTTTCCGGACAGGCCTCTCCGTCAAGCTGTCAAAGAACTTCTGCTCTTCCTCCTCGCTTGGCTCGGCCCAGGTCGGGTCAAGGCCGTGGGCGTTGAACATCGGCAGGAAGGCAATGATTGACCCCAAGGCAGAGTTGTTGCACAAGGGGACAATCCTTGCCGGCAGCCGGTGCTTGTCTTCGCGCTGGAATAACTTCTGACGGAGAGCGCCAAGCGGCATAGCGGTCAGATTGTTGTTCAGCCCAGGGCGCAATCTCATGATATCTGCCGCGTTCTTGTATTCCCAGGCTGGCCTTCCCCTGTTCTGCAGAGGGGCGATGCGGCGGCGGAGAAAGTCGAAGCCGATCATCTCCATCGTCAGCCCGACAGCCTTCAAGCGAAGGATCCTGGTGGTGGCGATTGTGAGCCTCTCGTCTTCCGCGGCGAGATCACTCCAATCCTTGCCGCGGACCACCTTCTGTTGCCGGGGATGACAAAAAGGATGGGGATCTGCTTCCTGGATCCAGCACCATTCAGCCCGCCACTCGTCCAACTTTTCGCGGTAAACTCCCTCTTGGTATATTTCTTTATTCCAAGCCCTTGGAATCCAGGCAATAGATCCAGAGAGAGCCTCTCCTTTTTGGATACGAGGGAAGAAATAATGGCGAAAAAGAGTGGAATTGGGGATCACGCCAACAAAATTCTCACAGAGATGGGCAAAGATAGACATGCAAAGTACTGCATTCGGCGTGAAATCAAGGAGGCGGAAGCCGTATGTGTACATGATGTCATTGAAGAAGTCGGAAAAGGGGGGACAGAGCCCGCAATAGAAATATGCAGTGAAGAAAGGGTATCTGTCCGATCCACCTTTGGAGCAAGCACCTGGGATTACGCGTGTGGCGGGGTGGGCTTGTGTTCCCTTCGCCCACATGCATTGATATCGCCCCTTCAAAGCTTCAGCATCGAGCGTCGGAGGGAAGACGACGAGCCTCTTCCGCATCTTCGCCAGTTCACTCTCCGGAACTTCGGCTTTCGCCTCCTTGCCCTTGCCTTTGCTGGCCTTGGGCGGCATGGCGACTGTGAGGACGGAAGCTGGGGGGCGGAGCGAGCGCGGGAGCAGCGGGCGGAAGAGGAAAAGGTTTCGCTCTGAGCTCGAGAGGAGGAAGGCGATGGTGATGGCCAGATTGAGAAGAAGAGGGGGGTAAATAGGTTTGTGCCTCTGTGGCTTCTCCTTTTTATGGGGAAGGAGCGGGGCCGCCTTTTTTATTCCCCAATGTGAATGCACCTCTATAGGCGCGAGACAGTTGCAGCCTTTTTGGCACGCTTCCCACGTCGCGCGCTCCGTGCGCGTAGCGGGGGGCACAGTAAAACGACATATTTACGAGCAGTTAATCCCCTGCCACGCGTGCCCGTGCACTATTTGGGCCTAGCCCAACAACGCCTCGCACTCGTGTATGGCCTGGGCCCGGGGGCTCCTGTCGGTGTACTAAGTATTGGGCCACTAGTACCCCGTACTTGTGCACGGGCAGTCGTAGCCGTCCTCGTGGCAAGGCTTGCCGGGAGCGGCTCGAGGTCGATTCAAGCCATCAAGGAAATCATCAAGTCAGAAATCTTGGGATCAGCAGATAAGCAAAGCTGGAATCTGAAGGCCAGCTTCCGTGCCCGGCAAGGCTTGGTGCCCGGCAAGGACTCGGTGCCTGGCGAGATTCTCCCACTGTGCCACCTTTTCAGCACAGTAACAAGTCTGACATTCTGGGTCCTTCCCTGGATGCGTGGCGACGTGCCAGTGGAGGAGAGCTTAAGCGGTGCTGATGGGATGGCTCCTTTTTCCATCCCCAAGAAAGTGAGGACACCTAAACGAACACCTCACGGTGCATTAAATGCGCTTGTCCTAATCCGTCAGGGGTTAGGTATGATACCCTGTAGCTACTTTACACCTCAATGTATGTACATTTTGCCACTGTGGAGACCCCTTTGAGCATATAAAAGGAGGCCCAAGGCAACTGCTACAGGGGAGGAGAACTCCTGGCCCATTCTGCATGCGCAGCCGCTCTTTGAACGTACTGTTCATTGCGAGCGCTCCTGAAGGCTGGGCTCAAGAACATCAATAAGAACACAAAGCAGGAGTAGGGTTTTACGCTGATTAGCGGCCCGAACCTGGGTAAAAACCTCCCGCGTCGATCACTGGTTCTGCTCTTTGCGTATACCTCTCCCCCCGCCGAATCGTAAAGGGGTCTCTTGGGATCCCATAGGTGTCGCTCCCCGACAATTTGTCCAGTTATCGAGCAGATGCCTTGTTTATATGTATTTGGTTGTTAGGTTGGTTGCAGTGAGCATTTGTCTAGTTATCAAGCAGATGCCTTGTTTATCTGTATTTGGTTGTTAGGTTGGTTGCAGTGAGCATTTGTCCAGTTTTCAAGCAGATGCCTTGTTTATCTGTATTTGCTTGTTAGGTTGGTTGCAGTGAGCATTTATCCAGTTTTCAAGAATATGCCCTGTTTATCTGTATTTGCTTGTTAGGTTGGTTGCTGTGAGACTCTGTCCAGTTTTCAATGGCTATATTTGGTTGTTATACTGATCATTTATGCCTTGTTTATTTCAGTCATTCACAATGTGATGTTCATTATGTGCAAGTCGGAACTGTGCCACTCGATTGCATCAATACCAGTTTGAACAGCTATATTTGGTTCCAGTTATGCCTGGTGTAGTTAACACATGCCCTTTATTTTAGTTTTACACATTTATCCAGTGTGATGTTTAAGCATGACCTGCGTTCTATTCATTTTCAACAATACCAGTTTGAATTGGAATATTTAATGGCTGTTAAGCCTGTTGTAGGTAACATTCCCTTCCATTTTATATCTGCTTTAACAACATGCTGAAACAAACACATTCAAGCTATCATTTGGAGATGATGTTGTTTACCTTTGCTATATTTGTTTGATGTTAAGGTTGCTGTACTTATCATGCCTTTCCACTACTTATGCAGGACAACAACGGGAGTGGCCACCATTTTCCGCCGAGGTTAGTTTCATCCCTCGACTTGCAACCCCCCCCCCCCCGTCATTCCATAATGTAGTGCATATAGATCCAGGCCTGGACAGTTGTTAGCTTCTAATATTGACTTGTTGCTTGTAGGTACATATGCCCTTGGCAAGGATCCACACATCGACCCTTTTTGAGTATGGGGCAATGAGATATTCATGAACAAGCATCAAGTGAGGAAACTGATAAGGATTATTAGCAAAAAAGATACGAACGGTGGCAAGCAAATTATTTGTTTATGCTCTATCCAACACAACAGTGAGCTGTAGGATGGTAACTACAAACTCTGCAGCCTTCTCTTTTTACTGCCCATAATGAGTTGTTAGACTACAATGTCAGAATATTTTTCATTCACAGTGGTTCCCGAAGTAGTTTTGTCGTGGTATCACGCGGCCACCTATAGGGCCATCGGCCCCTTGTGGTTCTGCAACGGGGAAGAGCGCATTGCACAAAGAGTGGAAAGCACAGAACAACACGGCAAAGGTGACACGGGCAATTTTACCCAGGTTCGGGCTGCTGTAAGGCATAAAACCCTACTCCTGCTTTGGTGGATTGATGGAAGGACCGTGGTGGAGACGCAATGCTCTAGCCCGGCAAGGTCACCTCGGGGCAGGAGCAGCTACGCGCGTACGAGCGTACATGGGTCCGAATCCTTTCTAAGTTAGCCACGACCCTCCTTTTATAGGTCAAGGGGTTACCACAATGGCAAAATAGTCATTTATCCAATGATTAGATAGCCACAGTGCTATCATACCTAACTCTGCGGACAGGTCAGGGCGCATTAAATGCACTGCTTAGTGTCACATCGAGGCGTAGCCCGACAAGCCTTGCCGTGCCACTCAGCCACCTTTTCGCCTGTCCGCGCGACACGTCGCCTGGACGGGTGTCATTTGGGGATGATCTTCCTCAGAAATGGCCTGCCACATACCAAATATGGCCGCTTAGTCACTTGGGGGCTCGACACCGCACCGATGGGTGACTTGCGTTGCTGTGAGGTGGAGCGATGGAGCTTCGGCAGGGTAATCCGCCCTTGGCGTCCCAGGCAAGCCTGCCGGGGGGAGTCTTGAGGCTTGTCTTGGGGTAACCTCGAACCTGCTAGGCTCGCCTGCCCGGCAAGAGAGGTTTTTCCTTAGTGATATCTTGCTTGTTTGGTTGCTCTTGGCCTTCTTGATCCGCCCTTTGATTTCTCAAAGAGCCATCTCTTCTGCTTGGCCTTGTCTTGGATGCTGCAACTTTGCTCTTAAGCCTGTGTACCATCCGGGCAACACACACTTAGGGTTTGTTGCACCGATAGGAGCCCCCGGGCCTGGCCTGAACGTGCTGCCGAACGTCATCGGGGTAGGCCCTGTCTAGTACACAGGCGAGCGGGTCGTGGTAGCTCGCCCTTTGAGATCTTCTTTGCTTCTTCATTAACCTGTGTCTGAGTCAGTTTCCGGTTTTCCCAAGCGTCCTGCGATGCCAATTGCAGTGGAGCCACCTTTGTAATGGCCCATGAATGACTTTAACGCACGGGGGAGTAACTGCCAATTCACTCCTCCCACCACGTCCTTATCCTTTGCCACGTATGCTGCATGCATTGAGTGGGGCAGGTGACGGAGGCATGTGGTGCAGGAGGGAGAGTCATGGCAGGGGCTTAGTCTTCCTTGGATTGGTGGAGAGGGGTGGTGATCGGATCTGGCCGTCGGCGGTAGCTTGGACGGGTCAGATCAGAAAGAGACCCCTCTGGGGCGGGGGCAAAGGATCAGCCCCTAGCCCCAGCTTGCCTATAAAAGAGGGGGGGCAAGGATGAAGCTAAGGGCGTCCATCCACGCACCTCTCTTTCTTTCTCCCTTGTCTTCTTCTTTGTTATGCTAAGGGGGAGAGGCCGGGGCCGGGCCCCGGGCTCTAGCTTGGGGTCGATGATGCCGAACGCTTGCATTGACGCTGGGGGAGTGAGTCTGGTCCGAGGGCGCAGGAGATGTAGCGGTCGGGGGTGTAGGCGCCGAACTGTCCAGAGTGTGGGTGGCGTTACGCTCCTTCGAGATGGTGTGGCACCCTTCTCTCCCACACGATCCGGCCACTTGGTGGAGAGTGCTTGCCCTGGCCACAAGATGCCGAGGTTCATCAACTTGGCGATGAGGCTTCTGGGGCTTCCGGCGCCGGCCTGGGGTGCAGCGTTCGGGTTCTTGGGTAATCCCAGCACTGCTCTTTCCGGCGGAGTCTGGGCGATCGTTGAAGACGGTGGCACCTTCCTGCCCTCCAAGTTGGGGAGCGATGCTCCTCGCATGCCTCGGACGCTGCCGTCGCCTGCTGTTTCTCCGGGGGAGGTGTTGGCCCGAGGGGCCGGCGTCCCCCTGGAGTGGTGGTGATGAAGAAAGAGCGAGGGAAGATAGAGAAGGCGGGTGGCAGGCCGTCAGGCCGGAGTACGATGGCACCGACACCTTCGTCCCGTATTGCCGGCCCGCTGCCTCATCTTTCCGCTCTTCCCCTTCCTCCCGGCACCATCATCACCGGCCTCTTTAGGACGGTTGCTGGGGAGGGGGTCGCTCTCTTGGTGCCTTCGCCTCCTCCAGCAGTCTTCCAGCTGAGCTCCGGCAGTTCTCCCCGCCGGTGCTTGTGCCGGGGCTTCTTGCTGTCCCTGGAGGTGGTGACCAGGGCACCGCCGAGCTGCTCCTTCCGCCCCTCTCCTTCGCAGCCTCACCACTCCCGATCTTGTCAGGCCGCGCCCGGCAAGCCCTGACAGGATCGGGCTGGGCTCCTGCTCAGGCACTCCTTTTGTCCTCTTCACCTCCTGTTGTAGTGCCTAGGAGGAGAGTGACAAGAAAGGGATTACGGGGCACTTATCTTTTTTCAGTCTAAAACATGTAGGCACTTGCCAAACTTTAGTCTAAATTATGTAATCCTCTTTATCCATTTTTGCGTTCTGTAAGATCTATACTTGCTCATCAGCATATTAATGAAAAATACAAGCCTTGCCGGGTACTTGTGCATTTATCATGTTCATGCAGAGGTGAGGTGCCTCTATACGTTCAAGTAAACAAGTTTCCCTCGGCAAACTATCCTGTCGGTACCCTTAGTTTGCTGCCGTGGGGCAAGGCCTGCCGATAAAACTATAAAAAGGGACCGGCCCCTCATCGAACTCTCTCCAACAAAGGCAACTGCGACCTCCTTGCCCGAAGCAACGTTCGGGACAAAGGATGGGAGCACCTATGTTTTGAAGGTAGCGAGGTTTTCGTATGCACAAGTTTTTTGCCTTACAGAACAGGTATGGATAAGAAGAGACTTATCTGTTTGGCTTGCCGGGGATCGCTGTGTAGGCTTGTCTCCATTTCTTCTCTTCGGGACCAAGTCCACGGCAAGAACCCTGCAACTTAGTGCAGATGAAAACAGTGCTACATGCGACCTCATCTACATGATCATGCTATGCTCATGATATGCTTATGAATGCATGCAATCTTGTCGGGGGCCCCCCAGCGCTTCGTTTATTCATCTGTTGCTCAGGGTCTACGCCCGGCTTTGTACAAAGGGTTACATGCAACATCGCAAAAGGGTGGCTGCCGGGCAGGGCCCGACAGCCGCGCCTTACGGGTAGAACTTACGGAGATGCTCAATGTTCCATGAGTTTTGCAATTGAATGCCATCTCCGTTCTCCAGACGGACTGCGCCGGGTCTGGTGACTCGTACTACCCGGTAAGGGCCTTCCCACTTTGGCATCAACTTGTTTGCACCCTTGGCGGACTGAACACGCCTAAGGACAAGGTCGCCTTCCTCAAGGCTCCGGGCATGAACCCTGCGGCTGTGATAGCGACGCAGGGCTTGCTGGTAGCGTGCAGCACGCGTAGCAGCCTGGAGACGGTTCTCCTCAAGTAGCACAGCATCGTCACGCCGGTGCTGTTCCTGCGCTACTTCATCGTAGGCAAGCACTCGAGGTGATCCGTATATGAGTTCCGTGGGGATAACTGCTTCTGCCCCATAGACTAGGGAGAAGGGAGTCTGCCCGGTAGCTCGACTTGGTGTCGTACGGAGGGACCAAAGAACCACTGGCAGCTCGTCGATTCATCGCCTGTCGCACTTCTGCAGCCTATCAAATGTTCTCGTCTTGAGTCCTTGCAGCACTTCAGTGTTTGCCCTCTCAGCTTGTCCGTTGCTTCTGGGATGGGCAACAGAGGCAAATGAGACTTTGCTTCCGAGGGCATGAAAGTATTGCATGAAGACGCGGCTTGTGAATTGGGTGCCATTGTCAGTGATGATCCTGGCGGGTACTCCAAAACGGCACACCAATCCTTTCAAGAACTTGGTAGCTAACTGTGCGGTCACCTTCCTCACGGGCTCCACCTCTGTCCACTTTGTGAACTTGTCGATAGTGATGAACAAGAACTCAAAGCCCCCGGTAGCACGGGGGAAGGGGCCCAAAATGTCGAGCCCCCAGACTGAGAAGGGCCATGACAAAGGGATCGTCTGGAGAGCTAGAGCAGGCTGATGGATATTCTTGGAGTGGAACTGGTAGGCTTCACATTTGGTGACTAGCTCAATTGCGTCTTGGAGGGTCGTGGGCCAGTAAAAACCTTGCTGGAAGGCTTTTCCAACCAGGGCCCTCGATCCAATGTGTGAGCCGCATATACCCTTGTGTATCTCTGCCAACAATTCCTTTCCTTCTTCCCGGCAAATGCACTTCAATTTCACTCCGTTGGGCCTTCTTCTATATAGCGTGTCGTCAACGAACTGATACATACTGGCCCTCCGGGCTACTCTTTCAGCTTCTTCTTGCTCTTCGGGAAGTTCTCCTGTTTGGAGGAAATGGACTATGTGCCGCGCCCAAGTTGGAGCCTGAGGCTCGGCAACGAGGACCAGCGGCACCTCCTCATTCGTGGGAGTGCACTCCTCGACCGCAGAGATTGGTAGTTTGGCGGGAGGGTGCATCCCACCGATCGAAGGGGAGTTGTCCCCGCCAAGCTCTCTGCCAGGGACCTCAGAGGGCTCTACCGGGAGAGGCCTGCTGGAGTCCAGTTTCCTCCTCTTCCTAGTCATTGTTGCCGGGGATACAGAGGGTTGAGTCAGATGGAGAACAAAAGTCCCTGGTTCCACAGGGAGTTTTTGCACAACGCACTTTGACAGATGATCAGCAATGCTGTTTTCCGCACGCGGTATGTGCTCTGTTTGCAATCCATCAAAGTGCTCCTCCAACTTTCTCACTTCCTCAACGTATGCCTCCATCAACGGGCTTTGATAATCCTTGTTCACTTGCCTCACCACAAGCTGCGAATCTCCATGCATGATCAACTTCTTGATTCCCAGTTCTGTTGCGATCCTGAGCCCGACAAGGAGTCCTTCATACTCAGCTGTATTGTTGGTGGCCTTCTCCTGGGGGAAATGCATTTGAACCACGTACTTGAGGTGCTCCCTAGAGGGAGCAACAAGAAGCACGCCAGCTCCTGCACCTTGTAGGGAGAAGGCACCATCAAAGTACATGATCCATTCTTGGGGCGCTTCCTTGCCGGGGATAGCTGTCTCCAATACGTCTTCGTCGGGGGTATGCGTCCATTCCGCAATGAACTCCGCCAGTGCTCTGCTCTGAATGGTTGACGTGCTCTCGAACTTCAAACCAACGCTGGATAACTCCAAAGCCCATTCCACTATCCTGCCAGTGGCCTCAGGGTTCCTTAGTATGCGTTGCAAGGGGAAGCGGGTGACAACTGTGATCTCGTGGGCTTGGAAGTAG
Source organism: Thinopyrum elongatum (assembly GCA_011799875.1). Classification (NCBI taxonomy): domain Eukaryota; kingdom Viridiplantae; phylum Streptophyta; class Magnoliopsida; order Poales; family Poaceae; genus Thinopyrum; species Thinopyrum elongatum. The sequence continues at coordinate 117,245,917 of CM022301.1, read as the reverse complement.
TGGCGCAGTTTCCTTGAGGCCATGATGAGGCCAAAAATCAACTTTTGCACGCCAGAGTACCTCGACCTAGCCCCCTGCGATAGGGAGCTGACAAAGTACACTGGCCGCTGCACCACTTTCTTCCTTGCCGCGACCTTGGAGCTATCTCCATTACCCCGCTCCTCCTTGTTCTGATCTGCCTCTGACCTTGCCGGGGTGAGTTCACTTCCTTCTCCAGAGGGGACGGCAGTTGCAGCTGCTTCTTCATCTACTTTCCGCTGTGCTACCAGCGCTGCGCTAACCACTTGATTGGTTGCTGCTAAGTATAGCAGCAACGGTTCTTGTGGTTTTGGAGCAACTAAGGTGGGGACAGAGGAAAGATATGTCTTCAGATCCTGCAGCGCAGCGTCTACCTCTGGGGTCCACTCCATGGGCCCAGCCTTCTTCAAGATTTTGAAGAACGGCAGGGCGCGTTTGGCGGAATTGGAAATGAACCTGCTTAGCGCGGTGACACATCCAGTCAAACGCCTCATGTCTTTAACTGTCTTGGGTGCTTGAATCTGCTCAATTGCCTTGATCTTGTCGGGGTTGGCCTCTATCCCCCGGTGGGACACAAAGAAGCCAAGCAGCTTGCCGGAAGGAACGCCAAACACACACTTCTCTGGGTTCAGCTTCAAGTTGATCTAGCGTAGATTTGCAAAGGTCTCTTCCAAGTCCTGAATGAGAGTTGATTTGTCCTTGGTTTTGGCCACTATATCATCCATGTAGGCTTCAATATTCCTGTGCAACTAGGACTCAAAGCCAATTTGTACTGCTCTCGCAAAAGTGAATCCAGCGCTTTTTAACCCAAAGGGCATACGTACAAAGCAGTACATGCCATATGGTGTTATAAACACGGCCTTCTCTTCGTCTTCCTCGGACATGAAAATCTGGTGGTACCCGGAGTAGGCATCCAAGAAGGAAAGTAGGTCACATCCAGAGGTGGAGTCCACAATCTAATCGATGTGCGGCAAGGGGAATGGGTCCTTCGAGCATGCTTTATTCAGATCAGTGAAATCTATGCAAAACCTCCATTTCCCATTCGCCTTGCGCACCACCACTGGATTCGCCAACCAAGTTGGATGCAATACCCCTCTGACCAAACCAGCAACTTCGAGTTTCTTGATCTCCTCGGCAATAAACAGCTGCCGCTCCAAAGCTTGCTTTCAGACCTTCTGTTTGACTGGCCGGGCATGTGGGCAGACAGCAAGGTGGTGCTCGATTACCTCCCTGGGAACACCGGGGATGTCAGATGGTTGCCAAGCAAACACATCAACATTCGCCCGCAGGAAGGCAACGAGCGCGCTTTCCTATTTGTCATCAAGGGTGGAGCTGATAGTGAATGTACCATCAGCGCCAACCAACCCTGTCAGGACCTTCTTCACAGCAGGCGCAACAACCTTTGATCTCTTGCTATTGGAACTCTCTGGCAAATCATCAACAGGCGCAGCGCAATCTGAAGAGGCGCGCTTCCCGGATTCTTTGCTGGCGTCCTTGCTAGCTTTCTTCCCTTTCTTGCTTTGCTTGGCGGGAGCAGTAGCTTCCATGGCCTCTTCAGCGATTGCTTCCCGGTACATCTTATCCACGCATATGACTGCGTCCTTCTTGTCTGATGGAATGGAAATGACGCCCATCGGTCCTGGTATCTTCAGAGTGTTGTAGGCATACTGGGATGTTGCCATGAATTTTGCCAGGGCAGGGCGGCCAAGGATTCCATTGTACGGCAGGGGGAGGTCGACCACATCAAACACGATCTTCTCGGTCCGGTAGTTCAGCTCCCCCCGAACGTTACCGGTAGCGTGACCTTCCCCTTGGGACGACTCCTGCCGGGGTTGATGCCTTGGAAAGTACCGGTAACCCAGAGCACTTCATCTGCTATCTGGAGTTTGCTGATGACCTTGGGAGATATCAGATTCAACCCGGCCCTGCCGTCAACCAAGATCTTTGTGACTTTGAGGTTGCGAATTATTGGTGAAACCAACAATGGCAAACATCCTACCGCAGTGGTGCGGTCAGGGTGATCCTCTTCATCAAAGATGATGGCCGTGCGGGACCACTTGAGCGGCTTCCGAGAATCTGCCGTTGGCTCCACGACATTAACCTCACGTGCCCACTGTTTGAGCTGGCGGTGAGAGGAGTGCAAGAACGCACCTCCGTCAATGTACAAGGCATCAGTGGCCTTCTGGAACTCCTGCTCGCTAGTTTCCTCTTCATCTCCTTCATCACTCCCATCATCGCATCCCTTCTTCTCACGGCCTCTGGCTGGTTTCCCTTGATACTGGGGGGCCTTGCCAGGGCGACATCCTCCGCCACCTCGGCCTTTCCCGCTAGCACCATCTTGGTCTCTCTCTTTGTCATGCTTCTCGTACTCAGCTTTCTGCTTCTTGACGAGCTGCTCAACTTGATGACACTCTTGAAGATCGTGTCCCTTAGTCCGATGGATCTTGCAGTACGGCCCGTCAGCCTTCCCAGCTTTCTTAGCAGCCGCGGCCTCCCGGCAGTCAGCGCACGCGGAAACTTCCTTGCCGGGAGCCTCGGTCTTGGCCTTCTTGCCGGTACTAGGAGTGCTCGCTCCTTCAACGGCCATCACTGCTTTATCCTTGCGCTTCTTGTTGCATTTCTTGTTCTTCTTCTTCTGATTGGCGTCGTCGTCGTCGTCCTATCAGTCAACGTTGATGCCATCTTCTTCACCGGGGAGTAGCCTCCCCTCCTTTGTTCAGGCACACTTGTCCGCCAGGGTGTATAGCTCATTCATAGTCCTGGGCAGCCGAACGTTCATTTTGGAACGTATCCTGTGGTTGCGCACGTTGGACTAGAACGTAGCTATCACAGCTGCTGGGCGGATGTCTGGAATGTTCCTGTGCACCCGGCTGAACCTCTGCATATACTTCTGCAAACTCTCTCCTTCCTTCCGTGGGAGAAGCTGCAAGTCGCTGGGCCACCCTGGTTCTTGATGGTCGCCCGTGAAGGCACCAATAAACTCATGGCACAGATCAGCCCAGGTCAAGATGGAGTTCTTTGGTAAGTGCATCAGCCACGACCTCACATTTGGCTTGAGTGCCAATGGGAAGTAGTTGGCGAACACCCTCTCGTCTCTTCCTACGGCAGCTTGAACAGCGATGGCGTAGATGCTCAAGAACTCTGTCGGGTTCAATCTTCCATCGTACTTTTCTGGTATCTCTGGCTTGAACGTACGGGCAGATGGCCAACAGACTTGCCGCAACTCACGAGTGAAGGCGGGGCACCCAACCTCGAAAGGTAGGTACCCGCCCCCACCGGGCATGGGTTCGTCGTCATCGGGGCCATTACGCCTGTCAGACTGGCGGCGGGTGTCACGACGTCGCTCGATGGTGACGCGCGCGTCTTCCCTCCGCCTGTCTTCCAGGACCCGTCGCTGGTCTCAACGCGCCTGAGGATCAGACAAAGCCATTGATACGTCGTCGTGTTCTTGGTCGCGTGGCCTTGGCTGCGGCCCCTGCGCTGGCTGTCGTGGAGGGGACTGCACCATCGGAACGGCTCCCTCGGCACGGCCAGCGGTTTGGGCCGTTGCCGCCGTTGGTGGAGGCCGTGGTGGGCCTGCCTGCTACGATCCTCCCACCTCAGCGAAACCAATCAAGCTCTGGATAGTGGCCCTCCACTCATCCATTTGATCAGCCGCTGGCGGAAATCTCAACAAGGGCTGGGCCCGCGCCATGGCCTCCGCAGCAGTGCTTGGCATGGACGATGATGCGGATCGCGACGTCGCCCGACTTCTGATGGTGCCAGTAGTGGTGGCGCCATGTTCTCGCCGCCGCGAGCCAGTCGCCAGGACAGCGTGACGATGAGGCGGATGCGCTTGGGGGTTGATGATCCCGTTCGGCGCATCGTTTCGGCTAGCTTCTCCTGGGGGTGGTGCATGCTCCGTAGCTGCACCCGCGGTAGGGGCAGCTAGGTGATTACGATCTGCATCAGGGCGAGTGCCGCCGCTGCGGCTGTGTCCCTCGGCGACGTGGGGAGGCAGATACGAAGCGTTCTCCCCACCCACACATTGCGGAGCATGGCCGCCGGGTTGTTGGTGTTGCCTTCTCCGGTGCCTTCTGCTCCTGCTTCGGCCGCAGGGGGAACGGTGATGGCGCCGCCTGCGCCGGTCACATTCCTCGCGGCGTCGGTACTCCCATGTTCCCCCGCGGCCCCCACGACATTAGTGGCCACATGCGAGGGGGCCTTCAAGGTGGATGGGTGAGCTGTAGCACTGGGTTTCATCTTGGGCGCCATGGATGATGAAGTCGTTGATGAAGAAAATGATGACGAAGATGACGCGCTGCTTACACTCTCGGGTTCGCGCAAATGCTTCCCCATATCTGGCGCGCCAAAGATGTCATGGTATCACACGGCCACCTATGGGGCCATCGGCCCCTTGTGGTTCGGCAAGGGGGAAGAGCGCATTGCACAAAGAGCGGAAAGCACAGAACAACACGGCAACGGTGACACGGGTAGTTTTACCCAGGTTCAGGCCGTCGCGAGGCGTAGAACCCTACTCCTGCTTTGGTGGATTGATGGAAGGACCGTGGTGCAGACGCAACGCTCTAGCCCGGCAAGGTCGGCTCGGGGCGGGAGTAGCTACGCGCGTACGAGCGTACATGGGTCTGAATCCTTTCTACGTTAGCCACAACCCTCCTATTATAGGTCAAGGGGTTACCACAATGGCAAAATAGTCATTTATCCAATGATTAGATAGCCACCGTGCTATCATATCTAACTCTGCGGACAGGTCAGGGCACATTAAATGCACCACTTAGTGTCACATTGAGGCGTAGCCCGGCAAGCCTTGCCGTGCCACTCAGCCACCTTTTCGCCTCTCCGCGCGACACGTCGCCTGGACGGGTGTCATTTGGGGATGATCTTCCTCAGAAATGGCCTGCCACGTACCAAATACGGCCGCTTAGTCACTTGGGGGATCGACACCGCACCGATGTGTGATGCCCCCGGCTTAATCGTGCACTAATCATACACGCAAATGCACACGATCAAGCCTAAGGACTCACTTGAAGGAATCACAACACAACTCTAAAATATAAATAAAGGCATATAAGCATTATATTACAAGCCAGGGGCCTCGAGGGCTCGAATACATAAGCTCGCTTACAAGCGTCAGCGGAAGCATCAGATATCTGAGTACAGATATAAAAGAAAGACAGAGAGGCCTTTAAAAGGCGGGGCAAAAGAAAACACTACGATCGAAAAGGCACAAGCCTCTTGCCTGGGACCCTCCGAACCTACTCCTGGTCGTCGGCTAACTCGAAGTAGTAACCACCCTCGGGGTGGTAGTAGTAGTCATCGGCGGGGGCAGCTATCTCAGGGGCTCTGTCATCTGGTTGCATCAAACGAATATGGGGAAAAAGAGGAAGCAAAGAAACCGTGAGTACTCATCCGAAGTACTCAGCAAGTAAGGATCTACACTACATATGCAACATTATCAAAGAAAGGCTGTATATGTGGACTGGGCTGCAGAAATGCCAGAATAGAGAGAAGGCCTAGTCCTATCGCAGACTAGCATCTTCAGCGGTCTTGCAGCATTAGAAGAGTGTAGATTAGTACAGTATAAAGTAGTAACAATATTAAGTATCAACCTCGCCCAGAGATCCTTCCTCGACTCCCTGCGAGAAAGCAATCCCAGAGCCCTCATATCCATATCTCATCTCACCATTAAGTTCTAGTTTTATCGATCGGGATACAACTCCGAGCGTCCGTTACCGAGGATCCGGCTATGCATAGATTAGTTCTTCCCTGCACGGGTGCACCAACTTACCCACCACGCTCGATTAACTCCGGCCGGACACACTTTTCGGGGTCATGCCTGGCCTCGACAAACGATACGCCGCAACCCGACCTAGGCTTAATAGAGAAGTCAGCACGCCGGACTAACCTATGCCCCCAAGGGTCTTGGGCCATCGCCCCGGGAACTCCTGCACGTTACGTGCACCGCCGGCGAGCAGACCTAGCAACCCCTTAATACAAGCGCGGTTGCGTTCCCAGTCCAACCCAGCGTGTGCCGCTCAGTCGCTGACGTCTAGAAAGCTTCGGCTGATGTATACGACGCAGAGTACCCATATTTATTCCGCGTGATGGTTAGTGCTATCGGGCCAGAGGCCCACTCAGATCAAATATCCAAGCCATTAGTGTATTGGGGGTGTGCGGTAACGAGCAGAGACTCACGATCGATGTGACCCCGTCGCCCCGTCTCGAGGACTTGCTGCAAGGGCTAAGAATGCCTGGCCACGCCTCGTATTTATCTCTCGAGTACCCTCCAGGTCAACCCGACTTCACAACACTCGCGGGTACCCCTCAGGGCCGACCCGATGTCATCATGGTTCTGTGTTAAGTCAAAGTAACCATGTGTCCAAACACCAGGGGGAAACCCAAGGAATCACCCTTGATGGATTCCACCTGATGTAGTTGTCAAGGTGAACTTAGGAGGAATCACCCTCGAGGTTCACACTTGAGGTGTTGCACGACGGCGTCGTTATCGGGAGTGGTGAAGGAGGAATCACCCTCGATGACCACGACCGAATAGCTACTCTACAGAGTTAACATCAGAAGTGCTAAACGAGGTATCACCCTCGGCACTCGATAGTAACGCTGCAGTGTCATACAACTAGGGGGATGATGTGCGGTGCCGGGGCCTAGTTGTCGATCACGTTGATCGAGTCATCTGATAATCCAGTGGGGGCAACTGGGACAAAGTGAGGTCTCTAGTGGGTCTCTATCGAGCCTATACTAAGCAGTTTAGGATAAGCAGGTAAGTAACAATAGCAGGTTACAAAATCAGGCTATGCATCAGAAATAGGATAAACAATAGCAACAACATTTCTAGTGCAAGCATAAGAGAGAAAGAATAGGCGATATCGGTATGTTCAAAGGGGGGTGCTTGCCTAGAAGCTCTGCGGCAAAGGCCTGGTCTTCAGGGGCGTAGTCGATCTCCGGAGCTACGTCGGCCTCCGGGACTACGTCGGTGTCGGGGTCTACCGAGAGAGAAGAGGGGGAGGAAACAAATAAATACACATCAAACATATGCAACATAAAGCATGCTATGCTAACGTGCAGTGCAGGGTTGCCTAAAGACATGTCTAAATCATTTTAGTTATTTAAGGATTTAAGTTGGATTTATTAACCGGTATGTATGCACTATTCAACTACCGGAAACAGGCTAAAAGTTGCGGGTTCACCTCCGTAGAGGGTCCCGACACGAAAACAGATAGCACGGTTGGATTCATCTCGTCGTTCTGAGCAACTTTCATGTATAAAGTTTTTCCATCCGAGCTACGGATTATTTTCTACGAATTTCTAAAGATTTAAAGATTTTCTGGAATTATTCAGAAATTGTCAAAAGTGGAATATGATGTCAGCATGACATGGGGATGACGTCAGTAGTTAACAGACACGCTGACCAGAGTCAAACCTGACCAGTGGGGCCCACTGGTCAGTGACACAATGGCTAATCAGAGGTTAAAACTAACTAATTGGGTTAATTAGCACACGGGCCCCACATGTCAGTGATTCATTAGTTTAAGTAATTAATTTATTTAGAAAAATGTTTTAATTAACTAATTATGCGGTGGGGACCGCATGTCAGTGACTCTGGCTGCCCAGTCAGCACGTTGACTGGGTCAACCCAGTCAATGGGGCCCCCAGGGCCCACTGGCAGTGACCCAGGGGCGGGCCCCAGGTGAGCCATGTCGGTGGTGGCCGGCGGTTCGCCGGCGGCGACGCCAAAACGCGGCGGAGGGCCTCGGCCCTCGTCGGATTTCGTCTACGGGTGGCCATTTCGCGCGTGCGAGGGCGCATTCGAACGGGCGGACGAAGCCGCATCGAATGATGGCGGTGACATAGCCGGACTTGGTCGGATATGTCGCCGGCGATGAGCGGAGGTGGCGGTGAGTTCAGGTGCTCGTCGGGGATGGTGCTAGGGGGCACGGGAGAACGTGTGCGCGTTGTGCTCCTGGAAGCACCAGGAGCACGGCGGTGAGCTCGGGCGAGCGTGACGGCGGTTGTGGCGACGGCCACGAGCTCGTCGGCGGCGGTGCGTTCGGGCGCGGCGAGGTAGCCAGCTAGCAAGCGCTCCCAAGTAAACGGAGAGGGGGAGGAGGTAGAGGAGCTCACTAGGGAGGCACACGGCGGCCCAGTGAGTGAACGGTAGTGTAGAGGCAGAGAATCTCGGCGGCGTCGTCTGGCGATCCGAGGAAGAAGACGAGCTCGTCGGGCTCGCTGCAGTGGCTCCCGACTCGTGCTCGTGGACGGGGATGAGGTAGACGACGACGGCGGAGACGATGGGCACAGTGGCGAGGCGAGGCCAGGTCGGTGGCCGCGGGCTCGACGGCGTGGGGTAGCCGAAATCGGTGACGGTGGTCGTCGGAGCCGAGGTGGAAGAAGAGCTCGGGGAGCTCACGGCGATGGCTCCCGACGTCAATGGCGGGGCCCAGGCGGCGCTGCGGATGGAGGCGGTGCCCTACGACATCTCGGCGGGGCTCGGGGTCGTCGGAGTGCGCGGGACCGACGACGGCGATGGCGGGCGCTTTCGGGCGCACCCAAATGAGGGCGAGGGAGGGGACGAGAGGGGGATCTGGTGGGCTAGGGTTTCGGGGGAGGACGAGAGGGGCTCGAGGCAGCAGTTAACCGTGACGGGGAGGTGCGGGATGCGCGACAGCACGACGGGCGTCGCCGTGTCGGCAGGCGCGCGCGACACCACACGATGTGGAGGACGACGCGGCTAGGTGGGCTGTGCTGGTCACTGTAGCTCGTAGGCCTAAATGCACAGTAAGCTTCGGCCTTTCTCTTTTTATTTCTTGTCTGTTTTCTTTATTCTTTTCTATTGCATTTTCTTTTTACTCCATTTGACTTTTGTAAAATATGTGACTTAGCCACATAAATTCAATGCAATATTATGCACTACCATGAAAAGTTTGGAGACCAGAAGAATTCATTTGTATTTTTCATAAATGAATTGGCAATAAAAATTGCTGGGATAGTATTGTTTTAAATGCTACCGCCCATTTTTGCAAATGAGTGATGTTGTTTTCCTTAACAAATAAATGTTATGGAATTTTTGGCAGATGGTGAACATTTTTGCAGCAACTTTTGTGCAACTTCATTTTGCATTGTGAATTTGAATTTTTTTCAGAGAGGAATTTGAAATGAGATATTAATCCAATATGATTAAGCTTTGTAAACCAAGATGACTTGGCACTGATCATAAGGGATTACTGTAGTGTGATGCTGGGGATGTTACAAATCTCCTCCACTACAAGAAATCTCGTCCCGAGATTTAAGTGGGGAAGTAAAGAGTAACTTCGGGAGAACTGACCCTTATAGGGTTAATTATCTGGTGAACAATTCAGGGAATGTGGCAGAAGTATCTCTCGAGTTGAAACTTGAGGAAACATCGAGAGCAAGGTAAGAGGTTTCAATAAGAGGTTCCAAGCGAATGGACATCCGATCGATACCTGAATAGAGTGTGTAGAGGGGTTCAGAGCATCGGGAATAGATCATCTCTCGGAGGGTGGCTCGTGATAACTCACAAAGCCAGGAGCATATGATACTTCGGAATCAAGGATATACAGGAGAGTCAGGTTCCGATCCTGTGGAACTGTGAGGGGGGTGTCGATCAAAAGTAGGGAGAACGGTGACATCTTACCGGTCACGACAACAATTAAGCAGTGTAATAGATACTTATCAGTAGCCAATTAAGACATACATATCCATACACAGAGTCGGGTACACGCGAACAGCATAATGGCGCAAATTTAAAAGTTAGATATGCTAGGCGGCACGTAGGCACGTGGTAAGGAAGTACACAACGAGACATAGCAAAGGCTACATCAATGTCGGGGAAAACCACTGAAATGTGGTAACTGCAAGTGCGGACGATGAATGGCCGTTGCAGGAAAATCCTGCTCTCCATGTGCACTCTGATGCAGAATCCGGTCTCGAGCTGGAAGAAGAGGCCCACGTGCAGGTGTGTGACCTCCAACAGCAGGCCAATCAATACCAGCAGACATCTGAGTCCTGCGCGGGTAAAGGATGTACTCCGGATGTATCCCTGCTCGAACAGCTGGTAGCAAATGTGCCATGGCATCGTTGAGACGTCCTCGAGTGGCAAACAACTCGACGGCAAGAGCCCGAACAGTGCGATCCAGAGCCTGAGTGCACTGAATCAGAACCTGCGGGTCGTAATAACGACGCTCCTATGGGGCACAGATAGCTGTGTAGTACCCAGTAGCATATCTAGCAGGGGCATACGGAATGTATCGGAACTCAGAGGCATCCAAGCTAATGCTGAACTCTCCTCGGAGACGTGCGACAGCAGATTAGGCGGCATCATGGACTGCCATCTCAATCGTCACGGCGATACCGTGGAAAAGGTGCAGCTCAGTGTCTGAGTCATCTTGCTGATCATAGATACGAACATCAGCATGGTACTGCTCCTGGTTGAACTCGCGGTAATCCTCGTAGACCATGTACTCGGGGTACCAGCGGTAGCCCAGTTTGGTCAGGAGGGTGATCAGGACAGCTGGAAAACCAGGGGCATCACGAGCCCAAGTGCGAAGCACAAGCTGCGTCACAGGGCGTGGTGGAAACAAACGATCCATCTGAAACAGAGGAAATTCAGGATTGTCAGATGACAATGAGAATTATAATACAACTCGGAGAGAAAATGTTAAACAAACCAATGGAAAGGAAAATGACTAATCAGATCAATGGTAAGGAATAAGCACAGATATTCAGCTCTCCGGGTAGACAAGATTTATGAGATCCTAAGTGACGGCGTTAGTAAGTCCATTTTAACCCGAATAGAAGAGAATTTAGAGTCCCAGAGTATAGAAGAGGAATAAAAGATCCTAATACCACCCAATTGGCGACGTGGACCCGTAAGGCACACAGCCAAGTTAGTAAAACAATTTTGGACCACTAGACTCAACTTCGGCCAAGGAGTTGGAAAGGGGGATTCCTACAGGCAGTCGGCTCTGATACCAACCAGTGACGCCCTTGGCTTAATCATGCACTAATCATACACGCAAATGCACACGATCAAGCCTAAGGACTCACTTGAAGGAATCACAACACAACTCTAAAACATAAATAAAGGCATACAAGCATTATATTACAAGCCAGGGGCCTCGAGGGCTCGAATACATAAGCTCGCTTACAAGCATCAGCGGAAGCATCAGATATCTGAGTACAGATATAAAAGAAAGACAGATAGGCCTTTAAAAGGCGGGGCAAAAGAAAACACTACGATCGAAAAGGCGCAAGCCTCCTGCCTGGGACCCTCCGAACCTACTCCTGGTCGTCGGCTAACTCGAAGTAGTAACCACCCTCGGGGTGGTAGTAGTAGTCGTCGGCGGGGGCAGCTGTCTCAGGGGCTCTGTCATCTGGTTGCATTAAACGGATATGGGAAAAAAGAGGAAGTAAAGCAACCGTGAGTACTCATCCGAAGTACTCAGCAAGCAAGGATCTACACTAAATATGCAACATTATCAAAGAAAGGCTGTATATGTGGACTGGGCTGCAGAAATGCCAGAATAGAGAGAGGGCCTAGTCCTATCGAAGACTAACATCTTCAGTGGTCTTGCAATATTAGAAGAGTGTAGATTAGTACAGTATAAAGTAGTACCAGAATTAAGTATCAACCTCGCCCAGAGATCCTTCCTCGACTCCCTGCAAGAAAGCGATCCCAGAGCCCTAATATCCATTTCTCATCTCATCATTAAGTTCTAGTTGTATTGATCGGGATACAACTCCGAGCGTCCGTTACCGAGGATCCGGCTATGCATAGATTAGTTCTTCCCTGCAGGGGTGCACCAACTTACCCACCACGCTCGATTAACTCCGGTCGGACACACTTTTCTGGGTCATGCCCGGCCTTGGCCAAACGATACGCTGCAACCCGACCTAGGCTTAACAGAGAGGTCAGCACGCTGGACTAACCTATGCCCCCAGGGGTCTTGGGCCATCGCCCCGGGAACTCCTGCACGTTACGTGCACCACCGGTGAGCAGACCTAGTAACCCCTTAATACAAGCGCGGTTGCGTTCCTAGTCCAACCAAGTGTGTGCCGCTCAGTCGCTGACATCTAGAAAGCTTCGGCTGATGTATACGACACAGAGTACCCATATTTATTCCCGCGTGATGGTTAGTGCTATCGGGCCAGAGACCCACTCGGATCAAATATCCAAACCGTTAGTGTATTGCGGGTGTGCGGTAATGAGCAGAGACTCACGATCGATGTGACCCCATCGCCCCGTCTCGAGGACTTGCTGCAAGGGCTAAGAATGCCTGGCCGCGCCTCGTATTTATCTCTCGGGTACCCTCCAGGTCAACTCGACTTCACAACACTCGCGGGTACCCCTTAGGGCTGACCCGATGTCATCATGGTTCTGTGTTAAGTCAAAGTAACAGTGTGTCCAAACACCAGGGGGAAACCCAAGGAATCACCCTCGATGGATTCCACCTGATGTAGTTGTCAAGGTGAATTTAGGAGGAATCACCCTCGAGGTTCACACTTTAGGTGTTGCACAACAGCGTCGTTATCGGGAGTGGTGAAGGAGGAATCACCCTCGATGACCACGACCGAATAGCTACTCTATAGAGTTAACATCAGAAGTGCTAAACGAGGTATCACCCTTGGCACTCGATAATAACGCCGCAGTGTCGTACAACTAGGGGGGTGATGTGCGGTGCCGGGGCCTGGTAGTCGATCACGTTGATCGAGTCATCTGATAATCCAGCGCGGGCAACTGGGACAAAGTGAGGTCTCTAGTGGGTCTCTATCCAGCCTATACTAAGCAGTTTAGGATAAGCAGGTAAGTAACAATAGCAGGTTACAAAATCAGGCTATGCATTAGAAATAGGATAAACAGTAGCATCAACATTTTCTAGTGCAAGCATAAGAGAGAAAGAATAGGCAATATCGGTATGTTCAAAGGGGGGTGCTTGCCTGGAAGCTCTGCGGCAAAGGCCTGGTCTTCAGGGGCGTAGTCGATCTCCGGAGCTGCGTTGGCCTCGGGGACTACGTCGGTGTTGGGGTCTACTGAGAGAGAAGAGGGGGAGGAAACAAATACATACACAACAAACAAATGCAACACAGAGCATGCTATGCTAACGTGCAGTGCAGGGTTGCCTAAAGACATGTCTAAATCATTTTAGTTATTTTAGGATTTAAGTTGGATTTATTAACCGGTATGTATGCACTATTCAACTACCAGAAACAGGCTAAAAGTTGCAGGTTCACCTCCGTAGAGGGTCCCGACACGGAAACAGATAGCACGGTTGGATTCATCTCGTCGTTCTGAGCAACTTTCATGTATAAAGTTTTTCCATCCGAGCTACGGATTATTTTCTACGAATTTCTAAAGATTTAAACATTTTCTGGAATTATTCAGCAATTGTCAAAAGTGGAATATGATGTCAGCATGACATGGGGAAGATGTCAGCAGTCAACAGACTCGCTGACCAGAGTCAAACCTGACAAGTGGGGCCCACTGGTTAGTGACACTGGCTAATCAGAGGTTAAAACTAACTAATTGGGTTAATTAGCACACGGGCCCCACATGTCAGTGATTCATTAGTTTAACTAATTAATTTTATTTAGAAAAATGTTTTAATTAACTAATTATGCGGTGGGGACCGCATGTCAGTGACTCTGGCTGCCCAGTCAGCACGTTGACTGGGTCAACCCAGTCAACGGGCCCCCCAGGGCCCACTGGCAGTGACTCAGGGGCGGGCCCCAGGTGTGCCACGTCGGTGGTGGCCGGCGGTTCGCCGGCGGCGACGCCAAAACGCGGCGGAGGGCCTCGGCCCTTGTCGGATTTCACCTACGGGCGGCCATTTCTCGCGCGCGAGGGCGCGTTCGAACGGGCAGACGAAGCCGCGTCGAATGGTGGCGGTGACATAGCCGGACTTGGCCGGAAACGTCGCCGGCGACGAGCGGAGTCAGCGGTGAGTTCGGGTGCTCGTCGGGGATGGTGCTAGGGGGCTCGGGAGAACGTGTGCGCATGCGCGTTGTGCTCCTGGGAGCACCAGGAGCACGACGGTGAGCTCGGGCGAGCGTGACGGCGGCTGTGGCGACGGCCACGAGCTCGTCGGTGGCGGCGCGTTCGGGCGCGGCGAGGTAGCCAGCTAGCGAGCGCTTGCAAGTAAAAGGAGAGGGGAAGGAGGTAGAGGAGCTCACTGGGGAGGCACACGGTGGCCCGGCGAGTGAACGGTAGCGCAGAGACGTAGAATCGCGGTGGCGGTGTCCGGCTATCCGAGGAAGAAGACGAGCTCATCGGGCTTGCTGCGGTGGCTCCCGGCTCGTGCTCGTGGACGGGGACGAGGTAGACGACGACGGCAGAGACGATGGGCACAGTGGCGAGGCGAGGCGAGGTCGGTGGCCACGGGCTCGACGGCGTGGGGTAGCTGAAATCGGTGACGGTGGTCGTCGGAGCCGTGGTGGAAGAAGAGCTCGGGGAGCTCACAACGATGGCTCCCGACGTCAATGGTGGGGCCCAGGTGGCGCAGCGGACGGAGGCAGTGCCCTACGACATCTCGGCAGGGCTCGGGGTCGTCGGAGTGCGCGGGATCGACGACGGCGATGGCGGGCGCTTTCGGGCGTGCCCAGACGAGAGCGAGGGAGGGGACGAGAGGGGGATCTGGTGGGCTAGGGTTTCGGGGGAGGACGAGAGGGGCTTGGGGCAGCACTTAACCACGACGGGGAGCCGCAGGATGTGCGACAGCGCGACGGGCGTTGCCGTGTCGGCAGGCGCGCGCGACAGCACGCGATGAGGAGGACGACACGGCTAGGTGGGCTGGGCTGGCTACTGTAGCTCGCAGGCCTAAATGCACAGTAAGCTTCAGCCTTTCTCTTTTTATTTCTTGTCTGTTTTCTTTATTCTTTTCTATTGCATTTTCTTTTTACTCCATTTGACTTTTGTAAAATATGTGACTTAGCCACATAAATTCAGTGCAATATTATGCACTGCCATGAAAAGTTTGGAGACCAGAAGAATTCATTTGTATTTTTCATAAATGAATTGGCAATAAAAATTGCTGGGATAGCATTGTTTTAAATGCTACTGCCCATTTTTGCAAAGGAGTGATGTTGTTTTCTTTAACAAATAAATGTTATGAAATTTTTGGCAGGTGCTGAACATTTTTGCAGCAACTTTTGTGCAACTTCATTTTGCACTGTGAATTTGAATTGTTTTTAGAGAGGAATTTGAAATGAGATATTAATCCAATATGATTAAGCTTTGTAAACCAAGATGACTTGGCACTGATCATAAGGGATTACTGTAGTGTGATGCTGGGGATGTTACACGATGGATGACTTGTGTTGCTGTGAGGTGGAGCGGTGGAGCTTCGGCGGGGTAATCCGCCCTTGGCATCCCCGGCAAGCTTGCCGGGGGGAGTCTTGAGGCTTTTCTTGGGGTAACCTCGACCCCGCCAGGCTCGCCTGCCCGGCAAGGGAGGTTTTTCCTTAGTGATATCTTGCTTGTTTGGTTGGTCTTGGCCTTCTTGATCCGCCCTTTGATTTCTCAAAGAGCCATTTCTTCTGCTTGGCCTAGTGTTGGATGCTGCAACTTTGCTCTTAAGCCTGTGTACCATCTGGGCAACACACACTTAGGGTTTGTTGCACCGACAAGTTTACTCAAGATTACCTCGCAAAGTACATGATTGGTGGACACGCAATGAAGGTTAACGTATTTCATCCAGACAACAATGAGCATCGAGAAGTCCTAATGAAGACAGTGAAGGATGGATGTGCAGCCATCACAAGGGGTTGGCCTAGAGTCGTGCGTGCATTACGCATGGAGGAGGGCACAATATGGGCATTCCGCTTCACCTTCTCCAGCAACCAGAATGTCTTTCGCCTCTCTCTTTATAGTCTTTAGTAGAATTGTGGTTCATCAGGAGGTTTTCCATAGATGTGTTTTGTCAGGAGGTTTTTCAAATATAACTTCAAACACATTATCCATAGAAATTTTAGCATTATCAAGTTGCCCATTTGCAAATCCCCTTTGGTTTCCGGCTACGATCCAAGAATATTGGTGATTAACATCATTGAAAACTTGTTGGATCATATCCAAAACGGGAACTTCCTTTTTAAGTTTCTCATCAAAGATGCGATCATTGCCAAGTAAATGTCTTAAAACATAATCACTATTGTAAAGAATCTCATCTATCACCGGTTTTTCATGGTTCATGCCATAAAAATCAAAGATCTCCCTAGCTTCCCGCACTATATGATGAAATTCATTCATAAGGACAAGGGTGGCTATCTTTTTAGCTCTAGGATCCTTTATAATAGGTAGCTCATAAAACAATCTTTGCAAGGTAGGATGAGTACGAATAAATCTATTCTCAAGTTTCAGAACTAGTGCTGAAATAGCTTCAGCATAAGTTTTAGTTCTCTTAAGTATAGGAGCATCATCACAAGTCAAACTTCCAACACAATTAAAGAATTCTTGGATGGCACATTTTCCTATAACATTCCCTTGTCCCACAACAAAAGTTTTGGCATCCAGATTACCAGAACATCCAATTTTAGAAGTCCTGCCATCATCTGTTTCTGCCATACCAAAATCACTCATGATGATAGGTTCAAAGCAAGCAAAACGGCAAACAAAAAAAGGCAAACGGAAAAGAAGGCAAATAAAAAGGCAAATATTTTTGTGATTTTCTGACAACATTTTAGAAGTGGGGGAGATGAAAACAAGAGGCAAATGGAAAATAAAGTAATTGCAAGGAGATGAGAGTTTGTGCGTAGGAACCTGATAGATGTTGATGATGTCTCCCCGGCAACGGCGCCAGAAATTCTTCCTGATTGCTTGTATCTATGTTGGTAATTCCTCGAAGAGGAGAGGATGATGCAGCATAGCAACGGTAAGTATTCCCCTCAGTTATGAAACCAAGGTTATCAATCCAATAGGAGAACCAAGCAACACTATGTAAACAACACCCGCACACAAACCACTAAAACTTGCAACCCAACGCGTATAATATTGGATAAATAGATCTAGCAAAAACAAAAAACAAAATAAGTAAAGAAAAAGTGTAACACGATATTTTTGGATTTTTGGATTAATAGATCTGAAATAATATGATAGGAAATAGACCCGGGGGCCGTAGATTTCACTATAGGCTTCCCTCGAGAAAATAGCATACGGTGGGTAAACAAATTACTGTTGGGCAATTGATAGAAAAGCAAATAATCATGACGATATCCAAGGCGATGATCATGTATATAGGCATCACGTCCAAGATTAGTAGATCGACTCCTGCCTGCATCTACTACATTACTCCACACATCGACCGCTATCCAGCATGCATCTAGTGTATTAAGTTCATGGAAAAACAGAGTAATGCAATAAGAACGATGACATGATGTAGACAAGATCTATTCATGTAGGAATAGACCCCATCTTTTTATCCTTAATGGCAATGATACATGCGTGTCATGTCTCCTTCTGTCACTGAGATTGAGCACCGCAAGATCAAACCCATCACAAAGCACCTCTTCCCATGGCAAGAAAAATCAATCTAGTTGGCCAAACCAATCCAAAGTTTCGGAGAAGAAATACGAGGCTATAACAATCATGCATAAGAGAGTTCAACAAAGACTCAAATAATATTCATGGATAGAACTGATCATAAACTCACAATTCATCGGATCCCAACAAACACAACGCAAAAAGTCATTACATCAAATAGATCTCCAAGAACATCGAGGAGAACATTGTATTGAAGATCAAAAAGAGAGAAGAAGCCATCTAGCTACTGCCTACGGACTCGTAGGTCTGTGGTAAACTACTCACGCATCATCGGAGGGGCAAGGGTGATGATGAAGAACCCCTCCATGATCGTTGACCCCTACGGCAGAGTGTCGGAGAAGGCCTCTAGATTGGATCTCGTGGTTTTGGAACTTGCGGCGGCGGAAACTGTTTTCTCTCGACTCCCCTAGGGTTTTTGGGATTTTAGAGTATTTATAGAGCTGATAGTCGGTGGAGAAGACTCCCGTGGGCCTCACTACCCACCAGGGCGCACCCTGGTGCCTAGTGGGCCCCATGGGCCTTCGCTGGTGCACTTCCTTGGCTCCCTGGGTGTCTTCTATCCAGGAAAAAATCTCCAAAAAGTTTCGTGGCATTTGAACTTCGTTTGGTATTGATATTCTGCACAGTAAAAAACAAGC
Source organism: Thinopyrum elongatum (assembly GCA_011799875.1). Classification (NCBI taxonomy): domain Eukaryota; kingdom Viridiplantae; phylum Streptophyta; class Magnoliopsida; order Poales; family Poaceae; genus Thinopyrum; species Thinopyrum elongatum. The sequence continues at coordinate 117,227,695 of CM022301.1, read as the reverse complement.
AGAAAACAGCAACTGGCACTAGGCACTATGTCAATAGGTTAGTCCCAAAAAATGATATAAAGTTTCTAGTAAATGATTATAAAACATACAAGAATGATACTTTAATAACATGGAACAATCAAAAATTATAGATATGTTGGAGACGTATCAAGGAGGAGGAGGAGGAGGAGGGAGAGGAGCAGCCGCCGGCTGATGAGTCCAAATTATGTGATTATTTTGTTAATGTTTTTGTGCCTACTCTGTAGGCTTCGTGGTATTTTACCGTGTTCGCGCGCTTCTTTTTGTCGTTTTCCTCAGATAAAGCTTTTTGGACCAAATATTATTATACAGAAGAAATCTCATGAAATGGTAGTGAAATCACACAATTAAAGTGATAATCTCCTGCCATAAGAGAACGAAGTAAAATGAATAAAGAGGCAGTCGCCACAGGAGGTCTAGAGCAAAAGACGACATTCCATACGACCACGCCCGCCCGTGTGAGCGGTCGTATGGAGTGCCATCGCAGCCGCCGGATCAACTATATTCACCTCATGAAGATGGATCATGGATCAGACGCCCAGAGACACTAGAAACTCATCCAGAAGCAGGAACCCTAGCCATCGGAGCGACCCAGAGGGAGGAACCGGCAAGAAGAGGCCGTCGCCTCCACCATCCTCATCAAGAAGGCTCCAACATCATCCCCACTGTCATCATCATCATCATCATCATCATCATTTACCTTCTCCCCTATTGTAATATCAAGAACCCTATAGGAATAACTTGTGTATTACATGTGTGTTTCATTCATGATTTCCATCTTCGGTGGTATGATGTTCATTGCCTTCATATGTGAGTAGTTCCCTTAGTTCTTGGGGACCTGGATGAACCCTAGTGTGTGATAGATCGATTGATATTAGGATTTGATATCCTCTTTGCATGTTTATGTTAATAGTCTTCTTGACGTTGGGTGAAATCGACCATCCACCGTATGCCAATTTTGGACGGAAGGTTATTACTGTCGGTGAACCGTGTGGTTGGCGAGGTGGGTAAGTGATAGATCCCATTTCCCTTTGTAGCGGATCATTTCAACAGGGAGTAAAATAGAGACCACCTTGGCTACATTCATGGGGACATATTTCCCCTTAATTACCGTTTGATAACCGGAGTGGGGAAGAATGGTGGTGGCGTATGTGATACGGAGCTGCCACCGTGCATGCACGTATCCGAACCAGCTCTGCCCACAAAGAGAAACATGTAAAGTGGCTTAGGAATCCGAAGTAGCATTGTGTTTAGGCACCACTATAGATGCACACTAGCAGGGATTCCGGACTCCCGGGGAACGTTTTAATGCTATCTGTCTCCAGACCTTTAAATTACTACTCTAGTTATTTGCTTTTATTTATTTAGCTTTGCACCTTCAACATTATCTTTTCATCACGTTACTACTGCTTTGGAGAACTAACAACTCACATGCACTTTATTCACATCATTTGAGAGATGAAAAGATTGATTCTTGTCTCCCTATGGGATCGATACTCTTACTTCGAAGAAGCTACAACTAAACCCTGTGCACTTGAAGGACATCAAGATTTTTCTCGCGCCGTTGCTGGGGAGCTGAGCGCTTTTGATCTTCGTCTTACTTTTGATTTGAATTTTGTGAACTAAGTTGTTTGTAGATCGGGAGCTGCCATGGCTGTGTTTGGACATCACTATCAACTATTAGCGATGCACCTTACGGGACCACCTATGCGAGAAATGTTCACATCGTTGGGTCCTAACCCTATCGGTGTTGCTTATGAGGTGAACCCAAGCATCCTCGAATGACTACGTAGTAAGAAATTTAAAGGTGAGGAAGGTGAAGATCCTTATGAACATTTACAATTTTTCAAAGATGTTTGTGGGACATTTAAATTATACTCTTTTAGCCCTGATGATATGAAGCTGAAATTGTTTTCTTAAACTGTGGCTAATAAGGCAGAGGAATTGTTAGTGTCTCACCCTACAGGTACCTTTGATACTTGGGTTAAATTGGCAAAACCCTTCTTATCAGACTTCTACCAAAAAATGAAATCCTATGAAGCAAGGAGGACAATTCTGAACTTCCGACAGAGGCCCAGAGAAAGTCTGGTAAAAGCATATCAAAGGTATAATTTTTTTACTAAATGATTGCCCTCATCAAAAACTCCTAGAATGGCTACTTGATGTCTACTACGCAACTTTATTCTTGTAGACTTGTGTTGGCCCTCCAAGCGGAGAGTTTTGTAGGACAGTAGCAATTTTCCCACAAGTGGATGACCTAAGGTTTATCAATCCGCGGGAGGCGTAGGATGAAGATGGTATCTCTCAAACAACCCTGCACCCAAATAACAAAGAGTCTCTTGTGTCCCCAACTAAATACAATGGTAAATTGTATAGGTGCACTAGTTTGGCGAAGAGATGGTGATACAAGTGTAGTAATGATAGTAGATATTGATTTTTGTAATAGGAACAATAAAAAACAGCAAGGTAGCAAGTAACAAAAGTTAGCACAAATGATATTGCAATGCTTGAAAATGAGGCCTAGGGTTCATACTTTCACTAGTGCAATCTCTCAACAATGCTAATATAATTGGATCATATAACAATCCCTCAACGTGCGACGAAGAGTCACTCCAAAGTTCTTATCTAGCGGAGAACATAAGAAGAAATTGTTTGTATGGTACGAAACTACCTCAAAGTTATCCTTTCTGATCGATCTATAGAGATATTCCTATAAGTGTCACAAATAGACCAAGAGTTTGTACTAAAATAACACCATATGATACACATCAACCAACTCTAATGTCACCACGAGTATCCGTGAGTTGATTATACGATATGCATAAAAAAAAATCAGATTCATAATACTCAATCCAACACAAAGAACCTCAAAGAGTGCCCCAAGATTTCTACCGGAGAAACAAGGACAAAAACGCGCATCAACCCCTATGCATAGATTACCCCATTGTCACCTCGGGAATCCGCTATTTGAGTGCCAAAACATATATCAAGTGAATCAATATGATACCCCATTGTCACCACGGGTATTCATAGCAAGACATACATCAAGTGCTCTCAAATCCATAAAAGTATTCAATCCAATAATAACAAAATCTCAAAGGGAAAAATCAATTCATCACAAAAAGATAGAGAGGGCGAAAACCCATATGATCCAACTATATTAACAAAGCTCGTGATACATCAAGATTGTGCCAAATGAAGAACACGAGAGAGAGAGAGAGATCAAACACATAGCTACTAGTACAAACCCTCAGCCCCGAGGGTGGACTACTCCCTCCTCATCATGGTGGCCGCCGGGATGATGAAGATGGCCTCCGGTAATGATTTCCTCCTCCGGCAGGGTGCCAGAACAGGGTCTAGTTTGTTTTTTCATGGCTACAGAGGCTTGCAGCGGCGGAACTTTTGATCTAGGGTTATTTCCGGGGGTTTATATATACATATATATATATATATATATATATATATATGATTTTTCAGCGTTGGAATCACGCGAAGATGGGCCATGAGTAGCCCACAAGGTACCAGGGCGAGCCAGCCCCACCTAGCGCGCCCAGGTGCCTTGTGGGGCCCTTTTGTCTCTTCTGGCCCTCCCACGAAGCTTCTACTGCCTCTCTTCTTCCAAAGAATATCGTCAAAAAGTTTCGCTGCATTTGGAGAACTTTGGTTTCTGCACAAAAAACAACACCACGGTAGTTCTGCTGAAAACAACGTCAGTCCGGGTTAGTTCCATTCAAATCATACCAAAACCATATAAAATTGTTGTAAACATGGCATGAATACTTCATAAATTATAGATACGTTGGGGACGCATCAGCATCCCCAAGCTTAATTCCTACTCGTCCTTGAGTAGGTACATGATAAAAGAAATAATTTATGAAGTGTGAATGCTAGCATAGTGCATAAGTTTGATCAATGATAATTTCAATCACTTTTCCTAGCATCATAATAGCAACTCTTTCTCGTAAAACTTATCATGATAAAGTAGCAATTGAAAACGGAATTTTTGTTGTGGAATGCTACCTATCATATTCATCATATGCTCTTTCTTTTCTAGCATGGACATTTGGACTTGAATGATTCAAAGCAATAGTCTATAATTTGACATGAGGACATCAATACTCAAGCATATCAACAAGCAACCATGTCTTTCAAAATATCAACCCTAAAGAAAGCTATCCCTAGCCCATTATGCTCAATCATTGATCCATTCATGAAACACACTCGAATATTAACTATGCCCAATGCACAAGTATGACAATAGTGTTCCCTAGTTGGTGCTTTATAAGAGAAGATGGAGACTCAAAAAATAGAAATTACATAAAGTAAATAGATAGGCCCTTTGCAGAGGGAAGCAGAGATTTGTAGAGGCGCCAAAGCTCAAAGCTTAAATTGAGAGATAAAATTGTTTTGAGAGGCATGCTTTTCCTGTCAATGAAAATGACCGAGAATTCCCAATATCTTCCATGCTAGGTAAATCATAGGCAGTTCCCAAACATAAAATAAATTTTATTTCTTTTTCCACCATTCTTTCACAATCCATGGCTAGCCGTATCCACGGGTGCCTTCCATACCAACACTTTCCAAGGAATTTATTATTTGCCAACATAAAGTAATTTTTTTGATTTCGGGACTGGGCATCCCTATTACCTGCCACACTCTCGTGCGATGACAAGTGAATAAACACGCATCTTGAGAATAACATACCTATCATGGAAAATATCGGCCACCCCCTGCTGCTTCATGAGCGGTACGGGCACACAAAAAGGAAATTCATTTTGAAAATTAGAGTTGGCACATACAAATTTACTTGGAATGGCATGGAAATACCACATATAGGTAGATATGGTGGACTCATTTGGCACAACTTGGTTTAGGATTTTGGATGCACAAGCAGTATTCCCACTTAGTACAAATGAAGGCTAGCAAATAGATTGAGAAGCGACCAACCAAGAAACAAAAAATGATCATAAACGAGCATTAAACATAACTAACACCGAACAATGCACCACAAGTAGGATATAACTCCATTGCATAACTATTGACTTTTGTGCTTGCATAGGGAATCACAAACCTTAACACCAATATTCCTACTAAAGCACAATTACTCACCAACATGACTCACATATTACTATCTCCATATCTCAAAAGTATTGCAAGGAATCAAACTTATCATATCCAATGATCTACATGAAAGTTTTTATTATAACCTTCTTGGATATTCATTGTATTAGGACCAATTTCATAGCTTGTGCAAATTTTAATCACTATTATAAACTCTCAAAATAATATAAGTGAAGCATGAGAGTGTTCAACAAACTACTCCAAAAAGATATAAGTGAAGATCAAGTGAGTAGTTTAGTAAATAGGTAGCTATGTGAGGACTCTCTCCCATTGAATAATTTCAGATCTTAAGTATTTTATTCAAATAAAAAAAATGGTATTCCAAGAATAGCACATCTCATGCGAAGAAGCAAAAACTTAGGTTCAACCGATACTAACCAATAATTGTTGATGAAGAAAGGTGGGATGCCTACAGGGGCATCCCCAAGCTTAGATGCTTAAGACTTCTTGAAATATTATATTGGGATGCCTTGGGCATCCCCAAGCTTGAGCTTTTGTGTCTCCTTAATTCCTTTTATATCACGGTTTCCCTAAATCTTAAAAACTTCATCCACACAAAACTCAATAAGAACTCGTGAGATAAGTTAGTATAAATCAATGCACTAACCTTATCATTCTCTACTGTAGCAAATCAATAAAAAAATTATTTAACATTACATACTAAATGCCTCTGCATATTTAATACTCCTATCCTCAAATAGAATCATTAAACAAGCAAACATATGCAAACAATGCAAACATAACAGTAATCTAACTAAATAGGACAGTCTGTAAAGAGTGCAATTATAATCATACTTACCTAACTCCAAATTTTTTGAAAAATTACCACACTGTAAAAAGTTTGTCATAGCTCACTGTGTAAAAATTTCAAGATTTTATTATGTTCTGACTATTCAAAATATTCAAAACATAACAACAAACTTTCTGTTTTCAAACAGCAACATATAGACTTGCAAAATAAGAATGGTAAAGGCTATCCTTGACACTTTTATTGAAATAAAAGATATAAAACATTATTATAAATAACATCAAGCAAATTCTAATAAAATAAAATGACAGTCCAAGCAAAACACATATCATGTGATGAATAAAAATATAGCCCCAAGTAAGGTTACCGATAATGTTGGAGACGAAAGAGGGGATGCCCAAGCTTAGTTGCTTGGATCTTCCTTGAATATTACCTTGGGGTGCCTTGGGCATCCCCAAGCTTAGGGTATTGTCACTCCTTATTCTCCTCATATCGATATCTCACCCAAAACTTGAAAACTTCAATCACACAAAACTTAACGGAACTTCGTGAGATGGGTTAGCATAGTAAAACATATCATTCACTTGGGTACTGTCAAAGAAAAGATTCATAATTTTTTGCTCATAAAGCCTACTGTATTCTATAATTTCCACAATTTATATTACGAAATATAAGCCATAGAAACCATAAAACAAGCAAACTATGCATTGCAAACAGAATCTGTAAAAAACAGAATAATCTGGAAAGATCTGAATAATGACTATACTTCTGTAACTCCAATTTTTTTTTGAAAAATTAGGATAACATAGGCAATTCGTAGATCAAGCATCTGTAAAAAAATTAAGAATTGTTAGGTGCTCTAGTCATTTTTAACAATTCTATTACTGGGTGCAAAAGTTTCTGTTTTTGCACAGAATCAAGTCAACTATCATCCACACTATCCCAAAGGCTTTACTTGGCACTTTATTGAAACAAAAGCTATAAAACATGATTACTAAAGTACCCTAGTCATGTGAACACACAAAAATAGTAGGGGTAAATGTTGGGTTGTCTCCTATCATGCGCTTTTCTTTAATGCCTTTTTAGCTAGGCATGATGATTTCAATGATGCTCACATAAAAGATAAGAATTGAAACATAAAGAGAGCATCATGAATCACAAGACAAGCACATTTAAGCCTAACCCACTTCCTATGCATAGGGATTTTGTGAGCAAACAACTTATGCGAGCAAGAATCAACTAACATAGGAAGGCAAAACAAGCAAAACTTCTAAACTTTCAACATAAAGAGAAGATTGTTGAGATATGTAAAAGCATATGTTCCTCTCTCATAATAATTTTCACTAGCATCATGAATGAATTCAACAAGATAGCTATCACATAAAGAATTCTTTTCATGATACATAAGCATAGAATTTTTATTACTCTCCACATATGCAAATTTATTCTCATGAATAGTAGTGGGAGCAAACTCAACAAAATAATTATCATGTGATACTTGATTGGCATAATCATATTGAGCATTAAAATCATGATGAAAAGTTTCATGGATATCATTACTCTTTATATCATACATATCATCACAAAAATCATCATATATAGCAACTTTTTTATCATAGTCAATTGAAACCTCTTCCAAAATAGTGGATTCATCATTAAATAACGTCATGACCTCACCAAATCCACTTTTATCAATATTGTAATAAGATTCAATGCTCTCCAAAATAGTGGGATCATTACCTAGAGTTTACACTCTTCCAAACCCACTTTCATCAGTATAATCATCATAAATAGGAGTCATGCTTTCATCATAGTAAATATTCTCATCAAAACTTGGGGGACCAAAAATACCATATTCATCAAACATAGCATCCCCAAGCTTATGGCTTTGCATATCATTAGAATCATGTATATTCAAAGAATTCATACTAGCAACATTGCAATCATGCTTATCATTCAAAGATTTTATGCCAAACATTTTATTGAATTCTTCTTCTAACAATTGAGCACAATTTTCCTTTCCATCATTTTCAAGAAAGACATGATAAAGATGAATAATATGAGGCAACCTCAATTCCATTTTTTTGTAGTTTTATTTCACGAACCAAACTAGTGATAAAACAAGAAACTAAAAGATTCAATTGCAAGATCTAAAGATATACCTTCAACCACTCACCTCCCCGGCAACGGCGCCAGAAAAGAGCTTGATGTCTACTACGCAACTTTATTCTTGTAGACTCGTGTTGGGTCTCTATTGTAGGGTGAAACCCTAAGATGGATCTTTTCACACTTGGAGGGGGAAAAGGGATGAACACCAAGAACACAAAGAGGAATTCACTGCAACAAAACCCAATTACACATCCACTAGAATAGCAAACACATAGATCCACAAGAATACAAGCACAATCAAAGGAAACAAGCACTAGGTAAAGTTCTTCCAACTCCTAAGGAGGTGAGTTCTTGATGATAGTTGCTACTTCATGCGCTTGCGTTGGTTTTTCCATTGAAGAGGAAAGGGTGATGCAGCAAAGTAGAGATAAGTATTTCCCTCAGTTAGGAACCAAGGTATCAAATCCAGTAGGAGATACAAGCAAGTCCCCAATCTATGCACCTGCACAAACAATCAAACACTTGCACCCAACGCGATAAAGGGGTTGTCAATCCCTTCACGATCACTTTCAAGGATGAGAACTGATAGAGATATATATAAAAGATTACTAAAACATAAAACAAAATAAAATTAAATAAATTGCAGCAAGGTATTTTTTGGTTTTTGGTTTATAGATCTGAAAATATATGATGGAAAATAGACCCGAGGGCCATAGGTTTCACTAGAGGCTTCTCTCTTGAAGGCAAATAATACGGTGGGTGAACAAATTATTGTCGAGCAATTGATAGAAAAGCGCAAAGTTATGACGATATCCAAGGCAATGATTATGCATATTGGCATCACGTCCGTGTCAAGTAGACCAAAATGATTCTGCATCTACTACTATTACTCCACACATCGACCGCTATCTAGCATGCATCTAGAGTATTAAGTTCATAAAGAACGGAGTAACGCCTTAAGTAAGATGACATGATGTAGAGGGATAAACACTAGTAATATGATGAAAACCCCATCTTTTTACCCTTGATGGCAACAATACAAATACGTGCCTCGCTACCCCTACTGTGTCACTGGGTGAGGACACCGCAAGATTGAACCCAAAACTAAGCACCTCTCCCATTGCAAGAAGAACCAATCTAGTTGGCCAAACCAAACCGATAATTCGAAGAGAAATACAAAGATATCAAATCATGCATATAAGAATTCAGAGAAGATTTAAAAAATATTCATAGATAATCTGATCATAAATCCACAATTCATCGAATCTCTACAAACACACCGCAAAAGAATATTACATCGGATAGATCTCCAAGAACATCAAGGAGAACATGGTATTGAGAATCAAAGGGAGAGAAGAATCCATCTAGCTACTAGCTATGGACCCGTAGGTCTGTGGTAATCTACTCACGCTTCATCGGAAGGGCAATATAGTTGATGTAGAAGCCCTCCGTGATCGAATCCCCCTCCGGTAGGATGCCGGAAAAGGGCCCAAGATGGGATCTCATGGGTACAGAAGGTTACGGCGGCGGAAAAGTATTTTGGTGGACGCTTCTGGTTGTTTGGGAATATTTCTGAATTTATAGGCCAAAGATTAGGGTTGGAGGACTCCCATGGGATCAACAAGCCAGGGGGCGCGCCCCCCTAGGGCGTGCCCTGAGGGCTTGTGGAGCCCTTGGGACTCTTCTGACTTCCTCTCCAAGTCCTACGTGTGTCTTCTGGTGCAAGAAAAATCATCGTAAAGTTTTATTCCGTTTGGACTCCGTTTGATATTCCTTTTCTATAAAACTCAAAAACAAGGAAAAACAGAAACTGACACTGGCTCTAGGTTAATAAGTTAGTCCCAAAAATAATATAAAATAACATATTAATGCATATAAAACATCCAAAATAGATAATATAATAGCATGGAACAATAAAAAATTATAGATACGTTGGAGACGTATCAAACATCCCCAAGCTTAATTCCTGCTCGTCCCCGAGTAGGTAACTGATAAAAACATAATTTTTGATGTGGAATGCTACCTAACATACTTATCCATGTAATTTTCTTTATTGTGGCATGAATATTCAGATCCATAAGATTCAAAAGAAAAGTTTAATATTGACATAAAAACAATAATACTTCAAGCGAACTAATAAAGCAATCATGTCTTCTCAAAATAACATGGCCAAAGAAAGTTATCCCTACAAAATCATATAGTTTGGCTATGCTCCATCTTCATCACACAAAGTAATAAATCATGCACAACCCCGATGACAAGCTAAACAATTATTTCATACTTTTTATGTTCTCAAACTTTTTCAACTTTCACGCAATACATGAGCGTGAGCCATGGATATAGCACTACAAGTGGAATAGAATATGGTGGTTGTGGAGAAGACAAAAGAAGGAGATAGTCTCACATCAACTACGCGTATCAACGGGCTATGGAGATGCCCATCAATAGATATCAATGTGAGTGAGTAGGGATTGCCATGCAACGGATGCACTAGAGCTATAAGTTTATGAAAGCTCAAAAAGAAACTAAGTGGGTGTGCATCCAACTCGCTTGCTCACGAAGACCTAGGGCAATTTGAGGAAGCCCATCATTGGAATATACAAGCCAAGTTCTATAATGAAAAATTCCCACTAGTATATGAAAGTGACAACATAGGAGACTCTTTATCATGAAGATCATGGTGCTACTTTGAAGCACAAGTGTGGTAAAAGGATAGTAGCATTGCCCCTTCTCTCTTTTCTCTCATTTTTTTATTTGGGCTTCTTTGGCCTCTTTTATTTTTTGTAAAGTCCGGAGACTCATCCCAACTTGTGAGGGAATCATAGCTTCCATCATCCTTTCCTCACATGGGACAGTGCTCTAATAATGATGATCATCACACTTTTATTTACTTACAATTCAAGAATTACAACTCGATACTTAGAACAAAAATATGACTATATGAATTCCCCCGGCGGTGTACCAGGATGTGCAACGATCTAGCATAGCAATGACATAAAAAACAGACAAGCCATGAAAACATGCTAGCTATCTTACGATCATGCAAAGCAATATGACAATGATGGACCGTGTCATAATAAAACAGAACGGTGGAAGTTGCATGGCAATATATCTCGGAATGGCTATGGAAATGCCATAATAGGTAGGTATGGTGGCTGTTTTGAGGAAGGGTATATGGTGGGTGTAATGCACCGGCGAAAGTTGCGTGGTACCAGAGAGGCTAGCAATGGTGAAAGGGTGAGAGTGCGTATAATCCATGGAGTCAACATTAGTCATAAAGAACTCACATACTTATTGCAAAAGTCTATTAGCTATCAAAACAAAGTACTAAACGCATGCTCCTAGGGGGATAGATTAGTAGGAAAATACCATCGCTCGTCCCCGACCGCCACTCATAAGGAAGACAATCAATAAATAAATCATGCTCCGACTTCATCACATAACGGTTCACCATACGTGCATGCTACAGGAATCACAAACTTTAACACAAGTATTTCTACCAATCCACAATTACTCACTAGCATGACTCTAATATCACCATCTTTATATCTCAAAACAATCATAAGGAATCAAACTTCTCATAGTATTCAATGCTCTTTATATGAAAGTTTTTATTATATCCCTCTTGGATGCCCATCATATTAGGACTAAATTCATAACCTATGCAAATTACCATGCTGTTTAGAGAGACTCTCAAAATAATATAAGTGAAGCAAGAGAGTTCAACAATTTCTATAAAATAAAGCCACCGCCGTGCTCTAAAAAGATATAAGTGAAGCACTGGAGCAAAATTGCCTAGCTCAAAAGATATAAGTGAAGCACATAGAGTATTCTAATAAATTCACGATTCATGCGTGTCCCTCTCAAAAGGTGTGTACAGCAAGGATGATTGTGTCAAACTAAAAAGCAAAGACTCAAATCATACAAGACGCTCCAAGCAAAACACATATCATGTAGTGAATAAAAATATAGCCTCAAGTAAATTTACCGATAGACGAAGACGAAAGAGGGGATGCCATCCGGGGCATCCCCAAGCTTAAATTCTTGGTTGTCCTTGAATATTACCTTGGGGTGCCTTGGGCATCCCCAAGCTTAAATTCTTGGTTGTCCTTGAATATTACCTTGGGGTGCCTTGGGCATCCCCAAGCTTAGGCTCTTGCCACTCCTTATTCCATAGTCCATCAAATCTTTACCCAAAACTTGAAAACTTCACAACACAAAACTCAACAGAAAAGTCATGAGATCCGTCAGTATAAGAAAATAAGTCACCACTTTTTGGTGCTGTTGTGAACTCGTTATTTATTTATATTGGTGTAATATCTACTGTATTCCAACTCCTTCATGGTTTATACCCCCCGATACTACCCATAGATTCATTAAAATAAGCAAACAACACATAGAAAAGAGAATCTGTCAAAAATAGAACAGTCTGCGAAGATCTGAAGTGTTCTAATACTTCTGTAACTCCAAAAACTGAAAAATTAGCACAACGGAGGCAATTTGTATATCAATATTGTGTAAAACATTCAGGGTTTTTCCACGCTCCAGTGAATTTAAGCAATTCTCTTACTGGACGCAAAAGTTTCTGTTTTTCAGCAAGATCAAATCAACTATCACCGTAAGCCATCCCAAAGGTCTTACTTGGCTCAAACACTAATTAAAACACCAAAACACAATTACTACAGAGGTAATAATGTGTATTTTCACAAAAAAAGAAAAGAAAAATATTGGGTTGTCTCCCAACAAGCGCTTTTCTTTAAAGCCTTTTAGCTAGGCGTTGGTAATTTTAATGATGCTCACATGAAAGATAGCAATTGAAACACGAACAGAGCATCATGTGGCATGTGAAAAATAAGTTTAAGTCTAACATACTTCCTATGCATAGGCATCTTATAAGAATACAAATTGTCAAGACAAGCAAAAACTAGCATATGCAAGGAAGAAGAAAGAAACAATAGCATGCACTGGTACCGTAAGGTGCTATACAAACGGTTTTTAACCCCTTTCCGCGACGGCATTTAGAATCGTCGCCTAGTGAGTGACTGCGATAGGGGGGGTCCTTCCCACACAACCCAGAAACCGTCGGGGATAGGCGAGCGGCTACTGACGATCGCCATAGAATAAACGTATGAGAAGCCGCCCCAGTCCTACACATTACATCTCGACGTTACGTTTCTGATCAGAGAGACATCCCAAATGATTACGCCGCTATAGTCGTGTGAAAAAGGTGGACATCAACATTTAATCTACCGATATGTTTGTGATAGGTACGTTATCACACACGGTTCAAGAATGTAAAATGTGTGCGGTGCCTCTACTAACGCCAACGTGTCCATTTTCATAACCGTGTGCGATTGGTATTCCAATCACACACGCACACTAGTTTGAAACGTTTGCCATATTACCATGAATCGCACATGCATATGAGACGAAACCGTGTGTGCGTCCGTTGGGCATCGCAAATGTTTCACGTCAAAGAACCGTCTGTTCTCTATTTTTCATCGCACACGCTGTTTTCTTTATAACCGTGTGCACATTATTTTATTCGCTCTGTATAATTTTATTTTTCCCTGTAATTTATTATTCGAATTGGAAATTTTGAAATATGAAATGTGGAATTCAAATTCTCAGCACAATGGCTCAACAACGAATCCATAAATAAAATTGTCAGTACAATAAGTTCAGTAATTACAGGATTAGACAACAATTAACTATGATGAACCGCAATATTTAGAGGCGGTAAAGGTGAAGAGACAAGTGTAAATCATTTTGACTGCCGATGGTGTTGAAGAAGCGGAATGCCCATAATGTACCTTCCTGCATGCCATAGGCACAAACAACTTTTGTCTAACCCCTTGTGATGATCGCGCCCGCCCATCCTTCACCGCCTGTAGGAAGACTTCTATTGCATTATCATGGTAGCATGAATTATATACTTTAACCTTAGTTGCCTCCACTCCGGTCATGTAGTTTGCAAGGTAATCATCAGTAAATAGCTTCAGAAACCACTGAAAAGAGAATTTTTTCAGATACTGAGGTCTAATAGAGTAACTTGTTGTGGGCTGGGGGAAAAGGCAACATATTACTTACCATCCTAAAGTTCACTGTTGTCTTGGACAAAGTGTAAATAAAGAGCTTAATTTCCATCACCCGTTTCTTTCGCCTCACAATCTTTCTTAGTTTCATAACTTGACGCTTGTTCATGAATATCTCATTGCCCCATACGCAAAAGGGATCAAAGCGTGGATCAGTACCGCTCATATATGTACCTACAAGCAACCAGGAAATGTTAGAAGCTAAACTGAGATTGCACAAATGATGTAAAATACAACTACCTACGTTCCTAAGTACAAGTATTTTTAGAGATTTCAATATGAACTACATACAGATGTATATAGAATTATAGATATAGTTTAGATTAGAATCTAGATTCACTCATTTTGCTCCTTATGTAGTCTATATTGGAATCTCTAAAAATACTTATATTTAGGAACAGATGGTATATAAGACATGGGATGCAGCTAACCTCGACGGCAAACAACATCATCGCCCATTGTAGCCCTGTTTAATTACATGGAAAGCCAATGTTAACTACAACAGGGTTAACATCCACCAAAAATAGCAAATGGTAATAAAATGGCAACATCTGTAGTGATATCTTTGTTGCGAAAGAGTAGCACGGTAGAAAAGGGACGGATTAAAAAATGGATACAACTGTTAATTGCAACAGGCTGAACAACATCCTAAGTCATGTTTTGTAAGTTTGTAGCCATTGAAATACAACTGTTTAAAAATGGATACAACTGTTAATTGCAACAGGCTTAATAGCCATTGAAACCGGTACTGATAAAAATGCAATTGGCAGAGTTAAACATCACAAGGCAGGTGCTGCCAGAGCAGAGAATGGCCCAGTTGTCTATAAAAAGGTAGGGAAAATAGCTAAAACATGTTAGGCATGTTTACTACAACATACTTAATACATCGACCGTACAAAACATATCCATTAATTGCAATTGGTATTGGTAAGATTGAACTGGTGAGTTCATACTTGGTAAGTCCTGAGAGGTAGTTGCTGGGGCACTTCATCTTGGCCAGAGCCCGCCCAAAGTCAGCGGCGGCGGAGGCGAGCTCTTCCTCCAGGTCGAAGCGTGGATCAGTGCCGCCGACATGTGTAACTACAAGAAGCAAGTAAATGTTAGAAGCCAAACTGCAATTGCACAAATGATGTAAAATACTGTAAGACATGGGATGCAACTAACCTCGATGGCAAACAACAGCATCGCCCGTTATGGCCCTGTGTAAGTACATGGAAAGGCATGTTAAGTACAACAGGGTTAGCATCCACCAAAAATAGCAAATGGGCAGCATCTCTAGTATATCTTCATTGCGGAGAGTAGCACGGTAGCAAAGGGACAGATTAAAAAATGGATATAACTGTTAATTGCAACAGGCTTACCAGCATCCTAAGTCATGTTTTGTAAGTCTGTAGCCATTGAAATACAACTGTTTAAAAATGGATACAACTGTTAATTGCAACAGGCTTAATAGCCATTGAAACCGGTACTGATAATAATGCAATTGGTAGAGTTAAACATCACAAGGCAGGTGCTGCCAGAGCAGAGAATGGCCCAGTTGTCTATAAAAAGGTAGGGAAAGTAGCTAAAAAATGTTAGGCATGTTTACTACAACATGCTTAATACATCGACCATACAAAACATAGCCATTAATTGCAACTGGTATTGGTAAGATTGAACTGGTGAGTACATACTTGGTAAGTCCTGAGAGGTAGTTGCTGGGGCACTTCATCTTCGCCAGAGCCCGCCCAAGGTCGGCGGCGGTGGAGGCGAGCTGTTCCTCCGGATCGAAGCGTGGATCAGTGCCACTGACATGTGTACCTACAGGCAACTAGTAAATGTTAGAAGTTAAACTGCAATTGCACAAATGATGTGAAATACTGTAAGACATGGGATGCAGCTAACCTCGACGGCAAACAAAAGCATCGGCCGTTATGACCCTTCATAAGTACATGGACAGGCATGTTAAGTACAATAGGGTTAGCATCCACTAAAAATAGCAAATGGGCAGCATCTCTAGTGATATCCTGAGTCATGTATTGTAAGTTTGTTGCTGGTATTGGTGAAATTTAGCTGGACAGTTAATACTTGAACATCACACAGTGTGCAGTACTCAAATAAACAAGGCACGAACATGCTTAATACATCAACCATACAAAACATAGCCATTTCAAGTGGAATTGGTAAGATTGAGCTGGTCAGATCATACCTGGTAAGTCCTGGGGGGTAGTCGTTGGGGCACTTCATCTGGGCCAGAGCCTGCACCAAGTCGACGGTGGCAGAGGCGAGGTGTTCCTCCGGGTCAACACGCACAGCGGCCATCGCGCCATGGACCGCCATCAGCTCCTCGACCTCCATGTGATATGTGGTTGGGCTTGCGCGGCGATGCTCTGGAGGTAGGGCGGTGGGGATTTGGAGGCATGAGGATGTTTCGCAGGCGCCATTTAAGCAATCAGGCCGGGGCCGTGATAGAGATCGGCGGGTTACCTGACTGGATCCGAGCAAAACGTAGATGTGGTTGAAGCTGTGGTTGCGGCGGCGGCGGTTTGAGCTGCCGGTAGGGGGAGGGGGGAGATACTGAGGAAATTTGATGGGTGGGGATGTGGTGGGAGGAATAAATTCTGAAATCGCGCGCCTAATGAAAATTTCGGTGCGAAACTTGAAACTTGGGCGGGGGAAACACACAACACAGACGAAGCGTGTAAAATACTCGTGTGCGAGAAAAGAGAAAATTGGCAGATCCCGTCTCCAAAAAAATGTACACTTGTAGTTGATTTTTTCGGTCAATGGTACGCCTGGTTTATTAGGAAACATCGCACAGGTAACTGACTTATGGATCATTAACGCAAAAAAACGCACACGGGTACGCCATAGAAACCGTGTGTTTGTGATCTTCTAATAATTCTTATATCTATCAGCATCTCCAACCACACCAAATTTCAAAAATCTCTTTCATTGTATCAGGATTATTCAATGTACATGAACGAGGCAAGGTGACACCCGATGAGCAATCATCGGTAATTTGCTCTAGGACTAGTACGTATGTAGTACTAGTAGATGCTCGTAATTAATTATACAAACTTATGGGCGACACACGCACTAACTACTTCTCACATGCTGCCATCGGGGCATGCTGGCCAGACGCCAGCATTCTCCTTCCCGGCCTTGTAGGCGGCAGCCCACCGTGCTTCGATCTCCGCCAAGCTCTCCTCAGCACGGCGTGCGGCCTCTTCTTTCTTGCGGCGGCGGGACTCTCTTTTCTTGAATGCTTTCTGCCTTTTCCGCTCCTTCTGTGCGGCTTTGGCCGCCTCTAGATCCACCGCCCATTCGGCATGGCAGCTTCAAAGTCCACCCACGTAACTGTGTGGCCGGCGGCGGCAATGAACTCGGCGCGGCGAGATGCCATCGCTTCCTTACCATGTGTGCGGTCGCGGGCGGCGAGGAACACGGCGTGGCGGGATGCCATCGCTTCCTTACCAGTTACTGTGCGCCGCGGTGCCATGAGCGACGCTTGGAGAGAGCTCTGGGATGGAGTGGCCGGGCAGCCGTACAGTGCGGTGGTTTTTAAGAGCTCAACGACAAACGACGAAAGAAATTTGGCTTCCCTTACAATTTTGCTCGTTCATTATCACACATGGTTCATCTTTGTCGCCTCCGGAAACAGTGTGCGCTGAGCCTATTGTGTGTTGCGTTATGATTGGCCGGAACCCCAGCCACGCGGATCGCGCGTGTGCACCGTAGGATGCACCGCGATCGAACGGCAATCCACGTCCCTCACATCACACCCGTGCAGCTATAGCAGGATTGGATTTATATGCGCTAAATGCCTAGAAAATGCACATAATCCCCTAAATATGGTAAATGAGCCCGAAAAAATGCCAAATTTGAACACGGTGATTTGCAGGGTGTATGTTCATCGTAGAAAAAAACTCCAGGGCAAAGAACGAAGAAAATTTGGATTCCCCTTCAGTCTTGGTGATTTCCCTCTCAAAAGCATGGAATTTCCTCGGTGATGGTTCATTTTATGAAGGGCGTGCATGACAACATAAGCCAAACCTTCTCAAATTTTTACCAGGGCATGGTGAGGCCATACCATGGCACCATGCCAGGTGTCATGTTTTTCAAGCATTTATTTCATTTTTTCTATAGTTGAAAACCCAATAAACAAACGTTTGTGGTTGACTATTGCCGCACATTTCATCGAAATATCTGCCCATTTCTTGTAAAAGGCATGAGAATTAACTAAATGGCACGAGCATGGTTTTCCAGGCCGTTCTTGTGCACCCTTTCATGCACCGATTGTTTGAACTTGAATTATGTACATTAATGCCTAGAAAATGCACATAATCCCCTAAATATGGTAAATGAACCCGGAAAAGTGCCAAATTTGAACACGGGGATTTGCAGGGTGTATGTTCATCGTAGAAAAAAACTCATGGACAAAGGACAAAGGAAATTTGGATCCCCCTTCAATCTTGGTGATTTCCCCCTCGAAACCATGAAACTTCCTTGGTGATGGTTCGATTTATGAAAGGCGTGCATGACGACATAAGGCAAACATTCTCAAATTTTTACCAGGGCACAGTGAGGCCATACCATGGCACCACGCCAAGCGTCATGTTTTCCAAGCATGTATTTCATTTTTGCATAGTTGTTAACCCACTAAACGACGCATTTGTGGTTGACTATTGCCACACATTTCCTTGAAATCTCTGCCCATTCCTTGTAAAAGGCATGAGAATTTACTAAATAGCACGAGCATGGTTTTCTAGACCATTCTTCTGCACCTTTTCATGCACCGATTGTTTGAATTTGAATTATGTGCATTAATGCCTAGAAAATGCACATAATCCCCTAAATATGGTAAATGAGCCCGGAAAAATGTACAATTTGAACACGTTGCATTGGAGGGGGTATGTTGATCGTTGGAAAAAAAACTGAATGACAAACTAGGATGGAAATTTGGATTCCCCTTCAATCTTGGTGATTTCCCTCTCGAAAGCATGGAACTTCCTCGTTGATGGTTCGATTTATGAAGGGCGTGCATGACGACATAAATCAAACCTTCTCATCTTTTTACCAGGGCATGGTGAGGCCATACCAT
This sequence comes from Thinopyrum elongatum, assembly GCA_011799875.1. Classification (NCBI taxonomy): domain Eukaryota; kingdom Viridiplantae; phylum Streptophyta; class Magnoliopsida; order Poales; family Poaceae; genus Thinopyrum; species Thinopyrum elongatum. The sequence continues at coordinate 117,208,521 of CM022301.1, read as the reverse complement.
GGCACCATACCAGGCGTCATGTTTTTCAAGCATGTATTTCATTTTCTATAGTTGATAACCCAGTAAATGAAGCGTTTGTGGTTGACTATTGCCACGCATTCCCTTGAAATCTCTGCCCATTCCTTGTAAAAGGCATGAGAATTTACTAAATACCACGAGTATGGTTTTTCCAGACCGTTCTTGTGCACCTTTTCATGCACTGATTGTTCGAATTTGAATTATGTGGATTAATGCCTAGAAAATGCACATAATCCCCTAAATATGGTAAATGAGCCCGGAAAAATGCCAAATTTGAACACGTTGCATTCGAGGGGGGTATGTTGATTGTAGAAAAAACTGAATGACAAGCTAGGAAGGAAATTTGGATTCCCGGCCCCTTCAATCTTGCTGATTTCCCCCTCGAAACCATGAAAATTCCTCGGTGATGGTTCGATTTATGAATGGCGTGGATGACGACATAAGCCAAACCTTCTCAAATTTGTACCAGGGCATGGTGAGGCCATACCATGGCACCATGCCAGCCGTCATGTTTTTCAAGCATGTATTTCATTTTTTACAGTAGAAAAACCAATAAACGACGTGTTTGTGGTTGACTATTGCCACACATTTCCGTGAAATATCTGCCCATTCCTTGTAAAGGGCATGAGAATTTACTAAATAGCATGATCATGGTTTTCCAGACCGTTCTCGTGCACCTTTTCATGCACCAATTGTTTGAATTTGAATTATGTGCATTAATGCCTAGAAAATGCACATAATCCCCTAAATATTGTAAATGAACCCGGAAAAGTGCCAAATTTGAACGCGGTGATTTGCAGGGTTTATGTTCATCGTAGAAAAAAACTCATGGACAAAGGACAAAGGAAATTTGGATTCCCCTTCAATCTCGGTGATTTACTATCACACACGATTCATCTCCGTCGCCTCTGCGAACCGTGTGTGTTCACCCACACATGCAAAAGGAAAAAGAAAACCCTCGCCCACTTTGTCTGCACCCACTCACCGCGGACTCCTTCGCAACTCTGCACCTAATCAACTTCTATCGCGGCGGCCACCCTAAGCTCGACGGCTGTCATCAGCGGGCGGAGGTTGCGCTCCAAACGGCAGGGGATTTCACCCCTATCGCTTTTCGCCGCCTATCTGCACCAACATTCTAGACTCTGGTCGATTGGGATTTTCTGCGGGATTGGGCCAGGGATTTTTCTCATGGAGAAGGTAATCAAGTTAGCGAAATATTCACTCATCTCTTATCACAGTCCGTCCGTCGCTGTTAATCAACCGGCAGAAATCGCCGTGGATTCATTTTTCTTCTAGCTGATTCGAGGGTTTTCATTCATGTGTCCATAGTGCGAGCACAAATCGGGCAAGTGTGGTCGCGGCCAGTCGGAAACGAAGTTCTATCTCACCATTCTGGATGACTTCAAAGAGCGCTCGGTTTGTTCAATCTGAACCTACCACGGTCGGCATGGCCTAAATTTGTGAACATATACCGTCTGTTGCTACATTTGGATAAAACGTACGGTGCCACGTGCAGCCTAGATGTCGAAGCCGATTTCCCCCCTATATTAGGAAAATATATGATGTATTGTTCATTCACTTACTCTCATATTTGCATCAAATCTTTGTTACATTATCTATTCTTAATTATATATTTTTGTACTTTGTTTTCATCTATATATTTATCTGTTCTATCAATTACTCCCATATTTGCATCTTGCTCTGTTATTTCGATATATCTAATTTACGATCTTAATTTTCATTTCAAGCAGTACATCCCTTGCTTTGCAAGAACAGGAGTAGAAGGAAATCTTGGGCTTTACTTTGTTGATGACTCCATGGATGTCATATTGACAACGCAGCATGGATTTACAATGATGGTTAACATAAAACTTGATAAAGATGGTCACTCCTATTTTGATGCGGACCTTCGGAGAAAAATGTCTAAGTGTTATGAACTGAAAGCTGGCAATAAAATTCTAGTGCGTGCACCACAACCTGGTCTAATTAACATGGATGTTTACTTCCCCAACGTCATTAGCAGTTCAAAGTCTGATCGAGGTTAGTGTCCTTTCAACTTTCTCCATGCTGGCATATTACTTAGCAAAATCGAGGTATTTGTTCTGACTAATTGATCACTATTTAAGCAACCAATTGTGATTTCATTTTCTGACTCTGTTCCTAGGCAGTAACAAATTCTATTTACCAATTTATGCGCACTATATATTCTTCTGCCATGTTCTGAATAAATAATACCTTTGCACCTTTTAAGCAGGATATGTTGGATGCATAGTGAACGATCTGTATGTTACTAAGCGTACCAAATTTCACTAGAAGGACTTGAAGCATGTCATAAACTTTGTTGATAATCTGACAGAGATAGCACATCGTATGAACGCTTGATTTTGGATGGGATTAATTATACCTATGGTGCACACATTGAACAAGACCAGTTGTGTGCACAAAACGCTAGTACAAAGTCTTATTTTTTATGTTGATGCTCATAAACTATATATATCTTCAATGATATGTTACAATTGGTTTTTATTCTACATTTCAACAGAAATTGCCCACTGTAGTAGTTCCTGGATCGATTTCCCGGCGTGGTCAAATTACACTTTTGCCTGCTAATAACGCCAAAGTGATTGCAAGGTACTGCATTTCCCGCAGAAATGGAACCATTCAAATTAACAAGTTCTCGCTTGTCGTGGCAATGCATCCATATTGGAAAATTGGAGACACTGTTCTACTCATGCTCTACCAAGGCACAGGAGGGCTCTTCCTTTTCATTGACGAGATGCCGAGTGGCCGTGATCAAGCTGCTTCCAGCGGATAGTTGTGGTTGTTGGCCCTCAGCCTCTTAAAATGTGCTAGCTGTTACTATGTTAAGTATGTAGATATGGACCATATGGTTGTCAAAACCGTGTTACAAAGATCCTCCTTTTGTTGAATAGTGTAACCACTATATATATGTTACTCAAATGCTGTTAGCCAAGTTCTTAAATTTTCATGGAAACTATTAGTATGGTACACGGTTCATTGAGTTTAAGCGTGTGCCCGATGTCCAGAAGGGATTTGCATATTAACTATCCATATTGCAAATTCACACACGTGTTAACATAAGGAAACGTATGTTCATCTGCTATATGCAATAATTATGCATGTGCTTGCTCGCCATTTAGGTGGCCGCGGCGCGCTCTGCTCGCGTGCCTCCGCGTGCTCTACTCGCCGTTTAGGCACCCTCGGGTCGCGTCCCTCTGCGCGCTCTGCTCGCCGTTTAGGCGCCAAGGCTCGCTCGGGTCGCGTCCCTTCGCGCGCGCTCTGCTAGCGGTTGGGGCCGGCGCACGATCACGTTGGGGAAGCTTTAGTTATTTTATCTTAGATTATGTTAATTAATTATACCTCTAGAGCCGGAATCATCCGAGCCGGAATCATCCAACTCTAGAGGTATAATTAATTAAACTCTGATCCCCGGCGCCCGTTCCCGTCGCGCAACTCCATCCTGTCGTCGGCCGTTGGGGGAATGTCGGTATGTGTGGGTAACTAGCTAGCAAGTGGATCAGTAGCGAGTCGCTGCCGGCAGCCATTGCTGTGGTTATTTATAGCTAGCAGTTGGCTAGGGGATTGAGGATTTTACAATTCACCCCTGTGGAGCGGGAAGCCTTCTCTGGAGCGCGGGAAGCCTTCACTGGAGCGCGGGAAGACTAATTGGAGCACACAACCCGACAACCATATGCGGTGTCACGTGTTACCACACACGTGTTAACATAAGGAAATGTATGTGTAACTTACTAATCATCGCACACGTGTACTCGCACACGCATCATGTGCGATACTCCTAGCCATCGCAAGCAACTAGTATGCATTTTTCAAAGTGTTTACTACACACAGAATCGCACAAGAATTAACTCTAGTAACCGTCTGTGTTATATTTTCTCATCGCAAATAGTTCATCCAAGTGGGCTGTTTGCCGCGTATCACACACATCTTGTTTACATGAATTGTTTGTGTTCTTTTGGCATATCGCAAACAGTTCATCAATGTGAACTGTATGCCGCATATCTCACACACGTTGTTAAGTTGAACCGTTTCTGTTGTGTTCCCTAATCGAAAACAGTTCGTCCGGGTGAACCGTATGCCGTATATCACACACACCTTGATCTGGCTAACCATTTCTGTTGCACTCCCTAATAGCAAACAGTTCATCTGAGCGAACTGTATGCCGTATATCGCACACACCTTGATATGGTTGCCTGTTTCTGTTGTTCTGTCTCATTGCAAACAGTTCGGATGGATCAACCGTGTGCCCTGCATCGCACACGCAACTAAAATCTGAACCGTGTTTGATGTCTCCGCCATCGCAAATGTTTTGCATCTTTTTTGATGATTTTTTTACATCACCGTTTGCGATTAATGCATCACACACAGTTTCATCAAAGGGTCTCTGATCGTAGTGTCGCGTTAGCAGCATCCTGCAGTAGTGGCAATCTCAACATAACGAGAGGTAATTTAGTAACATGAAAATTTCTACAACCATATTTTCCTCTCTCATAATAATTACATGTAGGATCATAATCAAATTCAACAATATAACTATCACATAAAATATTCTCTTCATGATCCACATGCATGCAAAGTTGACACTCTTCCAAAATAGTGGGATTATCATAAAATAAAGTCATGACTTCTCCGAACCCACTTTTATGGAAAATTTCATAAGATTGATCATACTCCAAAGTAGTGGGATCATTATTACCTAGATTTGACACTCTTCCAAACCCGCTTTCAATATTATAGCAAACATATTCATCATGAGCTTAAATAAATTTTCAAGATCATAAGAAGCATCATCACCCCAATCATGATCATTGCAATAAGTAGCGGACATAGCAAAACAAGCATCCCCAAGCTTGGGGTTTTGCATATTATTAGCACAATTGACATTAATAGAATTTATAATAACATCATTGCAATCATGCTTTTGATTCAAGGAACTATCAAGTATGGGTGCAATAGCAATAATCTCATGTTTAACATAAGGAACTATAGCAAATTCATCTCCATAAATATTGGCATCATGGCCATAAGAATAACAAGCATCATGTTCATCAAGGGATATTTCAATCAAATCAACTGAATCATAATTATCTATAGATTCATGCACATCATTATTTTCTTCCAAAGCAGCGGACATTCTCTCAATAAATTCCTTAACATAGGCATTATGAGCATTGTTTTCATAGCAATATTTAAGTATGTCAAAATTTTCAGATTTGTAGAGAGTAATATCATACTTTTCAATCAAAGAAGCAACTTCATAAGCACCCTTAAACGCAACAAATTCTTCAATTTGTTCGATATCATAGTAACTGTAAACACCCTTTTCATAGGAAGATAAGATTTCATTATCATAAATTCACATAGGTAGGGAAGGTGTTTTTTAGGGTTCTTAGAGCAACAAGTAAAATCACAAAGTTCACAGAGATTCCAAGCATAACATAGCAAACAATTTATTTGATTCCATAAGAGTATCCCTTTTTCAGACAAACGGTGACGCACAACATGAGCATGCTCATCTAAAGATTTTCCCTCAACTAAACTAGTTGGGGTTTCAGCACGAGCACATATGGATCAAAGATGATCCAAGTAGAAAACTGTAAGTGGATCCATAAACCTTTTTGTTTCTGATTTTCAATAAACACACAATTATACCAAACAAGCAAACGAGCCAAGTAAGACATAAAGACAAATGAAAAGATGAACAAAAAAAAGGCGAATAAAAAGGAAAATCTTTTCGTGTTTTTCTGAAATCATTTTAGAAGTGGGGGGGGGGGGGGAGGAAAATGAGACGGCCACTGAACAATAAGGTAGCAAGAGATGAGAGTTTATGGGGGGTACTTGGTAGGCTTGATGTAGATCTCCCCGGCAACGGCGCCAGAATTCTTCCTGCTACTTCTTGAGCTTGCGTTGGTTTTTCCCTTGAAGAGGAAAGGGTGATGCAGCAAAGTAGAGATAAGTATTTCCCTCAGTTAAGATCCAAGGTATCAAATCCAGTAGGAGATACTAGCAAGTCCCCAATCTATGCACCTGCACAAACAATCAAACACTTGCACCCAACGCGATAAAGCGGTTGTCAATCCCTTCACGGTCACTTGGAAGGATGAGATCTGATAGAGATAGATATAAAAGATTATTAAAACGTAAAACAAAATAAAAGTAAATAAATTGCAGCAAGGCATTTTTGGGGTTTTTGGTTTATAGATCTGAAAATATATGATGGAAAATAGACCCGGGGGCCATAGGTTTCACTAGAGGCTTCTCTCTTGAAGGCAAATAATACTGTGGGTGAACAAATTACTGTCGAGCAATTGATAGAAAAGCGCAAAGTTATGATGATATCCAAGGCAATGATTATGCATATAGGGATCACGTCCATGTCAAGTAGACCGAAACAATTCAGCATCTACTACTATTACTCCACACATCGACCGCTATCCAGCATGCATCTAGAGTATCAAGTTCATAAAGAACGGAGTAACGCCTTAAGTAAGATGACATGATGTAGAGGGATAAACTCAAGAAATATGATGAAAACCCCATGTTTTTACCCTTGATGGCAACAATACAAATACGTGCCACGCTACCCCTACTTTGTCACTGGGTGAGGACACCGCAAGATTGAACCCAAAACTAAGCACCTCTCCCACTGCAAGTAGAACCAATCTAGTTGGCCAAACCAAACCGATAATTCAAAGAGAAATACAAAGATATCAAATCATGCATATAAGAATTTAGAGAAGATTCAAATAATATTCATAGAAAATCTGATCATAAATCCACAATTCATCGGATCTCGACAAACACATCGCAAAAGAATATTACATTGGATAGATCTCCAAGAACATCGAGGAGAACATGGTATTGAGAATCAAAGAGAGAGAAGAAGCCATCTAGCTACTAGCTATGGACCCGTAGGTCTGTGGTAAACTACTCACGCTTCATCGAAAGGGAAATAGAGTTGATGTAGAAGCTCTCCGTGATGGAATCCCCCTCTGGCAGGATGCCAGAAAAGGCCCCAAGATGGGATCTCACGGGTACAGAAGGTTACGGCGGCGGAAAAGTATTTTGGTGGACGCTTCTGGTCGTTTGGGAATATTTCTGAAATTATATGCCAAAGATTAGGGTTGGAGGAATCCCGTGGGGCCCACAAGCCAGGGGGCGCGCCCCCCTAGGGTGCGCCCTGAGGGCTTGTGGAGCCCTCGAGACTCTTCTGAGTTCCACTCCAAGTCCTACGTGGGTCTTCTGGTCCAAGAAAAATCGTGGTTGTAGCGACCCGATCCCAATGGATCGAAGTCTCTGTGCTTAAGTGTCATCCCTGGATCGGTATGCTGACACACACAGTACTCGAGGATTTATAACAGAGTTCAATCACACACTTATTACATCAAAAATCCTCGTAAAGAGTATTTATTACATAAATATGGCTGAAGGCCAACTAAATAAAATAACTGCGAAAGCTTCGAAGATAAATGAGTCCATTAACTCCAACGGCATAGTTGAGTGCATGACAATGACCTATCGCACCTTACTCTTTGTCTGAAAACTCTGCAACATGATACGTTGCAGCCGTGTAGGTCAGCACATGGAATATGCTAGCAAGATAGCACTATAGAGCAATAATGAAAGTAACTATCACTACATGCAATATAAGGCTGGTGGAGGCTCTATGGTTATCATTTGCATAAAGCTAGTTTTTCCCTACAACAAAGGAATATATATTATTTAACTACAAAGTTTGTTGAAAACATTGAGAAGGTAACCCCAACTCAATCCCAATTAAAAGTTGACAACCCAATCAAATTAATTAAGTAATGTGATGAGATCAAATCAATAATTCTAGTACCAGATACTCAAGATGTCCATAATCGGGGACACGGCTAATCATGATTAGTTTGTACACTCTGCAGAGGTTTGCGCACTTTTCCCCACAAGACTCGATCTCCTCCATTGTATTTCTCGCACTGCATGATGTTTGAGAAACGGATGATCGAGACACAGTCTTTCCGAAGAGGTCCCCTTAACCGATAGATAGGCCGGTACACCTACAATTCCCTACATCTGCTAGCCCATCATGGAAAGGTTTCCCACAACTTACTCAACTATGCCAGAGCCCATAATGGCATGTGGCTGCACACGGAAGTTTCTAGCATGAATAATCTTATGATCCCTTTGAGCCTGAGTGGCATTCCATAGGATGATCATACGGATACCCCGGGAATTCCTAGGACAACACTGGATTCCCCAGGTGTCCGGGCAAGCCACTGGTATCCCCAGGGTGCCCCAAACCATTCCACCCAGATGTGTATTAAAGTAGCCACCTTAAGTTAAACCTTAGTTAACAATAACTCTCACATCTTTCATGAATTCTCTCAAAGCAAACCAAGTCTACGAGCATAGCATAGCAAAGTAAGCATAACGTAGTAATACCCATGGTTTGATAAAGGACAATAGGTTCCTACCTCATCAGCTACTTCCCAGTACCCACATGTTATCAAACCCTAACCATGCAGTGTTTGAGGATTGAAACTAATGCATAAAATCTAGGTAATAAAGGGGTATGATCAAAGTGTTACTTGCCTTGTTGATGATCGGAAAACCCTAGTGATTCGTAGTAGCAAGCCTCGCACTCCGGAAACTCTATCGTGAACAAACAATAGCATACATAAGCACTCAAGCATAATATGCAAAGTCAAAACCCAAAAGAAAAGGTCTGAATAGAAATTTCAAGTGAAGAGCTTCGATTTGCAAAAAGAATCAATCGAATCGGAGTCACGAAACTCAAACTACGATCAAAAGAGGTTCAAATTCAAATCTGCTTGAAACCAAATTTTAAATTTTCAAAATCATGTTCAAGTTGAAAATCTGAACAGAGGGGAACAAGACGAAGATTTTGGCGTTGGTTTCACTGGATTTGGATAAACGAGCAAAGAGTTGCGATCGATTGAAGATCAGGGACTAATCTGCGAAGTAAATATTCACGGATGGGTCCCTGGCCAAAAATAAAACAGAAAAAAGAAAAATCTATCGGACGAACGTCTGCTAACAGAGACTAACGAACCAATTCGTTCGTTAACAGATCTAAACGAACGAACGTTCGCAAATTAATCTAACCTAATAAAAATAAACCGATCTAAAACGAAAAACCGAAAAAAAAACGGGCGGTTATCGACGGTTTATACTGGTTCGACGGGAAAAACCGACAACGGCGGATCAGGCTCCGGCGGCGGCGGCGCGGCGGCGTCGGCGGCTTCCGGCGCGGTGGAGGCGGGCGACGGTGGCTGCGGGGCGGGGTAGCGCGGCGCGGCGGCGGCGGAGGGAGGCGGCGCGGCGCGAGGTGGCGGCGGCGGCGATGCGGCTTGAGGAGGAGAGAGGGGGTCGGGCGGCGCTATTTAAAGGAGGGGGAGGGGCGAGGCCGGCTTGGGGAAGGGGCAAGGCGGCGGGGCGCGCGCGGAGTCCGAGCCGGACTCGCGGCGGCGTCGTGTGCCGGCCGGTCTCCTGCTCGGAGTCGGTCGGGGCGGCGAGCTAGGCTGGGCCGCGGCCTGGCGGGTGCTGGGCCGGTCCAGTTCGGCGGGAAGTTTTTTTAACATTTTTTTAAACAGCGCCGTGAGGAAAAATCAAAATAAAATAAAATATAAATCCTAAAATTCCAGAAACAATTTTCACGGTCCTCTCCTAATATTTAGGACAACATGAACATTTTTAAAAATGCAATTTTTCCCTAATTTACTCGAATAAATCTCAAATAAAAAAAATTCGAATAAACTTTATTTTTATTTAAAACTAAATTTACAATATTTCCTCTATTTGAAGAAGTCATATTATCTTCCCTCATTATTTTATTTATTTTCGAAATAATTGGAAAAATAATTTCAAATAAAAATCACTTTGATCCAATTTACCAATTTTGAAAAATTCAAAAATGGATTTTATTAAAACCTCCAACTCTCTCAAATGGTCCTTCAGTTGCTTAAGGTCTCTAGGATCAAAATGTCCAAACAAATAAAAATGCAAAAGCATGAATGCATATGATGACCTAATGATTAACATCCAAATTGAAAAATTGGGATGTTACAAACCTACCCCCCTTAAGATGAATCTCGCCCTCGAGATTCGGGTTGGCTAGAAAATAGGTGTGGGTGGTCTTTCCGTAGGTCTTCTTCTTGCTCCCAGGTGGCTTCTTCTTCGGTATGGTGGCTCCACTGAACTTTGCAAAACTTGATAACCTTGCTGCATGTAACTCGGCTGGAAAACTCGAGAATCTTGACGGGTTTCTCCTCATAAGTTAGGTCACTTTCCAACTGAATTGCTTCTAGGGGCACTGTATCTCTTAGGGAAATATCGGCCATCTCTGCATGACACTTCTTTAACTGGGAAACGTGAAACACATCATGAACTCCTGACAAACCTTCGGGTAATACCAACTTGTAGGCAACTTCACCCATACATTCCAACACTTTGTATGGTCCTACAAATCTTGGGGCTAACTTTCCTTTGACTCCAAATCGTCTTACTCCTCGAAGTGGGGACACACGAAGGTATGCCCTGTCTCCGACTTCATAGGTTACCTCCTTGCGTTTAGTATCTGCATAACTCTTCTGCCTGGACTGGGCTATCTTGAGTCTATCCCGAATCAACTTAACCTTCTCTTCAGAATCTCTGATTAAGTATGGTCCAAACAACTGTCTATCTCCAACTTCATCCCACGACAGTGGTGTCCTGCACCTTCTTCCGTACAAAGCTTCGAAAGGGGCCATCTTCAAACTGGCTTGATAGCTGTTGTTATATGAGAACTCTGCGTAAGGCAAATTATCGTCCCAACTAGATCCATAATCTAGCGCACAAGCTCTCAACATGTCCTCCAGAATCTGGTTGACTCTCTCGGTCTGTCCATCTGTCTGCGGGTGAAAGGCTGTACTGAACTCTAGCCTGGTTCCCAAAGTTTCATGTAACTGATTCCAAAACTTCAAGGTAAACTGTGTTCCTCTATCTGATACGATGGTCCTCGGAACTCCATGCAGACATACGATCCTGGTCATATATATCTTGGCCAACTTCGCGCTCGTATAAGTGGTTTTCACGGGGATGAAGTGAGCCACTTTAGTCAAGCGATCAACTACAACCCAGACAGAATCATATCCTGAACGAGTCCTGGGTAATCCGGTGATGAAATCCATGCCAAGTTTATCCCACTTCCATTCGGGTATCGGCAAAGGCTGAAGTAATCTTGCTGGCTTCTGATGCTCTGCCTTAACTCTCTGACATACGTCACATACTGCTACATGCTCGGCAATATCCTTCTTCATTCCTGTCCACCAGAAACTCTCCTTCAAATCCAGATACATCATGGTGTTGCCTGGGTGAATCGAATATGGCGAATCATGAGCCTACTGAAGTATTAACTTCCTGATCTCGGGCTTATTAGGCACATAGATACGATATTCAAACCATAAAGTTCCGTGCTCATCCTCACGAAAACCTTTAGCCTTTCCTTTGCTCATCCTTTCTTTTATCCCTGCAATCTCCTTGTCCGTCTTCTGGGCTTCTCGGATCCTTCCCAGCAAAGTGGACTGAATTTCCAATGCTGCAATGTAACCTCTCGGAACTATCTCCAATTGAAGTTCTCGAAGGTCTTCGGCTAACTCCTCAGGTAATCCTCCGGTTATGAGAGTGTTAACATAACTCTTGCGGCTCAATGCATCTGCTACAACATTGGCCTTTCCTGGATGATAATGCAACTTCATGTCATAATCCTTTATGAGCTCCAACCATCTCCTCTGCCTGAGGTTTAACTCCTTTTGTGTGAAGACGTACTTCAAACTCTTATGATCCATGTAAACATCACAACGATTTACGATAAGAAAATGTCTCCATGTCTTGAGTGCATGCACTACGGCTGCTAACTCCAAATCATGCGTGGCATAATTCAACTCATGAGGTCGAAGCTATCGTGAGGCATACGAAACAACTCTTCCTTCTTGCATAAGAACGCCTCCAAGTCCCTGACGTGAAGCGTCGCAATATACTTGGAAATCCTTGCGTATGTTCGGGAGAATCAGCACTGGGGCTGTAACCAAACGTTTCTTCAACTCCTGAAAACTGACCTCACAATCGCCGGTCCATTTAAACTTGGTGTCTTTCTTCAATAACTCCGTCATGGGCTTCGCAATCTTAGAAAAATTCTCAATGAATCTCCGATAATATCCTGCAAGTCCAAGGAAACTGCGTATCTCCCCAACTGAGGTGGGTGCCATCCACTCGGTGACAGATTTAACCTTGGAAGGGTCTACTGCTATACCTTCTCCTGATATAACATGTCCGAGAAATCCGACTTCCTTCAACCAAAGCTCGCATTTGCTGAACTTGGCATATAGCTGATGTTCCCTGAGCTTCTCAAGAACCAAGCGCAAATGTTCCTTGTGTTCTTCTTCATTCTTCGAGTAGACCAATATATCATCAATGAACACAATGAAAAACTTATCCAAGAACTCCATGAACACCTTGTTCATCATACTCATGAAATAGGCAGGGGCGTTAGTCAAACCAAATGACATAACTGTATACTCATATAGCCCATACCTCGTGGTAAAGGCTGTCTTAGGTATATCATGTTCTCAGATCTTCAACTAGTGGTATCCTGATCAAAGATCGATCTTGGAAAATACTTTAGCTCCTTGCAGCTGGTCAAACAAATCATTGATCATCGGTAGTGGATATTTGTTCTTGATCGTCACCTCATTCAACGCACGATAATCAACAACCATTCTGAAGGATCCATCCTTCTTCTCAACTAAGAGCACTGGGGCTCCCCACGGTGATGAACTTGGTCGTATATAACCTTTCTCCAATAACTCCTTAATTTGCTTCTTGATTTCCTCCAGATCATTTGCGGGCATCCGATACGGTCTCTTCGATATTGGTCCGGTGCCTGGCAACAGCTCGATCAAAAACTCTATGTCTCGGTCTGGTGGCATGCCTGGTAGTTCCTCCGGAAATACATCAGGATAATCCTTCACAACTGGCACTTCCTCCTGAACAACTCCCAAGAGTGAATTTACTTGAGTCCTCCTTGGCGCATGCCTAGACACATAATTGATCCGTTTTCCTTCTGGGGTGGTGAGAAGAATCGACTTACTAGCACAATCGATGTTTCCCTCGTACTTGGATAGCCAATCCATGCCTAGTATCACATCCAATCCTTGTGATTCCAGGATAATGAGGTCTGTGGGAAAAACATGCCTACCTATGGTCAATGGCAGCTGAAAACATCCTCGGCTAGTCATATACTCTGCTCCTGGTGAGGTTACTAACATAGGTGTCTTAAGGGCTACGGTTGGCAACTTAAACTTGTCTACAAATCCCCTTGATATGTAAGAATGCGATGCACCAGTGTCAAAAAGAACAAGGGCTGTAAATGACTTAATCAAAAACTTACCAATAACTGCATCAGGCTGCTCTTCAACTTCCTCCACGTTGATGTGGTTCACCTGACCTCGGGTGAAGGGATTTGGCTTCTTTCCTGAGCTTCCGTTGCCATTTCCATTCTTTGCCTCAGAACAATCATTGGCGTAGTGTCCAGTCTTCCCGCACTTGTAACAGGTAACGTGACTCAGATCCTTCTTAGCGGGTGTCGCGGGGTTAGCATGTTTCTGACTGTTGCTTCCTCCATTCCCATTGCCATTCTTAGGGCCACTGTGGGTGTGTGAATTTCCTCCATTGTGAGTATGTCCTCCATGGTTATGATGAGTATGCCCTCCTGAGTACGGGGAATAGCGAGGCTTCTGCTGGGCTCCAGAATTATACTTCCCCTGTCCATACTTCCTCTTGCTGTTATCTATCTGCTGCTACTTGCTTTCAATCATTAGGGCCTTGTCTACCAGCTCCTGGTAGTTGTTGAAAGTTGCCACCATCAACTGCATGCTCAGCTCATCATTTAGTCCTTCAAGATATTTCTCCTGCTTCGCGGCATCTGTGGCCACATCATCTGGGGCATAACGTGCTAGCTTGCTGAACTCATCCACGTACTGCGCCACAGTACGATTCCCTTGGCGTAAGTTGCGAAACTCACGCTTCTTCAAACTCATGGCTCCAGCTGAGACATGTGCAGTGCGGAAAGCCTGCTGAAATTGACCCCATGTAACATTGGCCACGGGGAAAGTGGCAGTGTAGTTCTCCCACCATGAGGCTGCGGGTCCATCCAGTTGGTGTGCGGCAAAGCACACCTTCTCAGTGTTAGTGCATCCAGCAGTGGTCAGCTCCCTTCCAATCTTGTGGAGCCAATCATCAGCAACAATTGGCTCAGTGCTGCTAGAGAACACCGGCGGATTCAACCTTAGAAAACGGGCTAGGTTGTCAAAAGGGGGAGGTGGCAGTGGGTTGTTGTTGTTGTTGTTGCCTTGGTTCTGTTTCTGGACTAACAGCTGCATCAAGGCATTCTGTTGCTGGATCAACTGGGTGAGCTCCGGCGGGAAAGTGAATCTGGTGTCACGTCTCGGAGGCATCTGATAGGTTAGAGGGGTGAGAACAGAATAGAATAGGTCTAAGGAGAGATTTCACTACCCATATGCATATGAGACAAACATATTCATTCCACACCACTCAATTTCAAACAAGATTCAAACATTCGATCTAAGCTACTATTAGAAATCGTTCGATACTAACTACTTGGAGGAAATACTACTAATAACATGGTGGTCGACTAGAAATTTTGATTGGTGGAAGACTCCATAATATCAGCTCCAGCTTCGTCTTCATAGTCATCATCACTGTCATCATCTGCATCACTGTCCGTGTCGGTGTCATCCAATAAAATGTAGTCCTCCGAACGGATATCCACTTCTGGTTCTTGCTTCGGGTTCACCACGGGTATTCCTAGCTTCTTCTTCAGTTCTTCATGCTTCTCCAGTAGCACAGCAATTTCTTCTTCATATCCATCGCGTGTTGACTTGAGTTCCTCTTCCAGCTCCATGTTCCGGGTCATCACCTTCTTGGTATCTATCATGTTAGCGCACATCTGGTTCTCATAGCGACGAATGTGTTGGTTCATCTCCTGTATGTAGGCTGCAATAGATCCATCCTTCCTGGTGCGAATCATCTACCATTGCTCATCCCGGCGTCCACATATCTGGTAGATGGTGTCTTTAAGATCCTTGTTGTACACCTCACAAATGTGTCCAATAGTGATGTGGGCGGCCATGCTCTTTCCTAAACTCCAGGTCGGTGCATCAAAGGAAAACTCGATGGGCTCGGTAATTGGGGTAAATGTCCTTCCAGGGACACGAACTTGAATCGTCCAGCGCTCCTCTTCTGGTAAAGTTGCAGTGAAGGTTCCGGTGAAGCTTGGTATGCCGATGTTCAAGTACCTAGTGACTTCCTTCAAGTGGCGTCCGAAAGGGGTGTCGTCATCCGGCTGAGTGAACTTGTTCCTGGGGTCTGACATCTATAGAGTAGAAATAGAGAAGAGTTAGAAATGAGAAGAGAAGAGTATCATGTGGCCTTTCCTAGTGGTCGCGTCCTACAGTCAGCGTGTGCTCTGATACCATCTTGTAGCGACCCGATCCCAATGGATCAAAGTCTCTGTGCTTAAGTGTCATCCCTGGATTGGTATGCTGACACACACAGTACTCGAGGATTTATAACAGAGTTCAATCACACACTTATTACATCAAAAATCCTCGTAAAGAGTATTTATTACATAAATATGGCTGAAGGCCAACTAAATAAAATAACTGCGGAAGCTTCAAAGACAAATGAGTCCATCAACTCCAACGGCATAGCTGAGTGCATGACAACGACCTATCGCACCTTACTCTTCATCTGAAAACTCTGCAACATGATACGTTGCAGCCGTGTAGGTCAGCACATGGAATATGCTGGCAAGATAACACTATAGAGCAATAATGAATAATAACTATCACTACATGCAATATAAGGCTGGTGGAGGCTCTATGGTTATCATTTGCATAAATCTAGTTTTTCCCTACAACAAAGGAATATATATTATTTAACTACAAAGTTTGTTGAAAACATTGAGAAGGTAACCCCAACTCAATCCCAATTAAAAGTTGACAACCCAATCAAATTAATTAAGTAATGTGATGAGATCAAATCAATAATTCAAGTACCAGATACTCAAGATGTCCATAACCGGGGACACGGCTAATCATGATTAGTTTGTACACTCTGCAGAGGTTTGCGCACTTTTCCCCACAAGACTCGATCTCCTCCGTTGTATTTCTCGCACTACATGATGTTTGAGAAACGGATGATCGAGACACAGTCTTTCCAAAGAGGTCCCCTTAACCGATAGATAGGCCGGTACACCTACAATCCCCCACATCTGCTAGCCCATCATGGAAAGGTTTCCCACAACTTACTCAACTATGCCAGAGCCCATAATGGCATGTGGCTGCACACGGAAGTTTCTAGCATGAATAATCTTATGATCCCTTTGAGCGTTGAGTGGCATTCCATAGGATGATCACACGGATACCCCGGGATCTCCTAGGACAACACTGGATTCCCCAAGTGTCCGGGCAAGCCACTGGTATCCCCAGGGTGCCCCAAACCATTCCACCCATATGTGTATTAAAGTAGCCACCTTAAGTTAAACCTTAGTTAACAATAACTCTCACATCTTTCATGAATTCTCTCAAAGCAAACCACGTCTACGAGCATAGCATAGCATAGCAAAGTAAGCATAACGTAGTAATACCCATGGTTTGATAAAGGACAATAGGTTCCTACCTCATCAGCTACTTCCCAGTACCCACATGTTATCAAACCCTAACCATGCAGTGTTTGAGGATTGAAACTAATGCATAAAATCTGGGTAATAAAGGGGTATGATCAAAGTGTTACTTGCCTTGCTGACGATCGGAAAACCCTAGTGATTCGTAGTAGCAAGCCTCGCACTCCGGAAACTCTATCGTGAACAAACAATAGCATACATAAGCACTCAAGCATAATATGCAAAGGTAAAACCCAAAAGAAAAGGTCTGAACAGAAAGTTCAAGTGAAGAGCTTCGATTTGCAAAAAGAATCAATCGAATCGGAGTCACGAAACTCAAACTACGATCAAAAGAAGTTCAAATTCAAATCTTCTTGAAACCAAATTTTAAATTTTCAAAATCATGTTCAAGTTGAAAATCTGAATAGAGGGGAACAAGACGAAGATTTTGGCATTGGTTTCACTGGATTTCGATAAACGAGAACAAAGTTGCGATCGATTGAAGATCAGGGACTAATCTGCGAAGTAAATATTCACGGATGGGTCCCTGGCCAAAAATAAAACAGAAAAAAGAAAAATCTATCGGACGAACGTCCGCTAGCAGAGACTAACGAACAAATTCGTTCATTAACAGATCTAAACGAACGAACGTTCGCAAATTAATCTAACCTAATAAAAATAAACCGATCTAAAACGAAAAACTGAAAAAAAACGGGCGGTTTTCGACGGTTTATACCGGTTCGACGGGAAAAACCGACGATGGCAGATCAGGCTCCGGTGGCGGCGGCACGGCGCGGCGGCGTCGGCGGCTTCCGGCGCGGTGGAGGCGGGCGACGGTGGCTGCGGGGCAGGGTGGCGCGGCGCGGCGGCGGCGGAGGGCGGCGGCGGCTTGGGCGACGGCGGCGATGCGGCTTGAGGAGGAGAGAGGGGGTCGGGCGGCGCTATTTAAAGGAGGGAAAGGGGCGAGGCCGGCTTGGGGAAGGGGGCAAGGCGGCGGGGCGCGCGCGGAGTCCGAGCCGGACTCGCGGCGGCATCGTGTGCCGGTTGGTCTCCTGCTCGGAGTCGGTCGAGGCGGCGAGCTAGGCTGGGCCGCGGCCTGGCGGGGGCTGGGCCGGTCCAGTTCGGCGGGAAGTTTTTTTTAACATTTTTTTTAAACAGCGCCGCGGGGAAAAATCAAAATAAAATAAAAATCCTAAAATTCCAGAAACAATTTTCACGGTCCTCTCCTAATATTTAGGACAACATGAACATTTCTCTGGGCTAAAATGCAATTTTTCCCTAATTTACTCGAATAAATCTCAAATAAAAAATTCGAATAAACTTTTTTTTTATTTAAAACTAAATTTCCAATATTTCCTCTGTTTGAAGAAGTCATATTATCTTCCCTCATTATTTTATTTATTTTCGAAATAATCAGAAAAATAATTTCAAATAAAATCACTTTGATCCAATTTACCAATTTTGAAAAATTCAAAAATGGATTTTATGAAAACCTCCAACTCTCTCAAATGGTCCTTGAGTTGCTTAAGGTCTCTAGGATCAAAATGTCCAAACAAATAAAAATGCAAAGAGCATGAATGCATATGATGACCTAATGATTAACATCCAAATTGAAAAATTGGGATGTTACAATGGTAAAGTTTTATTCTGTTTGGACTTCGTTTGATATTCCTTTTCTGTAAAACTCAAAAACAATGAAAAAACAGAAAACTGGCACTGGGCTCTAGGTTAACAAGTTAGTCCCAAAAATAATACAAAATAGCATATTAATGCATATAAAACATCCAAAACAGATAATATAATAGCATGGAACAATAAAAAATTATAGATATGTTGGAGACGTATCAATAGTCTTCTCCCAAGAGGAGGTCTTGAAATCCACTTGGGATCCTCTCCAAAGAGGCCTTGATCTACAAGAGGAGTGGTAGAAGGAGCAAAGCTCTCTAAATATCTCTCATATGCTTTGCTAACCCTAAACATGACCCTAGGTACAGAATATATAGGTAGGTGGGCGAGGGGGACGAAGTGGAGGCCCAACAACAGCTCACAGCCGTCCATCCTGAAGGGCCCGTGCGCACAGGGTAAGTTGGGCCCATGCGCACGGGGGTCCCGTGTGCACGGTACACGGCCTTGCGCATGGGGTGCTACAGCGTCAGCTCCCTTGGTAGCCCGTGCGCACGGGGTCTGGTACGTCCATTTTGCATCATGTTTTCCTACTATTATTTATAATATTTTTATGCATAATAATGCTTTTCAGAGTAATTCTAATGCCTTTTCTCTCATAATATGCAGGGTTTACACAAAGAGGGAGAATACCGGCAGCTGGAATTCTGGACCTGAAAAAACTACGTCAGAGTTACCTATTCTGCACATCTCCAAATAAGCTGAAAATTTACAGAGAATTGTTTTGCAATATATGAAAAATATTGGAGAAAATAACTAACAGAGGGGGCCCACCAGGTGGGCACAACGCACCTAGGCGCGCCAGGGAGCCCAGGCACGCCCTGGTGGGTTGTGCCCTCTTCGGCCCACCTCCGGTGCCCATCTTCTGGTATATAGGTCATTTTGACCAAGAAAAAATCAGGAGGGGACTTTCGGGACGAAGCGCCGTCATCTCGAGGCGGAACTTGGACAGGAGCACTTTTGCCCTCCGGCGGAGCGATTCTGCCGGGGGAACTTCCCTCTCGGAGGGGGAAATCATCGCCATCGTCATCACCAACAACTCTCCCATCTTTGGGAGTGCCATCTCCATCAACATCTTCAACAGCACCATCTCCTCTCAAACCCTAGTTCATCTCTTGTGTTCAATCTTTGTACCGGAACCTTAGATTGGTACTTGTGGGTGACTAGTAGTGTTGATTACATCATGTAGTTGATTACTATATGGTTTATTTGGTGGAAGATTATATGTTCAGATCCATTATGCTATTTAATACCCCTTTGATCTTGAGCATGATTATCATTTGTGAGTAGTTACTTTTGTTCTAGAGGTCACGGGAGAAGTCATGTTGCAAGTAATCATGTGAACTTGATATGTGTTCGATATTTTGATGATATGTATGTTGTGATTCCCTTAGTGGTGTCATGTGAATGTCGACTACATGGCACTTCACCATATTTGGGCCTAAGGGAATGCATTGTGGAGTAGTTATTAGATGATGGGTTGCTAGAGTGACAGAAGCTTAAACCCTAGTTTATGCGCTACTTCCTAAGGGACCGATTTGGATCCAAAAGTTTAATGCTATGGTTAGATTTTATCTTAATACTTTTCTCATAGTTGCGGATGCTTGCGAGGGGGTTAATCATAAGTAGGAGGTTTGTTCAAGTAAGAACAACACCTAAGTACCGGTCCACCCACATATCAAATTATCAAAGTAGCGAACACAAATCAAACCAACATGATGAAAGCGACTAGATGAAATTCCCGTGTACTCTCAAGAACACTTTGCTTATCATAAGAGACCGTTTTGGCCTGTCCTTTGTCACAAAAGGATTGGGCTACCTTGGTGCACTTTATTTACCGTTACCATTACTTGCTCGTTACAAATTATCTTGCTATCAAACTACTTGTTGCCGACTATTTCAGTGCTTGCAGAAAATACCTTGCTGAAAACCACTTGTCATTTCCTTCTGCTCCTCGTTGGGTTCAACACGCATACTTATCGAAAGGACTATGATTGATCCCCTATACTTGTGGGTCATCAAGGCTCTTTTCTGGTGCCGTTGCCGGGGAGTGAAGCACTCTTGGTAAGGAAAAAATATTACTATGTGCTGAAATTTATTATTACTTGTTACTATGGAGAATCATCATTTGAGGGGTTTGTTCGGGGTATCTTCACCTCGATCGGAACCACTACTTTCCCCTCAACCTACTGCACCTACTGAAAATATTGGTTATGAAATTCCTTCGGGTATGATAGAACAACTGCTAGCTAATCCTTATGCAGGAGATGGAGCTGAATATCCTGATATGCATTTGATATATGTGGATGAAATTTGTGGATTATTTAAGCTTGCAGGTCTATCCGGAGATGAAGCTAAGAAGAAGGTTTTCCCTTTATCTTTGAAGGGAAAAGCATTGACATGGTATAGGCTATGCGATGATATTGGATCTTGGAACTGGAATCGATTGAAATTGGAATTTCACCAAAAAAAATTATCCTATGCATCTAGTTCATCCTGATCGGAATTATATATATAATTTTTGGCCTCGTGAAGGAGAAAGTATCACTCTAGCTTGGGGGAGGCTTAAGTCAATGTTATATTCATGCCCCAATCATGAGCTCTCTAGAGAAATTATCATTCAGAATTTTATGCTCGGCTTTCTCGTGATGATCAATCCATGCTCGATACTTCTTGTACTGGTTCTTTTATGAAGAAGACTATTGAATTCAGGTGGGATCTTTTAGAAAGAATTAAATGAAACTCTGAAGATTGGGAACTCAACGAAGGTAAAGAGTCAGGTATTAAGCTTGAATTTGATTGTGTTAAATCTTTTATGAATATCGATGCTTTTCACAAGTTTAGAACTAAATATGGACTTGACTCTGAGATAGTAGCCTCTCTTTGTGAATCATTTGCTACTCATGTTGATCTCCCCAAAGAGAAGTGGTTTAAATATTATCCCCCTATCAAAGAAGAAATTAAAGAACCCGACATAGCTAAAGATGAAACTATTATTTACAATGTTGATCCAGTTGTGCCTACTACTTATGTTGAAAAACCACCTCTCCCTGTTAGGATAAAGGAACATGCTAAGGTTTCAACTTTGGTTTGCAAAAGTAATATTAGAGCACCTAAACCTGCTGAACAAATTAAAGTAGAACCTAGTGTTGCTATGGTTAAATATCTCCTAGTAGAAAATATTGATGGGCATGTTATTTACTTCTGTGATGAAGCTGCTAGAATTGCCAAACCCGATGAAAAAGATAAACATAGACCTGTTGTTGGCATGCCCGTTGTCTCAGTTAAAATAGGAGATCATTGTTATCATGGTTTATGTGACTTAGGTGCTAGCATGAGTGCTATTCCTTTTACCTTATACCAAGAAATTATGAATGACATAGCACCCGCTGAAATAGAAGACATAGATGTTACTATTAAACTTGCCAATAGAGACACCATCACACCACTTGGGATTGTTAGAGATGTTGAAGTCTAGTGTGGGAAAATAAAATACCCTATTGATTTTCTGGTTCTTGGTTCCCCACAAGATGACTTTTATCCCATTATCTTTGGTAGACCTTTCTTGAACACTGTCAATGCTACTATAGATTGTCATAAACAAACCGTCAGTGTTCGCTTTGGTGATGAGTCTCATGAATTTAATTTTTCCAAGTTTAATAGACAACCTCATAAGAAAGAGTTACCTAGTAAGGATGAAATAATTGGTCTTGCTTCTATTGCCGTGCCTCCTACTGATCCACTAGAACAATATTTGCTAGACCATGAAAATGATATGCATATGCATGAAAGAAATGAGATAGATAAAATTTTCTTTGAACAACGACCTCTGCTCAAACACAATTTGCCTATTGAATCTCTAGGAGGTCCTCCTCCACCTAATGGTGATCCTGTGTTTGAATTAAAACAATTGCCTGACACTTTGAAATATGCTTATCTCGATGAGAAAAACATATACCCTGTTATTATTAGTGCTAACCTTTCAGAACATGAAGAAGAAATATTATTGAAAATTCTGAAGAAGCACCGTTCTGCCATTGGATATACTCTTGATGATCTTAAGGGCATTAGTCTCACTCTCTGTCAGCACAAGATTAATATGGAACCTGATGCTAAACCCGTTGTTGATCATCAACGACGTTTGAATCCTAAGATGAAAGAAGTGGTAAGAACTAAAATATTAAAGCTTCTGGAAGCAGGTATAATCTATCCCATAGCTGATAGTAGATGGGTAAGTCCCGTTCATTGTGTCCCTAAGAAAGGAGGTATTACCGTTGTTCCTAATGATAAAAATGAACTTATCCCACAAAGAATTGCTCCTGGCTATAGAATGGTAATTGATTTTAGAAAATTAAATAAAGCAACTAGAAAAGATCATTACCCTTTGCCTTTTATCGATCAAATGTTGGAAAGATTATCAAAAGCACACACATTTTTGTTTTCTGGATGGATATTCTGGTTTTTCTCAGATACCTGTTTCACAACCTAATCAAGAGAAAACCACCTTTACTTGCCCTTTTGGAACCTATGCTTATAGACGTATGCCTTTTGGTTTGTGCAATGCACCTGCTACCTTTCAAAGATGTATGACTGCTATATCCTCTAATTTTTGTGAAAAGATTGTTAAGGTTTTCATGGATGATTTTTCTGTTTATGGAACTTCTTTTGATGATTGCTTAAGCAACCTTGATCGAGTTTTGCAGAGATGTGAGCAAACTAATCTTGTCTTGAATTGGGAGAAGTGCCACTTTATGGTTAATGAAGGTATTGTCTTGGGGCATAAAATTTCTGAACGAGGTATTGAGGTGGATAAAGCTAAAGTTGATGCAAAATTGAGAAAATGCCATGTCCTAAAGATATTAAAGGTATTCGTAGTTTCCTAGGTCATGCTGGTTTCTATAGGAGATTTATTAAAGACTTCTCTAAAATTTCTAGGCCTCTTACAAATCTTTTACAAAAGGATGTTCCATTTGTTTTTGATGATGATTGTGTAGAAGCCTTTGGAACACTTAAGAAAGCCTTAACTTCTGCACCTATTGTTCAACCACCTGATTAGAACTTGCCTTTTGAAATTATGTGTGATGCTAGTGATTATGCTGTTGGTGCTGTTCTAGGACAAAGAGTTGACAAGAAATTGAATGTTATTCATTATGCTAGCAAAACTCTTGACAGTGCCCAAAGAAATTATGCTACTACTGAAAAAGAATTTTTAACAGTTTTGTTTGCCTGTGATAAATTCAGATCTTATATTGTTGATTCTGAAGTAATTGTTCACATTGATCATGCTGCTATAAAATATCTTATGGAAAAGAAAGATGCTAAACCTAGACTCATTAGGTGGGTTCTCTTGCTACAAGAATTTGATTTACATATTATTGATAGAAAAGGAGCTGAGAACCCAATCGCTGATAACTTGTCTAGGTTAGAGAATATTCTTGATGACCCACTACCTATTGATGATAGCTTTCCCGATGACCAACTAGCTGCAATAAATGTTTCTCATAACACTCCTTGGTATGCTGACTATGCTAATTATATTGTTGCTAAATACATACCACCTACTTTCACATACCAACAAAAGAAAAAAAATTCTTCTATGATTTAAGAATTAGTTTTGGGATGACCCACATCTTTATAAAGAAGGAGTAGATGGTATTATTAGACGTTGTGTACCTGAGCATGAACAGGAACAAATCCTACGGAAATGTCACTCCGAAGCTTATGGAGGGCATCATGCGGGAGATAGAACTGCTCATAAGGTATTGCAATCTGGTTTTTATTGGCCTACTCTCTTCAAGGATGCTCGTAAGTTTGTTTTATCTTGTGATGAATGTCAACGAATTGGTAATATCGGTAAGCGTCAAGAAATGCCTATGAATTATTCACTTGCCGTTGAACCATTTGATGTTTGGGGATTTGATTATAAGGGACCTTTTCCTTCCTCTAATGGGTATACACATATTTTGGTTGCTGTTGATTACGTTACTAAGTGGGTAGAAGCTATTCCAACTAGTAGTGCTGATCATAACACTTCCATTAAAATGCTTAAAGAAGTTATTTTCCCGAGGTTTGGAGTCCCTAGATATTTAATGACTAATGGTGGTTCACACTTTATTCATGGTGCTTTCCACAAAATGCTTGCTAAATATGATGTTAACCATAGAATTGCATCACCCTATCATCCTCAATCTAGTGGTCAAGTTGAACTTAGCAATAGAGAAATAAAACTAATATTACAAAATACTGTTAATAGGTCCCGAAAGAATTGTTCTAAGAAATTGGATGATGCACTTTGGGCCTACAGAACATCATATAAAAATCCTATGGGTATGTCTCCCTATGAAATGGTTTATGGAAAAGCTTGTCATTTGCCTCTTGAGTTAGAACATAAAGCATATTGGTCAATTAAAGAACTCAACTATGATTTCAAACTTGCCAGTTAAAAGAGGCTATTTAATATTAGCTCACTAGATGAATGGAGAACCCAAGCCTATGAAAATGCCAAGTTATTTAAAGAAAAAGTTAAAAGATGGCATGAGAAAAGAATCCAAAAGTGGGAATTCAAAGTTGGAGAATATTTTCTTTTATACAACTCTCGTTTCAGATTCTTTGCAGGAAAACTTCTCTCTAAATGGGAAGGACCATATATTATCGAGGAGTTTTATCGCTCTGGAGCTATCAAGATTAATAATGCCGAAGGTACTAACCTGAAGGTGGTCAATGGGCTAAGAATTAAACACTATATCTCAGGTACACCTATTAATGTTGAAAGCAATATTATTCAAACCATGACACAGGAGGAACACATTAAAGAAACCTTCCTGAACGCTCCAGAATCCTAAAAAAAGAGGAGGTACGTGATACGGTAAGTAAACGGACTGGGAAAATCCCGCAAAAATATTTTCTGTCAGTTTTGGAATATTACAAAAATTAGGAAAATAAGAAACAACCAGGAAGGCAACCGAGGAGGCCACAAGACACCAGGGCGCGCCTAGCCCACCTGGCGCGCCCAGGTGGGTTGTGCCCACCTCGGGAACCCTCTCGACTCTGTTTTCCTCTCGTTTGCTTGTTTCCCAAGAAAAAAATCTTTATATACCCCCCGAATGTATTGACCACCGTATCGCGGAGAAATCTCCTGTTCTTCTTTCTTGTTGTTTTCTAGCAGATCTGAAAATGTGTCATCTCATGATTCGGAGGAAGAGTGCCCATTTTCCTACCAGCCCCTAGACACGAATATCTTCAAGGACACCTTCCCCTATGTGTGGTTCATAGATGAGGAGGATGAAGACGAACCTATCCCTCCTTGTTTCAAGCAGGAAAGCAAGGAATCATTATGCAAGAAGATATTGAAGCTTGAGCTGGAGAAGGAGGACTTGAGGATAGATAATTTTACCCTTCGACGAAAGCTGGAGGATAAGCCTGTTACTACTTCACCGCCACCTTCATCACCTTCTCCACCAAAAGAGACTTTAGTTCATGGTATGGGCACTCCCCTTGGTTTGTGCCAAGATTGGGGGAGGTGCCCCGGTATCGTATCACCACCACTATCTTTGCCTTTACCTATTTTTGTTCGATCTTTAGTTATCCTTTGATCTAGTTGAATAAAAGTTTAGTTTGATCCTTTCTTTTCGAGTGCTTGCTTAGTGATCTATCTATCGATGTAATCGTGTGCGAGATATATAATAAAGAGTAGTTTGAGTTTTGCTTCTTTACTTTTATGTTTCAATAAAAAGAAAGGAAAATAAATGAAAAAGATCATATGCTAATCTTATGGTAAGTAATGACATCACATAAGGAAAAGTAAAAGTGGTAAAATTTATTGGAGATTGACAACCATAGCATTGGTCAATGATGCAATTCTTGAAAGAATTAATAAGAGAAGAGAAGATTCACATGCAAATACACTATCTTGGACATCTTTTATGATTGTGAGCCCCCATTAAATATTATGTGTCAAAACTGTTGACGTTGGACAAGGAAGACAACATAATGATTTATGCTTGTTCATATTCACATAGAAGTTATATTGTCATAGATCCTTCAACATGTGGTGCTTGCTCAATATCTTTGCTAGCCAAAAACTCCGCACTAAGTAGAGATACTACTTGTGCATCCAAAAACCCTTAAACCCAAATCTTATTTTGAGAGTCCACCATACCTACCTATGGATTGAGTAAGATCCTTCAAGTAAGTTGTCATCGGTGCAATAAAGCAATAAAAATTGCTTCTAAATGTGTTGGATCATTTAGTGTAAGAGAAAATTGAGCGTTGTATGAACTTGTGATGGCAAAATAATAAAAGTGGTAGACTGCATAATAAAGGTTGCTATCATAAGGGGCAATATAACATGACGTTCTTTTGCATTAAGGGATTTGGCATACAAACAAATAAGCGCATGACAACCTCTGCTTCCCTCTGCGAAGGGCCTATCTTTTACTTTTATGCATTTACTTTATGTAAGAGTCAAAGTATTCTTCCCTATTCCTTTTTATTTTCTCTTTTGGTAAGTATCATGTGGTGAGGAAAGATCTAGGCACATATATCTAGTTGAATATGGGTGGGCATGAGTTATTATTGTTGACATCACCCTTTAGGTGAATACGTTAGGAGGTG
The DNA here is from genome assembly GCA_011799875.1 of Thinopyrum elongatum. NCBI lineage: Eukaryota > Viridiplantae > Streptophyta > Magnoliopsida > Poales > Poaceae > Thinopyrum > Thinopyrum elongatum. The sequence goes on along the minus strand of CM022301.1, from coordinate 117,181,442 downwards.
AAACTATAAGCCCCTATCTTTCTATGTGTCCGGTTGAAACTTTTTGTTCATGGGTATGGTGTGAGTGTCAGCAATCATAGAAGATTAAATGATGGTAGAGTACGTGGACTTGCCTAAAGGCTCCGATACGTGACCCTTCCTGAAAATATGATGAATTGTAGTTGCAAAGTTGACTAAGAATATAGTTTGTTGGTTTTCAATAAGGTTTATGCTTTATACTTCAATGTTGTGATGAATTGTTACTTATTCATGAGAAGTTATATGATAAAGTTTTATGTTAAAGTTCTTTGCTGTTATAATAATATGCATGATGCTTCTATGTCCGTATTTTGTTTTTATCGACACCTCTCTCTCTAAGCATGTGGGCATGTTTTTCGATTTTGGTTTTTCGCTTGAGGACAAGCAAGGTATAAGCTTGGGGGAGTTGATACGCCCATTTTGCATCATGTTTTCCTACTGTTATTTATAATGTTTTTATGCATAATAATGCTTTTCATAGTAATTCTAATGCCTTTTCTCTCATAATATGCAAGGTTTACACAAAGAGGGAGAATACCGGCAGCTGGAATTCTGGACCTGAAAAAGCTACGTCAGAGTTACACATCTCCAAATAAGCTAAAAATTTACGAAGAATTGTTTTGAAATATATGAAAATATTGGAGAAAATAACTACCAGAGGGGGCCCACCAGGTGGGCACAACCCACCTGGGCGCGCCCTGGTGGGTTGTGCCCTCTTCGGCCCACCTCCGGTGCCCATCTGCTAGTATATAGGTCATTTTGACCTAGAAAAAAAATCAGGAGGGGACTTTTGGGGCGAAGCGCCGCCGTCTCGAGGCGGAACTTGGGCAGGAGAACTTTTGCCCTCCGGCGGAGTGACTCCGCCGGGGGAACTTCCCTCCCGGAGGGGGAAGTGATCGCCATCGTCATCACCAACAACTCTCCCATCTTTGGGAGGGCCATCTCCATCAACATCTTCAACAACACCATCTCCTCTCAAACCCTAGTTCATCTCTTGTGTTCAATCTTTGTACCGAAACCTTAGATTGGTACTTGTGGGTGAATAGTAGTGTTGATTACATCTTGTAGTTGATTACTATATGGTTTATTTGGTGGAAGATTATATTTTCAGATCCATTATGCTATTTAATACCCCTCTGATCTTGAGCATGATTATCATTTGTGAGTAGTTACTTTTGTTCTTGAGGTCACGGGAGAAGTCATGTTGCAAGTAATCATCTGAACTTGATATGTGTTCGATATTTTGATGATATGTATGTTGTGATTCCCTTAGTAGTGTCATGTGAACGTCGACTACATGGCACTTCACCATATTTGGGCCTAAGGGAATGCATTGTGGAGTAGTTATTAGATGATGGGTTGCTAGAGTGACAGAAGCTTAAACCCTAGTTTATGCGCTACTTCGTAAGGGACCGATTTGGATCCAAAAGTTTAATGCTATGGTTAGATTTTATCTAAATACTTTTCTCGTAGTTGCGGATGCTTGTGAGGGGGTTAATCATAAGTAGGAGGTTTGTTCAAGTAAGAACAGCACCTAAGCACCGGTCCACCCACATATCAAATTATCAAAGTAGCGAACACAAATCAAACCAACATGATGAAAGTGACTAGATGAAATTCCCGTGTACCCTCAACAACACCTTGCTTATCATAAGAGACTGTTTTGGCCTATCCTTTGTCACAAAAGGATTGGGCTACCTTGCTGCACTTTATTTACCATTACCGTTACTTGCTTATTACAAATTATCTTGCTATCAAACTACTTGTTACCGACTATTTCAGTGCTTGTAGAAATACCTTGCTGAAAACCACTTGTCATTTCCTTCTGCTCGTCATTGGGTTCGACACTCTTACTTATCGAAAGGACTATGATTGATCCCCTATACTTGTGGGTCATTAGGGTCTTGGGGCCCATGGACACGGGGTCGCTTGGGAGGTGCAGTCTTGCTCCTCTTGGCCCCCTTCTTCTTCCTCGATGCCTTGGGGTGCTTCGCCTCCTCCTTTGGGGTGTCCCTCAGCTGCTTAGTGGCGTCGGTCTTCATACCTAATGACACATAGCATGTTTTGGTGAGGTAGCAACCAAGTCCCATTCATGTCCATATCTTTATCAAGTAGGAGTGAGTTCACCTCGGTTTCAATTGCGCACGCTCGAGCTCTTGTCATGTTTCCACGTGGTGCTTGATGAGTTAGTGTAGCGTCCATGGGGATGATGGAAGCATGCTCTGCATCATCTCCCCCCTTGGGATAGATCCGTCCGCGGATCATGATCTTCCTGACCATGGAATGGAGCCAAGTCCTTAATGTTGAAGATGTCGCTTACATTGTACTTGTTGCGAGGGATGTCAATCTTGTAGGCGTTGTCATTGTATCATGCTAACACCTTGAATGGTCCATCGGCTCGTGGTAGTAGTTTGCACTTGTGCTCATTGGAGAAGCGGTTCTTCCGGAGATGAAGCCGTACGAGATCGCCCGGATTTAACACCAATGGGGTCTTTTTGATGTTGATCATGGTGGCAAGGTGTTGTACTTGCCATTCCATTGTGGACCTTGTATCTTCATGCATCTTCTTGAGGAAGCTTGCCCTTGCACTCGCGTCCATGTTCGCGCGTTCTTCTAGTTGGAGAGGTAGAATGTCCAAAGGGGACAACGGATTGAAGCCGTAGACGACCTCGAAGGGGGACTTGCCGGTAGTAGAGTGTCTTGCTCGATTGTAGGCATACTCGGCGCTGGGTAAGCACTCCTCCCACTCCTTGATGTTTTTCTTGATCAACACGCGTAGGAGAGTAGATAGCGTCCGGTTGGTGACTTCCGTTTGGCCATCAGTTTGAGGATGATATGCCGTTGAGAAAAGAAGCTTGATTCCGAGCTTGGCGCATAGTGTCTTCCAAAAGTAGCTTAGGAACTTGACGTCGCGGTCCGACACAATGGTCCTTGGCACTCCATGTAGCCTCAAGATTTCCCTACAAAAAAGATTTGCAACATGTGAAGCATCGTCGATCTTATTGCAAGGGATGAAGTGTGCCATTTTTGAGAATCGGTCCACAACAACAAATACAGAATCCTTGCCATTTTGTGTTCTAGGTAAACCAAGCACGGAATCCATACTAATATCTTCCCGTGGTTGATATGGAATTGGAAGTGGCATATGTAAACCATGAGATTGAGCTTGGGACTTAGCTTTGCGACATGTAGAGCATCGGTTGGTGAAGCGTGCCATGTCGCGGAACATCTTTGGCCAAAAGTACTTAAAGGAGAGTGTGGAAAAGGTCTTGTCGCGCCCGAAATGTCCCATAAGTGCTCCGCCGTGAGCCTCTTGCAAAAGTAACAAATGAAGCGAAGACTCGGGTATAGAAAATTTGGTAGCGCGCATAAGGTAGCCATTCTTGAGATAATAGTTCTCCCAACAAGTGTTAGCAAGGCATTTGGCATAAGGAAGCGCGACCGAAACATCATGTGCATAAAGATCTTTAATATGCTCAAAGCCAATAACATTCAATTCAAGTTGAGTAACTAACATGCACTTGCGGGAAAGAGCATCCGCCACAACGTTTTCTTTACCCTTAATGTACTTGATTAGATAAGGAAAAGATTCAATAAATTCACTCCATTTAGCATGCCATTTCTTCAACTTGGTTTGACCTTTAAGGTACTTTAGTGTCTCATAATCGTTATGTATGACAAATTCATGTGGGTGAAGATAATGCTCCCAAACATGCAATACTCGCACTAAAGCATACAATTCTTTGTCATAGATGGGATAGTTAAGTTGAGCTTCCCGAAAGTTTTTCAGTGAAATATGCAATGGGCTGCTTTTCTTGCATCAAAACTCCACCAATTCCATTACAACTAGCATCACAATGAACCTCAAAAGGTTTGTTGAAATTAGGCAATGCAAGAATTGGAGCATGTGTAAGCAAAGATTTGAGCTCATAAAATGCGGTAGATTGCGAGGGTCCCCAAACAAAGGGTGCATTCTTCCTACTCAAGGCATGCAACGGTGAGGCAATAGTGCTAAAGTCTTTCACAAAGCGACGATAAAAACCCTCTTGACCAAGGAAACTACGCACTTGTTTCAAATTAGTGGGTTGTGGCCAAGTTTTAATTGCTTCAATTTTAGACTCATCAACATGAACACCCTTTGAAGACACAACAAAGCCCAAGAAAACAATCTTGTCAACACCAAGAGTGCATTTTTCCATATTGGCATAAAGTCGCTCTTTTCGAAGAGTTTGCAAAACGGCCCTAAGATGAGTTACATGATCTTTGAGGGATTTGCTAAACACAAGTATGTCATCAAAGTAGACCACAACAAACACGCCAATGTATGGGTGAAGCACATAATGCATAACACGCATGAAAGTACCGGGTGCTTTGGATAAATCCATAGGCATAACTAACCACTCGTACAAGCCAAATTTGGTTTTAAAAGCGGTTTTCCACTCATCACCTTCTTGAATGCGTATTTGGTAATAGCCACTTTTAAGATCAATTTTTGAGAAAATGGTAGCACTGCTAAGCTCATCTAGCATATCATCAAGGCGAGGAATGGGATGCCTATAGCGAACGGTGATAGCATTTATTGGTCTACAATCGGAACACATGTGAAAACTACCATCTTTCTTAGGCACAAGAATGACCGCTACGGCACAAGGACTCAAAATTTCACGCACATGTCCATGGTCTATGAGATGTTGGACTTGCCTTTGTATTTCTTTGGTTTCTTCGGTGTTGACGCGGTATGGAGCCTTGTTCGGAAGAGGTGCACCAGGGATGAGGTCCATCCGGTGTTCGATGCCACGTAGAGGAGCAAGACCGGGAGGTAGCTCATCGGGAAAGACATCCGCGAATTCCTGCAACAATTGAGACAACACTAGAGGTAGATGGTTAGAATTGTTAGTCCTTGCCGCTTCACCTTTGCACACTAGGACATAGTGTATGACACTAGATGGGTTCTCACACACTTCTCTCATCTTTTTTTTTATGGTGGCTAGGAGGACTAAGTTCTTCTCTCGTGGTGTGGAGTCACTCATTTTGGGCTTGTGGCTCTCACTCTCTTTGTGGTGGTTCACTCTCTCACTAGTCTCTCCACAACGGGTGGATGCTTGCTTGTCAGCGATCACTTGGCTTGGTCACATAGGTGATAGCACGTACTCCCTTCCCTTTATCTTGAAGCTATAGTAGTTTGTTCTTCCATTGTGGATGACACCGCGGTCGAATTGCCAAGGTCTTCCCAAGAGAAGATGGCACACAGACATGGGAACCACATCACACTCCAATGTGTCCTCGTAAGCGCCGATCTTGAACGAAACTTGCACAGTGTGCTCCACTTGAATGGTGGCAGAGTCGCTAAGCCATTGGACCTTGTAGGGGCAAGGATGCTTCTTCTTGACCAATTGTAGCTTGGAACATAGCTCGTCACTTGCCAAGTTGTGGCAATTTCCTCCGTCGATGATGACTTTCACAGAACGCCCGTTGATGCCGGCCTTGGTGTGGAAGATGTGACACCGTTGGTCTTCATCTTGTTGGTGTTGAAGCGTCAAGACCTTGGAGACCACGATTGCGGGACTTGAATCTTTATCACAAAAGACTTGCTCATTTTCCTCTTCATTAACTCGACGATGCATGGCGACGTGTTCAAGTGCTTCCATTTCGTCTTCGCTCATGGAGTCGTATGTGCCATCATCATTCGCAATCATGGTTCACCGGTTGATGCATTGGAAGGACTTTTGTCCACGACCACCACATGTGAAGCACTTGAGAGAACTTGTCTTAACGGGGTCATCCAGTGGCGCCGATGATGAGGGAGTCTTGGATTTGTAGTTTCTTGCCAGAGGACGAGTCGGGGAAGGGGCTTGTTTGGAACTTGACTTGTCTTCGGTACTTGGTGATGCTCTAGTTGAGGTAGGAGGTGCCGAAGTCATGGGGGCTTGAGTGTATGAGCCGTAGGTCTTGGAAGAGTACTTGGCGTACTTGAAGTCATCTTGTACTTGTCGCTCGGCCTTGGTCACTTGATGAACTAGCTCGAGAAGGCTGCAGTAGGGTTGGAAGTCGGCGATCTTCTTGATTGGATGATTGAGGCTGTTCAAGAATCGTTCCATAGTCTGCTCGTCATCTTGCTTGACATTGGCTCTTATCATGGCAATCTCCATTTCTTGATAGTATTCTTCCACCGTCTTCGTGCCTTGCTTGAGAAGTTGCAACTTCTTGAAGAGATCACGGGTGTAGTGTGTAGGCACGAAGCGAGCCCTCATGGCATCCTTCATTTGTGCCCAAGTTGTGATGGGTGGTTTGCCTCTCTCGCGGTGTCGCTCAATCACTTGTTCCCACCAAATGAGGACGTAGTCTTGAAACTCGAGGGATGCCATGGCGATCTTCTTTTCCTTGTCGTAGTTGTGAAGATGGAATATCTTGTCGACTTTCAATGCCCATGAGAGATATTCTTTGGGATCGTTGCTTCCGGAGAACTTGGGCATGGTGAACTTGAACTTGTCGTAGCGGAGTTCTTCATCCTAGTGGCGGTTTTGATGTCGCTCTTGGCATGGGGAGGGTCTTCATGCACTCGATCCGCTTGACGCCGGTCTTGACATGGGGGAGGGTCGTTGAGTTGACGTTCTTTGTGATAACACTCTTGGCGTGGAGGAGGACGAGGCATATGCACTTGGTTTCGCCGTTCTTGTTGCTCTTCACACCGGGAGGCTTCTTCTTGTTGTGCTCGATGAAGTTCTTCCTCTTGCTCACGTACGAGGCGGTTGCATGATGCAACAACTCTAGTCGACTCACGGAGTGCTTGTTGAGCCGCTTGAGCTTGTTCGTCATGACTTTGTTGCTCTTGCCGAAGTGCATCGCCATCTTTATATGCTTGATGTGGATGATGTGGTGGGGGTTGCTCTTGCTCCATGGTTTCTTGTTCTTGGCGACGTGCCTTTTCACGTGCTCAAACTTGGTCTTGTAAGACATTGCCATGGAAAGGATTTTCTTGAGCTTGGCGATCTTGAGTGTCATTGTGGCGATGAGAACGAGCTCGAGGAGGACTCGCATCGGAACAAGAGTATGACGACGAGGGGCGACTTGAGTGGTGCCGTCTTGGTGAAGAAGTTGAGGAAGACGTATGGCTCACAATCATGTTGCAGAATTCTTCCATTTGTTTGGAAAGCTTGGCATCGAGGTAGTCCCTTTGTCTTGCTTCCGATTGGTGTAGGTCGGTGGCGAGTTGCTCGATGCGATCGCCCAAAGCTTCACTTTCTTGATGTAGAGCTTGTTGTGCGATGAAGAAATGATTCTTGGTGACGAAGTCGCATTCATCATCTTGATCCTCGAAGAGGGGGTTCGCCGAAGAAGTAGGCCGATCCATCATGTGGAAGTGGTGGTGAGTAGGAAAAATGAGAGATCAATACCAAAGTTACCTTCTCCAATGATTGTGGATGTATCAATTACGATCTCACGTGATGCTATAATAGTAGAATTGGTACCGGGTTTTGTTTTCTCACACCTACAAGTAAAAGGATTATGGAAGATCTCGGTTAGGAAGTGGCACAAATAATTCAAGAAAATGTTAGTTAAGATATCGAAAAAGTTGAGAAGATGCACAAATTGCAAGTAAGACAAATAGATCAAACCCAAGGATATCACTAGGAACACACACACGGAAGATAGATGGGATCCGCACAACCAAGGAATAAGCTCTAGGAGGTGGAACCATGGAAATGCTCGTGTTGTACGGATACTAGAGAGACGCTAGCTCGATTGCTCTAATGGGCTAAATACGCTAGTGCACCAACCTAAGAGAGAACGGGTCGTCTACTATCCCAAGTATGCTTATGTATGTATGAACCGAGATGATTAACTAGGCAAAGTGGCTCAATGCTATTGCTTACAAGCTCTTGCTTCTCTTTTTCTTTTGCTTAAAACCTTTTTTTTCTTGACTATGCCACAATGCTTGATACGCGAGCCGGAATGTGAGATAACAAGTAGGATATGCACAGGAGAGACGTCACACTAAAGGTGCACTAAGAGCATGGCCCGGCAATACTCAAATTGCTAGTCTCGATGGGTAAGTAACACAAAAGAGGCTTGAGGCTATCAAGGTAATGGCAAGGGTAATACAAAGGTGTCGTCGAAGTTACCGTACTTGCTTAGGGTTGGTATGAAGATGGAGTTGTCGAAGTCGAAGTGGAGTCCGAGTCGATGGCGAGTGGCGGTGATGATGAAGTGAAGTCGCGCCTAAGTAGGCGAAACACCTTAGGACACGTGTAAACCGCAACTCCGCAACTCAAACACTCATGGGAAGTATTGCGGAAGATCAAATGTGGTGGTGGAAAGACAACATGGTGGAAAACAAGAAGTGGTTGAACTGTTCTGTAAGGCCCGTGTGCATGGGGTGTTCTGTAGTGGAAGAACAACTTCGGATCCGTGGAGTTTTTGCAAAATCCGGCCAAAATCAATGGTGGGGTGGGGGGGTAATAGTGGTAAGGGGTAGATCCACTTGTCAAACACAAAATTCGTGGACCAAATCAACCAAATCCCACAAGATCTAACAAATTGCAAGAAAATATTTGGGGCTATTTTTGGTGGGGATTTTTGAATTAGGACAAAAAAGAATAAAATCAAGCTAGAATATGGGGGGTAGAGACTCCAAGATGTGAATCAACCTTGCTCATGATACCAAGATGTTGTAGGATGAAACCCTAAGATGGATCTATTCACACTTGGAGGGGGAAAATGGATGAACACCAAGAACACAAAGAGGAATTCACTCGAACAAAACCCAATTACACATCCACTAGAATAGCAAACACATAGATCCACCAGAATACATGCACAATCAAAGGAAACAAGCACTAGGTAAAGTTCTTCCCACTCCTAAGGAGATGAGGTCTTGATGATAGTCTTCTCCCAAGAGGAGGTCTTGAAATCCACTTGGGATCCTCTCCAAAGAGGCCTTGATCTCCAAGAGGAGTGGTAGAAGGAGAAAAGCTCTCTAAATATCTCTCATATGCTTTGCTAAACCTAAACATGACCCTAGGTACAGAATATATAGGTAGGTGGGTGAGGGGGACGAAGTGGAGGCCCAACAGCAGCTCACAGCCGTCTATCCTGAAGGGCCCGTGCGCACGGGGTAAGTTGGGCCTGTGTGCACGGGGTCCCGTGTGCACGGTACACGGCCTTGCGCATGGGGTGCTACATCGTCAGCTCCCTGGATAGCCTGTGCGCACGGGGTCTTGGGGCCCGTGGACACGTGGTCGCCTGGGAGGTGCAGTCTTGCTTCTCTTGGCTCCCTTCTTCTTCCTCGATGCCTTGCGGTGCTTCTCCCCCTCCTTTGGGGTGTTCCTCAGCTGCTTGGTGGCGTCGGTCTTCATACCTAATGACACATAGCATGTTTTGGTGAGGTAGCAACCAAGTCCCATTCATGTCCACATCTTTCTCAAGTAGGAGTGAGTTCACCTCGGTTTCAATTGCGCGTGCTCGAGATCTTGTCATGGGTCCATGTGGTGTTTGATGAGTTGGTGTAGCGTCCATGGGGATGATGGAAGGATACTCCACATCAGCCTCCAAGCGCAGAGTTTTGTAGGATAATAGCAATTTTCCCTCAAGTTGATGACTTAAGGTTTATCAATCCATGGGAGGCATAGGATGAAGATGGTCTCTCTCAAGCAACCCTGCAACCAAATAACAAAGAGCTCTTGTGTCCCCAACACACTAAATACAATGGTAAATTTTATAGGTGCACTAGTTCGGCAAAGAGATGGTGATACAAGTGTAGTAATGATAGTAGATATTGATTTTTGTAATAGGAACAATAAAAAATAGCAAGGTAGCAAGTAACAAAAGTGAGCACAAACAGTATTGCAATGCTTGAAAATGAGGCCTAGGGTTCATACTTTCACTAGTGCAATCTCTCAACAATGCTAATATAATTGGATCATATAACAATCCCTCAACGTGCGACGAAGAGTCACTCCAAAGTTCTTGTCTAGTGGAGAACATAAGAAGTAATTGTTTGTAGGGTACGAAACCACCTCAAAGTTATCCTTTCCGATCGATCTATAGAGCTAGTCCTATAAGTGTCACAAATAGACCAAGAGTTCGTACTAAAATAACACCATATGATACACATTAACCAACTCTAATGTCACCACGAGTATCCGTGAGTTGATTATATGATATGCATCAAACAATTTCAGATTCATAATACTCAATCCAACACAAAGAACCTCAAACAGTGCCCCAAGATTTCTACCGGAGAAACAAGTATGAAAACGTGCATCAAGCCCTATGCATAGATTACCCAATGTCACCTTGGGAATCCACGAGTTGAGTGCCAAAACATATATCAAGTGAATCAATATGACACCCCATTGTCACCACGGGTATTCATAGCAAGGCATACATCAAGTGCTCTCAAATCCATAAAAGCATTCAATCCAATAATAACGAAATCTCAAAGGGAAAACTCAATTCATCACAACAAGATAGAGGGAGAAACACCATATGATCCAACTATATTAACAAAGCTCGCGATACATCAAGATCGTGCCAAATCAAGAACACGAGAGAGAGAGATCAAACACATCACTACTAGTACAAACCCTCAGCCCCGAGGGTGGACTACTCCCTCCTCATCATGGTGGCCGCCGGGATGATGAAGATGGCCTCCGGTGATGATTTACCCATCCGACAGGGTGCCGGAACAGGGTCTAGATTGGTTGTGGCGGCGGAACTTCTAATCTAGGTTTTTTGGGGGGGGGGGGGTTATATATATATATATATATAAGATTTTTCAGCGTTGGAATCACGCGAAGATGGGCCACGAGTAACCCACAAGGTACCAGGGCGAGCCAGCCCCACCTGAGGTGACCTGGTGCCTTGTGGGGCTCTGCTGGCTCTTCTGGCCCTCCCACGAAGTTTCTAGTGCCTCTTTTCTTCCAAAAAAATCTTCAAAAAGTTTCGCTACATTTGGAGAACATTGATTTCTGCACAAAAAACAACACCATGGTAGTTCTGCTGAAAACAGCGTCGGTCCGGGTTAGTTCCATTCAAATCATACCAAAACCAGATAAAATTGTTGTAAACATGACATGAATACTTTATAAATTATAGATACGTTGGAGACGTATCACTACTTTTAAACATTTTTGATGAAGGATTGCACTATGATTGAAAAGAAGAACTAGATTTAGCTTCTCCAGGTTCCTTTATTACAAGTAAAGTCCCTGAAGCACACGAGTTATTGTAAGGTAAACTTGCCAATTACGAAGCTTGGGGGAGTGATGATGAAGAAGAATAGGGTAAAGTAGAAATAAATTTTGATTGTATTAAAGCCTATTTAAAGTCAGGGAGAGTTGATTATATTAGCAAAGAGCTATATCTTGACCCTGACGTTGTTTTGAGGTTTGTTCAAAGTTATGCAGATCATATGGAATTCCCAAGAAAGAAATGGGAACTAAACTGATGCGGACCCCGAGGAAGAGGTCATGGTTGAGACATTGGAGGTGGAAACGTCGGTTGTTGCTAAACAAGATGACTATGAACCTAAACCAATATTTCCTTACCCAGTAAGGAAGGCGCAACTTGAATATTTAAAGAAAGATCACCTTGAACAGGGGGATAAGAATATATGCAATATTCATGTAAAACCCCAAAATAGGAAGAAGCAACAAAGGCCAATTGAAACAATGGAGGAAGAGGTAACTTATTTTGTGAAAGGTTGTATTAAAGCAGCCGACACCGGTAAACCTATAGTGCCTTGTTCTTTTGGCAGCACATCTTATTTTGGTCTTTGTGATATAGGCTCCTCAATCAATGTGATACCTTACACTCTCTACACTAAGCTTTAATGATGAAATATATGCTTGTGATTTGTAGCCCATTGATATGGATATAAAATTAGCTGATGGCACTTTAAGGAGACCATATGGGGTGGTACCTGCTGTTTATGTCATATTAGGAACTTTCACTTATCAAGTCGATTTTGGTGTTATGGAAATTCTTGAGGATGACTTTTTCCCCATAATTTTTGGTAGACCCTTTCTTAATACTGCACGTGCGAGCATAGATTGTAAGAGAGAAGTCGTCTCTCTCAAGTTTGGGGATAAGTTAAGAGAGTTTCATTTTTCCAGGTTTAAAAACCTTCTCCAACCACTAGAACATGATAATCATGAAGAGAAAACTATAGCACAGCTTGTTGCTATATACTTCGGGACTCGTGAATACGACAGGGAAAGGAGTCTAACCAACTATGAGAAGAATCTAGAGGACCCAGCCAAAGAAGAAATAGATTATCATTTGAATGGAGCACCGATCCAAGACCCGGTGACCAATGAACAATTTGAAGTACCAGAAAAGATAGGGGATGAGGAACCCCCGCCTCCTGAGCTTAAACCATTACCAAAAGAGTTGAGGTACGGGTTTTTGGATGAAACAAATAAATATCCTATAATTATCAGTGCTAACCTTTTAGATGAAGAGAGAAGTAGATTGATGCATACTTTGAGGGGGCATAGAAAGGACTTTGGATATTCAGTAGATGACTTAAAAGGCATCAGCCCCTCTATTTGCACTCACCGTATCTTCATGGAAGAAGGAGGTGAACCGGTTAGGGAATATCAAAGGAAGTTGAACTCTGAAATGAAGGAAGTGGTAAGAAAGGAGATCGTCTGTTTACACGATGCATGTATAATATATCAAGTTTTTGAAAGTAAGTGGGTGAGTCCAGTTCATTGTGTACCTAAAAAGGGTGGATTTACCGAAGTACCTAATAAACATAATGAACTAATCCCCACTAGAATGATAGTTGGTATAGGATGTGCATTGGTTTCAGGGAATTAAACAAGAAGACTCGAAAGGATCACTACCTTTACCATTGATTGACCAAATGCTTGAAAGGCTAGCAAAGTAGACTCATTTTTGTTATCTGGGTGGATACTCAGGATCCTCTTAAATAGCAGTGCATCCAGAAGATGGGAAGAAAACAACTTTCACTTGCCCCTTCAGTATGTATTCCTACCGCTGTATGCCTTTTGGTTTGTGTAATGCACCATCTACATTTCAAAGATGCATGAATGATATTTTTGCTGACTTTGTTGAGGAAATTATGGAAGTTTTCATGCATGATTTTTCCGTTTATGGAACTTCTTTTGATGATTGCCTTCACAATCTCGATAAAGTTTTGCAGAGACGTGAGGATACTAATCTTGTCTTGAATTGGGAAAAATGCCATTTCATGGTCAGCAAAGGTATTGTCTTAGGGCATAAGATATCTGGTAAAGGTATAGAAGTTGACAAGGCAAAGATAGATGCTATTGAAAAGCTTCCTTATCCTCGAGATATAAAAGGAATAAGCAATTTTCTCGGTCATGCCGGCTTCTATAGGCATTTTTTCAAGAATTTCTCTAGTATATCCAAACCCTTGATGATGTGGAGCATCCTACGGTCATCCCCATGGACCTACCTGTGTCTCCCCATGTGCCAAGTAGACCGATGACACGAGCATGTGTAAGAGCTCTCAAGACCGAGGTGACATCTCTCCTTAGTGATATTCTGTATGACCCATGTGAGACATGGCTACTACCTCAATCCAGAATGCTATGTGTGCTTAGGTACCAAGAAGACCCTCTCGGAGATGCTCGGAATGATGGACAAGTCCACAAGTGCAAGGACGTCAAGGCTCAAGAAGGAGAATCGTCAACATGCTACAGGACCGAGACATTCGGCCCCTGGCCCGGACATCCGGCCCTTCACTACAAAAAAAGGCACATCCATGACATTATGGCCCGAACAAAAACTTTTTATGTCATGGTTATGACACTTCTATGACAATAATTGTGACAAAAACACGTATCATCATAGATGTGGTGGGCTCCTAATCCTATGACAAAAAATTATGACAGAAAATTGGCTTTTCGTCTTGGGCGGGCAGGAGACGCACTTGCATGACATTCTTTGGGCCGTCCATGACATGAAAAATCATGGTAGAAGTGAAGGCGAGGAAACTTTCGGGGAGTTCCCGGTTACGCTCAGTGGTCGGGGGCTCAGGGCCGAGCGATGCAGTGTGGTTTGCGGGTTTCTCTCATACGCGTGTGTGTGCGAGAGAGGTGTTGCCTAACTGAACCCGAGCGAGGCGTTCGCTTACTAAACCTGAGCGATTGCACTAGCTACGTACTAAAGCCGATCGATCCCTTCGCTGCTAACTGAACCCGAGCGATTCCCTCGCTCCTAACTGAACCCGATCGATCCTTCTCTCACTGCTTACTGAAGCCGATCGAGCCCCCGTGCGAGACATAGCTAGCCGGTTGAGTTGCTTCTGGATGAACAATGCCTGTTGCTGCCACGCGAACAATACCTAGAACGAGTCGAGACGTGTGCTGAGTCCAACCGGTTGGTTGGCTGTGGGTGAACAGTTCTGGGTGGGGGTTGGATGAACAGGACCCCGAGAGGAGGCCGCCACACCCCAGTCGGTTGGGGGTGGATGAACAAGACCCCGTGGAGGCTGGATGAACAGTAGTCGATGGAGGCTGGAGGAAGTCGACGATGGATGAACAGTAGCCCGTGGAGGCTGGAGCGAGGCAGTAGACGGTGGATGAATAGTAGCCCATGGAGTCCTGTTTTGCAATAAGCCACACCCCTCCCGATGAACAGGACCCTGTTTCGACTGTAGGCGCTCAAATAGAAGTCCATTTCCTCTGTTTTGCGGTACGCCAGACCCCTCCTGATCAATAGGACCCCGTTTCGACTATAGGCAGTAGAACAAAAGTCCGTTTCCTTCATTTTGTGGTACGCCACACCCTTCCCGATGAACAGGACCCTGTTTCGACCGTAGGCTGTCGAAGAGTACTCTGTTTTCTCCATTTTGCGGTATGCCAGACCCGGAGTCGATGAACAGGACCCTGTTTCGGCTGTTCCATCCAAGCTAGTTGGCTCGAGATGAACAAGACGCGTTCTGACCCAGCCGCTTGGCTCCTGATGAACACGACGTTGTTTCCTCTGTTCCTACCCAACCGGTTGGCTGCTAATGTATAGGACGCCGTCACTATATGCGTTCGAGACCAGACCCATATGTACCTACGTGTCCTTCTTTTTTGCAGCGTGGTTGTACGTATGTGTACATGATTTAGACGGGACTGCCTGAACTGCTACCGCTCCTTACTCGTCCATGGTTCATCCTTGCAGAGAGACCGATCGACCAGTATGTACATACACGTTCATGACTAGACAGACAACGCTACGTATGCTTCGACCGTGTGGGTCCCAGCTGTTAGGGAGGATAAGGACACACTGATAACCCACAAGTATATGGGATCGCAACAGTTTTTGAGGGTAGAATATTCAATGCAAATTTATTGATTCGACATAAGGGGAGCCAAAGAATATTTGTAAGTATTAGCAGTTGAGTTGTCAATTCAACCACACCTGGAGACTAAATATCTACAGAAGAGTGATCGGTAGCACAGTAGTATGATTGTTTGATAGCAGTAGCAATGATAGTAATAGTAACAGCGACAGTAGTAGCAGTAGTTTTGTAGCAATTGTAACAGTAGCAACAACAGTAGTAACTTAGCAAGAACAATGTGTGAAAAGCTTGTAGGCATTGGATCGGTGATAAGGCTGGATAATATTCATCATATAATAGTCATAACCTAGGGTGACACAGAACTAGCTCCAATTCATCAATGTAATGTAGGCATGTATTCCGTAAATAGTCATACGTGCTTATGGAAAAGAACATGCATGACATCTTTTATCCTACCCTCCTGTGGCAGCGGCGTCCATAAGGAAACTAAGGGACATTAAGGCCTCCTTTTAACAGAGAACCGGAATAAAGCATTAACACATAGTGAATACATGAACTCCTCAAATTACGGTAATCACCGGAAAGAATCCCAATTATTGTCACCTTGGGGTATGCGGATCATAACACGTAATAGGTGCAAATAACTTGCATGGTAGGATCAAGAACACAAATATATTGGTGAAAACATAAACAGTTCAGATCTGAAATCATGGCACTCAGGCCCTAGTGACAAGCATTAAGCATAACAAAGTCATAGCAACATCAATCTCAGAACATATGGATACTAGGGATCAAGCCCTAACAAAAATAACTTGATTACATGATGAATCTCATCCAACCCATCACCGTCCAGCAAGCCTACGAAGGAATTACTCACTCCCGACGGTGAGCATCATGAAATTGGTGATGGAGGATGGTTGATGATGACGAAGACGGAAGATCCCCCTCTCCGGAGCCCCGAACGGACTCCAGATCGGGCCTCCTGATGAAGAACAGAAGGTGGTGGTGGCGGCTCCGTATCGTAAAACACGATGAAGATTCCTCTCTTATTTTTTTCTCGGAAAATAGGAATTTATAGGATCGAGATTAGGGTCAGCGGAGCCTCATGGGCCCCACTACCCACCAGGGCGCGCTAGAGGGGGGTGGCGCGCCCTGGTGCCTAGTGGGCAGCTGGGCCCCCCTCCAGTGGATCTTGTTTCCATTATTTTTCTTTTATTCCAAAATAATTCTCCAAAAAGTTTCATCCAATTCCGATAACTTTTATTTCTGCACAAAAACAACACCATGGTAGTTCGGTTGAAAACAGTGTCAGTCTGGGTTAGTTTCATTCAAATCATGCAAATTAGAGTTCAAAACAAGAGCAAAAGTGTTGGGAAAAGTAGATACGATGGAGATGTATCACACACGTCCTTGCGTGCGAAGATATAGCTGCTGGGTCCCAGCTGTTAGGGGGAGGAATCATTTATTTTGCCCGTAATAAGGAGGCACTACCTTGCGTGCGAAGATGTAGCTGGTGGGTCTAGCTGTCAGCCTCACCACATAAATTCCTCTTCCGATGGTTATCGTTCATTGAGAAGACACGATAGTGAATTCCCATGAGGAGGGGAGTACGAGGGTTCACTGGTTTGGCTGCGGTGAGAGGCTGCCGTCGCCGGAAGAATAATAGGGGGTGTGGGTGAGTACAGGGAAGGCCTAACCAGCTATGGGAGTAGGGTGGGGCGGTGAGGCCCGCGTGGCAGCACAGCCGGCCACGGGAGGCAGGAGCAAGTGGTACGGCCGACGCTGGTTTGGGTGGCTGAAGCAAGAAGACCAGAGGTTGAAGAAGCAGCACGGCCATTGGATCTTAATCCAATGGTCACTGCAGCTAGAATCGTTTGTTGACTAAATTGACAAATCCCTGTGTACGCGTTAACTTAGTAGACCCACAAGTTAGCCTCCAAGTCTAGTGGGTCCCAGCTGGCACGGGAAGGAATCATTTTTTTGCGTGTAATAAGGAGGCCCTTCCTTGCGTGCGGCCATGGACCATGTGGGTCCCTACTATCAGCCTATCCATGTACATCCCTCTTTCGATGGCTGCCGTTTGTGGACCATGCCGTGCCGAGAGCACCAACACGTTGCATGACAGTGATACATCTCCAACGTATCTATAATTTTTTATTGTTCTGTGCTATTATAGTATCAAGCCTGGATGTTTTATATACAATTTATGCAATTATATATCATTTTTTGGAACTAACCTATTAACTTAGTGCCTAGTGCCAGTTGCTGTATTTTTCTTGTTTTTGGCTTTTTAGGAAATCAATATGAAATAGAGTCCAAACGAAAAAAAAAACTTTGGATTAATTTTTCTGGACCAGAAGAGACCCCAGAAGGTTCGGGAGAAGACCTGACGAGCCACGAGGGAGCGACAAGCTTGGGAGGCCTGCCCCGGGGGGCAGGCTTGTGGGCCCCTCGTGGCACCTCTTGACCTGATTCTGCCTCTATAAATTCTCAAATATTCCCTCGACATCAGAGAGCCACCTGAAATACTTTTTCCGCCGCCGCAAGTTTCTGTCCCACGAGATCCCATCTGGAGGCCTTCTCCGGTACTTTGCCGGAGGGGGAATCGATCATGGAGGGGCTCTACATCAACCTTGCTGCCCTTCCGATGATGTGTGAGTAGTTTACCACAGACCTACGGGTCTATAGCTAGTAGCTAGATGGCTTCTTCTCTCTCTTTGATCTTCAATACAATGTTCTCCTCGATGTTCATGGAGATCTATTCGATGTAATGACTTTTTGCGGTGTGTTTGTTGGGATTCAATGAATTGTGAGTTTATGATCAGATTATTCATGAATATTATTTGAGTTTTCTCTAAACTCTTTTATGCATGATTGTTATAGATTTATATTTCTCTCCGATCTATTGATTTGGTTTGGCCAACTAGATTGATTTTTCTTGCAATGGGAGAGGTGCTTTGTGATGGGTTCGATCTTGCGGTGCTCAATCCTAGTGACAGAAAGGGACATGACGCGTATTTGTATCATTGCGATTAAGGATAAAAAGATGGGGTTTATTCATGCGTAGGTTTACTTTGTCTACATCATGTCATCTTGCTTAAGGCGTTACTCCGTTCTTTATGAACTTAATACTCTAGATGCATGCTGGATAGAGGTCGATGTGTGGGGTAATAGTAGTAGATGCAGGCAGGAGTCGGTCTACTTGTCTCGGACGTGATGCCTATATACATGATCATTGCCTTGGATATCGTCATGATTATTTGCTTTTCTATCAATTGCCCAGCAGTAATTTATTTACCCACCATATGCTATTTTAAAGAGAGAATCCTGTAGTAAAATTTATGGCTCCTGGGTCTACTTTTTATCATATATTAAAATCAAAAATATATTTATGCAATTTTCCTTTATTTATTTTATTTTGTGTTTTAAATATATATCTATCACTATGAGATTTCATCCTTGCAATTAACCGCCGAGGGATTAACAACCCCTTGTTCGCGTTGGGTGCAAGTATTTGTTATTTTCTGTGTAGGTACTGGTTAACGAGGTGTTGCGTGGTTCTCCTACTGGATTGATAACCTTGGTTCTTAACTGAGGGAAATACTTATGTCTAATGTACTGCACCATCCCCTCCTCTTCGGGGAAATCCCAACGCAGCTCACAAGTAGCAGGCAGAATTTCAAGCGCCGTTGCTGGGGAGACATCATCAACATCTATCAAGTACCTATGCATAAACTTTCATCTCCCTGCATTTACATTATTTGCCATTTGCCTCTCGTTTTCATCTCCCCCACTTCTAATTTTTTTTCACAAAAATACAAAAATGTTTTTCGTTTGCCTTTTTTCGCATTTGCCTTTTGTTTGCTTGTTCGCTTGTTTGCCCACTTTATTGTTATGGCTAGTTCTTCCCTTGTTATGTGTACCCTTGAAAATGAAGTTCTCAATTTTAAGCAAAGGGGAGGAGAGAATTTAAAAGATGCTTGGTATAGGATTTGCGATGCTCATAATAGATCAACTCGTAAGCAATCCGCTACCATTCTTCTTCACAATTTTTATGTGGGTATTACTATTTGGCATAGATTTGTGCTTGATACTATTACCGGAGGGAATTTCTTGAGTAGTTACCCTATGGATGCTTTCAATGGTATGGGAAGTTTGGTGGGATCACCACCTATCACTATTAATGAAACAATTTTAACTTTGGAACATGTTATGCAAAGGTTAGACAAAATAAAATGCCTACCATAAAGCATAATGAAAATTTGGATAAAAAGATTCATAACCATGTAACTCAATTTGGATCAAAGGTGGGGATTACTCTTAAGTTGCTAAAAGAGAAAGAACCGATAATTAATGAAAGGATGGAGCAAGGTCCCGCTAGGATTGATAAGTTGGAAGAAATTAATAATAATTTGGGTTCTGCTTTTTGTTCCGTTAAAACTATTAAAAATACTCCTCCTAGCAAGAATTGCAAGTTTATATATGTTCCTAAAAATGATTAGTGTTCACCCCAATGTTGTTGATATGATAAAGGAACCTATATGTGAAAACAAATCCTTTAATTTTGTTCCTAGGATTGTGATCGTTAAAAACATGAATGCTAGAACTCCTAGGAAATATGGATGTGTGATTGAGGAGTTAACAACCAAACACGACAACACTTGAAACTATCCATTATGACTAGCTAGGGGCATAAAATGATAGCGCTAGTTGGGAGGCAACCCAATAGTTATCTTAATTTTCTTCTTTCCTTTTATTTTTTCTTGTGTTCAGACAATTATGCTACTGTTCTGGTTATGTTTTTGTGTTTAAATTAGTGTTTGTGCCAAGTAAAGCCTTTGGGATGATTTGGATGATAGTTCTTTGATTCCTTGAAAAACAGAAACTTTTGCGTCCAGTAGAAGAATTGTTTAAATTTGCTGGAACATGGAAAAATCTTAATTTTTCTACACATGATTTATATACAAATTGCCCATGTTTTCCTATTTTGCAGAATTTTTGGAGTTACAGAAGTATGGTCATTGTTCGAATTGCTACAGACTGTTCTATTTTTGACACATTCTATTTTCGTTGCATTTTATGCTTGTTTTGATGAACCTATTGATTGTATCGGGGGGTATAAGCCATGGTGAAGTTAGAATACAGTAGGTATAAAAAAATAATAAAATATGAATGGGTTTTAAACAGTACCTAAAGTAGTGATTTTCTTTATTATACTAACGGATCTCATGAAGGTTTTGTTGAGTTTTGTGTGCTGAAGTTTTCAAGTTTTGGGTGAGATCACGATGGATGAAGGAATAAGGAGTGGCAAGAGCCTAAGCTTGGGGATGCCTGAGGCACCCCAAGGTAATATTCAAGGACTCCCAAGAAACTAAGCTTGGAGATGCCCTGGAAGGCATCCCCTCTTTCTTCTACCGACCATCGGTAACTTTACTTGGAGCTATATTTTTATTCATCACATGATACGAGTTTTGCTTGGAGCATCGTGTATTATATGAGTCTTTGCTTTGTTTTCTTTTTAGTTTGTCACCTTCATCTTTGCTGGACACATCAATTTGAGAGAGACACACATTTTTCATGAGTTGTTAGAATACTCTATGTGCTTCACTTATATCCTTTGAGCTAGGCAGTTGCTCTAGTACTTCACTTATATCTTTTTGAGCACGGCGGTGATTATATTTTGAAGAAATAGATGAACTCTCATGCTTCACTCATATCTCTTTGAGATTTAAAAATAGTAATGGTAATTTGCACAAGATATGAATTTGGTCCCAATGTGATGTATCTTCAAGAAGGATATAATAAAAACTTTCATGTAGATCATTGGATATGATAAGTTTGATTCCTTGCAATAGTTTTGCAGTATGGAGATGATAATATGTGAGTTATGCTAGTGAGTAATTGTGATTTAGTAAGAATATTGGTGTTAAGGTTTGTGATTCCCTATGCATGCACGTAAAGTCAATAGTTATGCAACAAAGTTACATCCTACTTATGGTGCATTATTCAGTGTTATTTATTCTCAATGCATGTTTATGACCACTTTTGTTTTTCGGTTGGTTGCTTCTCAATCTATTTGCTACCCTTCATTTTTACTAAGAGAGAATACTGCTTGTGCATCCAACTCCTTGAACCCAAAGTTGTGCCAAATGAGTCCACTATATCTACCTATAAGCGGTATTCACACGCCATTCCAAGTAAATTTGCATGTGGCAACTCTAATCATTCATTTTTTCCATTTTTTATGCCCGTACCGCTCATGAAGCGATAGGGGTGGTCAATATCTTTCATGCTAGGTGGGTTATTCTCACGATGTGTTTATTTACTTGTCATTGCACGAGAAAATGACAAGGTAATAGGGATGCCTAGTCCCACAATGAAAAAAAATTAATAATAAATTCCTTGGAAAGTTGAAAGCTTGGAAGGCACCTGTGGATACGGCTAGCCATGGATTATGAAAGAATGGTGGAAAGGAAATAAAATTTATTTTCTGTTTGGGAACCGCCTATAATGTGTCTAGCATGGGAGATAGTGAAAACTTTCGGTGGTGACGTTGACAGGAAAAGCATGCCTCTCTCAAAAATAATTTTATCTCTATTTTAAACTTTGAGCTCTGGCACCTCTATAAATCTCCACTCCCCTCTGTGAAGGGCATCTCTATTTTACTTTTATGCAATTTTTATTTTTATTTTTGAGTCTCCATCTTCTTTTTATAAAGCACCAACTGGAAAGCACTATTGCCATACTTGTGCGTTGGGTGTAGTTAATATTGAGTGTGTTTCATGAATGGATCAATGACTGAGCATAATGGGCTAGGGATAACTTTATTTAGTATTGATATTTTAAAAGACATGGTTGCTTGTTGGTATGCTTGAGTATTTATATTTTCATGTCAAACTATAGTCTATTGCTTTGAATCACTCAAGTCCAAATATGCATGCCACAAAGAAAAGATTATATGATAAATCTGATGGGTAGCATTCCACATCAAAAATTCTTTTTTATCACTTACCTACTCGAGGACGAGCATGAATTAAGCTTGGGGATGCTTGATATATCTCCAACGTATCTATAATTTTTTTATTATTCCATGCTATTATAATATCAATCTTGGATGTTTTATACACAACTTTATGCAATTATATATCATTTTTTGGGACTAACTTGTTAACTTAGTGCATAGTGTCAGTTGCTATTTTTGCTTGTTTCTGGATTTTCAGGAAATCAATATCAAAACAGAGTTCAAACGGAGAAAAAACTTTGGATTAATTTTTTCTGGACCAGTAGAGACCCTAGAAGGTTCAGGAGAAGACCTAACGAGCCACGAGGGAGCGACAAGCTCGGGAGACGCGCCTCGAGGGGGACGCCCTCTAGGCTTGTGGCCCCCTCGTGGCACTTCTTGACCTAATTCCGCCTCTATAAATTCTCAAATATTCCCTTGACATCAGAGAGCCACCCAAAATAATTTTCCCGCCACTGCAAGTTTCTGTCCCATGAGATCCCATCTGGAGGCCTTCTCCGGTACTCTGCCGGAGGGGAAATCGATCATGGAGGGGCTCTACATCAATCTTGCTGCCTTTCATATGATGTGTGAGTAGTTTACTACAGACCTACAGGTCCATAGCTAGTAGCTAGATGGCTTCTTCTGTCTCTTTGATCTTTAATACAATGTTCTCCTTGATGTTCTTGGAGATCTATTCGATGTAATGACTTTTTACAGTGTGTTTGTTGGGATCCGATGAATTGTGAGTTTATCATCAGATTATCCTTGAATATTATTTGAGTTTTCTCTAAACTCTTTTACGCATGATTGTTATAGCTTTGTATTTCTCTCCAGTCTATTGATTTGGTTTGGCTAACTAGATTGATTTTTCTTGCAATGGGAGAGGTGCTTTGTGATGGGTTCGATCTTGCGGTGCCCAATCCCAGTGACAGAAAGGGACATGAAACGTATTTGTATCATTGCCATTAAGGATAAAAAGATGGGGTTTATTCATGTGTTGGTTTAGTTTGTCTACATCATGTCATCTTGCTTAAGGCGTTACTCTGTTCTTTATGAACTTAATACTCTAGATGCATGCTGGATAGCAGTCGATGTGTGGAGTAATAGTAGTGGATGCAAGTAGGAGACGGTCTACTTGTCTTGGACGTGATGCCTATATACATGACCATTGCCTTGGATATCGTCACGATTATTTGCTATTCTATCAATTGCCCAATAGTATTTTTTTTACGCACCGTATGCTATTTTCAAGAGAGAAGACTCTAGTGAAAACTATGGCCCTCGGGTCTACTTTTTATCATATATTAAAATAAAAATATCTTGCTGCTATTTTTATTTATTTATTTTATTTTGTGTTTTAATTATCTATCTATCACTATGAGATTTGATCCTTGCAATTAACCGCCGAGGGATTGACAACCCCTTGTTCGCGTTGCATGCAAGTATTTGTTATTTTGTGTGTAGGTACTCCTAACAAGGTGTTGCGTGGTTCTCCTACTGGATTGATAACCTTGGTTCTTAACTAAGAGAAATACTTATCTCTACTGTACTGCATCACCCCCTCCTCTTCGGGGAAATACCAACACAGCTCACAAGTAGCAGACGGCGAGGCCAGGAAGGGAACGAACTAGAGCCGGCGAAGCCACAACAGTGGATGATCATGTAGAGGGGAGTACGAGGCCTGACTAGTTCGGCTGCGGGGTGAGGCTACCGTGGTCGGAAAATAACAGGAGGTGCGGGTGGGTAGAGGGATGCCTGGCGAGCGTTGAGAGTAGGGTGGGCCGCTGAGGCCTAGGGGCAGCAAAACAGGCCACGAGAGGAGGGACCACGCAGTCCCGCCGGCGCTGGTTTGGGCGGCTGGAGCAGGAAGATCAGAGATTGAAGAAGCATGATGGCCGTTGGTTGGACATCCAATAGTCACTGCTACTTGAATCGTGTGTTGACTATAAGTTGACAAAGCCTTGCGTATGCGTCAACTTAGTAGGCCAACAAGTCAGCATCACATCTATGGTGGACAGCATACAACCCATTTGCTACTGTTAATAACTAGTAAATGTGTACGTGTAATGCACGTTGATATTAGGTAATATATTAATTACATGTAAATATTAGGTAGGATATTATTTGCGTATTAATTATGTTATTAGCATTGGCATTAATATCTGGTATGATATTAACTGCACACTAAATGTGTTGAGCACTCACCATTGGAGTAACCTGAGTCATTGGATTGACTTGATTTGACGGCGGGGATTTGTTGGATCTACCCCTTTGGGTCTTTTTATATTGGTATAGATTTACAACCCTTTTTTTAATTCTTATGGAATTTGGTGCATCCCATTTACTGTTTGTTAACATTACAACCCAATTTCTAGCCAGGACTAGGGTTAAAAAATTCAACCAAATTTCGCACATTTGGGTGGGGTCCGAACTATTTTTATCCTGAAATTTCGAGTCAGATTCAATCTAATTTAAAATAAATATATTTGGTGAAAATCCAATCAAATTTTGCGCGTGCAATAAAAGATATAATGAAACTAAAAATCTCAAAATCTGAGAAAACTAATTTTGAAACTAATTACCAGTTCTCAGTGTTTTCTTATATTTACATCCCATTTATTATTAATTGAAGCCCATCTTCTGGGCAAGCCGAACGCATCCCTCCCCGTCTTTGCACCCCAGCCGGCGTTGGGTATTCATAAAAAAAATAAAGTTGGGCTAGCCTTTTTCAAAAAGGAAAAACACCTGAACTGGTTATTTGGTCAAAAGAAAATAATAGCCTGAGCTACACGGGCCACAACCACCGCATAGCTTAGTTGATACTCTGCTCCGTCTCAGCAACAAAAAATGTCGTTAAAAAAATTGCACGAGCAGCTGGGTCCCTGCTGTCAGCCGCTCCTTGTGCAATTCTCTCCTTTATTGACTACTTTGACAACGGCGTGGTACCCAAATGTCATGAAACCAATAGGAGGAAGTTTTAGTTTTTCTTGTAGTAATAAGGAGGCACTAGCTTGCGAACGGCCATGGTCCTGGTGGGTCCCTACTGTCATCCTCTCCAGGTACAGTCATCCCCTATTTCCTCTTGTTTGTTGACCATGTTGATAACGCGAGACGACAGCGCCATGGCAAGCGCAACAAGGCGAAGGACGACGGAGAGGGCCTTGTGGGCCCTACGGATGATCTGGCACAACGCCCGCTGCTCATTTAGGAAGTTCATGATCAGCCCCCATGTCCGCGATGACATTATCATTCGTCTGTTCGCCGGTGATTTGTCCCTCCGCGAGCCAGTGCTCGTTGAGGCGACGAAGGTTGTAGTACTGGTCCTCCCGCGCTTGCTGGAACACCGATTCCGACGGCGGCACCTGCTCTATAGTAACACGGCATGAACTAGCGCGGGCTGTGGCGCCGGCTCTTGATCAGAAGCCTCGTCCATCATCTGGTCGTTGTCGCTCAGCTTGGCGAGCTCGCTGGCAAGCCAGCATGTCCGGCTACTGGACCAGACTGCTGCCAAGCCCGAGTCTGACTGCCCAGGCCCACCCAAACCCCCTCCCTCACCCGTGCATGCTTCCCGCCTGAAACGGCCAGCACCGCCCGTGCTGCTTCCCGGTGCAGGCGACTGCTCCACGTTCAAACGACACAACGGCCGTCCGTCTGTCTGTTTGCCGCCCACATTAATGGCACATGATTGCCGAGGCAGCTACTCTGGCGCCACTTATCTGTCCCTCTGCCGCCCACCATTGCTATATAAACTCCTGCCCCGCCTCTGTTCCCTTTCTCCTCTCCACACCACTCCCACCATGGCTTCCTCGCGCAACACCGCTATTCGGGATGGGCATGCGACGGAATAGTAGGAGATGGCCGCCATTGCTGCCAACTGGCTGGCCGACAGGAAGCCGGAGGATGATGACGTCCCAATTGAGAACATGGTCGTCGATGAGCCGGCGCCAACCTCCTCCTCCGTGCCATCCTCGCTGGTGCATTGCACCATGACCATCGGCGAGGCCCGTGCCCAATACATAGACATGGTGAGGGAGCAGCGAGAGGAGCAGTTTCAGGAGGCGCAGGCCGACGCTGCCTACAACCATCAGCTCCTCCAGGAGCATCCACACGCAGAGTTGCAGATTGCCGTGGAGCAGGAGGCGCTGCTCGAGTCATACCGCTCCACCCGCGAGAGCCGACTCACGCGCTATTGGGACTGCAAACGGGTGGCGGAGGATGCGATCACCTACAAGGAGGCTACAAGGCACGCGAGGCGCTTTTTGGCAAGACTGGTGACAAGGTGGAGGAAATCTCCGGCTGCGCTGAGGCCCTGGGCCCGCCTGCAACGAGGCAGAGGACATCGCCGGCTTCGCCGATGCCACGCCCCACCGGCAGCAAGGCAGAGGACACCACCGGCTCCGCCGAGGCCTCGCCACACTGGCAACGAGGCCGAGCCACGCAGAAAACAAGGAAGAGTAGAAGACGGTAGGTCACCGCCGCTCGGGTCCAAGTAAGGCCACCGCTCCTTCCCTCCGGTTGATGCCAAGCTTGGTGGTTTGAACATCGACGACCAATTAGCTTCTTAGCGGCGATGTGGAGTCAGACATCTTCACTTCCTTTGGCTCTGGAGGCAGAGCTGGAGAGCGGCGTGGTGGAGCTGGAGAAGAAGCTTCAGTTCTTGGGGCTCAACCGGACACGGGAAATGGGTGTCGGAGATCATAGATTAGGTTAATTAATTATTCCTCCAGAGCCAGACGAGCACCGCTTTTTAGTTGAAGATTGTTTATATGAAATTTAGCCATATTTGAACGAATTTAGTCCGGTTAGTTCGAATTCCTGTATCAGTGGCATTAGATGAACATGCAAAACTAGGCGTCCTAGCATTATTCTCTGGACGCACGGTGATAACCTCGTTTGTCGTAGTTTCACAAGTACTAAAAGTCTGAGCATCTTTTTAGCATGATGTATATTGCAATCAAACTCATAGGCCTGGCAATCCATAGACAACATTCACAACAATCGATCGATGATTATGCATCTCAATGATTCACACGTCAGAGCCAATATTTACTTCACAAGTAAAGACACAAATAAAGAAAAATCGATCGATGCTGCTGACGGCGAAGGGCATCCCATTCAAAAATATCAAATGCATGTCTTGTTGCTAACATCAATGAGCAAAATTTGACAAGGTTTTCCCATTCCAAAATATCAATTGCATGTCTTCTTGTGAACATCAACGAGCAAACTTTGAGAAGGTTTTCCCATTCCAAAATATCAAATGCCTACAATTGTGGAATGGGCGGGGTTTGTCGTCAGTTTGCACACTGACATGTGACCCGATGCTAAATAAACCAGCTGTTCTTTTTGTGCAGTTCCACTAAAATCAACCAAATGCGTGCGTACCTTGTAGGATTTTGCCTTTATATGTTGTAACGCCTTGAACACATCAGCAACTCCTTTGTTGTACCTAGTTTTGTGGCTCAAGGTGGCAATGAATGATTTAAGAACATTCGATGTATTGTGCATGATGAAGTATTATGAAGGACACGAACCATCACAACATTTTGTGCAGTTCCACTGAAATCAAGCTGAGCATCCCTGTTTGCATAAATACAGAAAAAGTGATTAGTATGAAGCAAACTGCATGTAAATTCAGAGATGACTAGTTATGAATTCACATTATTGGATAGTGTTTTCATTAATATTCCATAACCAGCACTTCACACTTTACAGTTTAAGCAGGCACATATATGATCCATGCAGAACACACATTTAAAAAAATGGAACTCACCAGAAAGAATTCCTTGCCCATCACATCAACAAAGATGGGGATCTCTGAGCCCTTCTGAGCTGAAGTTAGTTTGGTCTTGTGGGCGGTAATGTAACCATCCTTCAACTGCTCCCTCTGATAAGAAGATAGACTGGCCTTCATCTTCCTAACATAATCGGAACTAGGCACTTCACGTACTCCATATTCTTCTTCAGAGGAGGAAGATTCAGCTGTGCAAAGACAAGAGAACAACTAAATGCTAGCATCCCTATTTGTTCGTAAAAAAGAAAAGGAAACATTTAAAACATGCCATTACATTAACAATGAGACTAACTGATGAAATGTATAGTCACAAAGAGGTGCATTTTCATTATCCTCATGGTAAATGATATGATAGCAAAGACAACACCTCTACTTGAACTGTATTATTACTTTATTTTATCAGTGGCTAAACGGTGCCTCAATTTATTAGTAGCCTTAGATTAACATGCGAAACAATAGCCTTAAATTAACATGTAAGATTTGGCATGTCAATTAGGGAGCACAAGTATAGCACTAAACAACAACATTACTTTTCTGATGACTAATTGATGAAACTTATAGTCACAAAGAGAAGCATTTTCATTATCCGCATTTTATCAGTGGCTCTAACGGTGGCAAAATGGTGCCTCAATTTATTAGTGACATTAGATTAACATGGAAAACAATAGCACTTTCTCATGATAGTAGCTAAACAGTAGCACAACACCAATAGAGATGACAAAGTTCAATCATATGGATGAATGCCGTGGGCCGGTACCAACCTTTGTCAAGAGGCATATTGCGTACAGCATATAGATGAAGCACTTGTTGGGAGCCATCCGTTATTATCTATTGTGGTTGCCGTGTTTACTGTTTACTCCTGGATTAGTTTAATGTTTCCAACATCTTCCTGTGTAGTTCCACTAAAATATATGTTATCTTCAAACAAGATCCCTTTTTGCAAAAGTTGAGATAATTGCATATTACATTAAGAGCGGCATCAAATCACAGTGGCAAAACAATGGTTCGTTCCATGGGTAGCAATAAATTCAAATGCAAAACAATATCATTACTTGCATCATCACAGTTCCAGTGCTTCATTACAACACCAGGATTTGATTTTTGTTCTTCTTCTGCTTGTTATTCCCCTTCATCACTTGGTTCAATAACAGACAAGCTTCGCCTTCAATGTAAGATTTGGCATGTCAATTAGGGAGCACAAGTATAGCACTAAACAACAACAATAGTTTTTTTATGACAGTAGCAAAATAGAGGGAAACAGTTGTGAAATATCATTATCTTACCTCAATGGGATATTACGGTGCACATACATATAGGAAGTCTGATATCCTTTTGTGCAGTTCACTAAAATCAAGCAACATTACCATATAATTAGCAAAACATGTGAAAGCACATTGCACAATCATGTGTAAGAAGGCTGGTACTGAGCTCTCATGAGGCAGAATTCAAACAACTCACACGAAGAAGATTTGAAACAAATGCACCAACATGGATAGGAAGTCCGATCTCCTTTTGTGCAGTTCCACTAAAATCAAGAAATCAAGCAACATTGTCGGTGTGACATTTTAGTTGAACTGTGGCATTGCAGTGCACCAAAAGGTCGCAATAGCAACGAGGTGAGGTAGATATCCCTGTTTGCATAGAGGTACAAAGGAAACAATTACTGGCCAATAACGATGGATGACACATATGCCCACAAAAGAAGCAGCTAACTTATCTAACTGGGAAAGAAAGCAGGACAGTAGCATTTCTCAAACAGTGGCATTGATTCCTAAAAACAAAGATATTATATTAAGAATAACATTCGTTAAACATGTAATTTGCTTTTAACAGTGGCATTGCTTCAATTTTCCAGCGGCATTATTAGATTAACAATGTGCACCCACGGATGTATAAAGGGGTGATGCAGAGTCTGTTGCAACAAAGAAACAAGGAGCATATGTGTGTTGGTCCCATTTTTCTTCTCTTTAGACACCTTTCTCTCTGTGAGGCAGCAAATCTAGTCCTACTCAAACTCTACAGCCTTGCCCCACCCGCTAGTTTCTTTTTTGACCAACAGAGCGGTTTGATAGCCAGTCTGTACTACTTTCCCCCTTCCTTTCCTCTTTGAACCACGTCCTAGATTCATGCTATACAACTCCCCCCTTCTTTCTTGTTTGATCCAACACCTAGATTCGAGTGTAGAAGCGAAAAAATCCACATGCAGCTAGAGCAATGCCTGTTTCAAAGTAAGTTATACCTTAGGGTTGTCGGGATGTGGCTCGATGGGCGGCGGGAGGTGAATCTGCACACACTATGTACGACATCGAGGAAGAAGGGGTCCGAGGCCCTCCCGCGTCACTGCTGGGTGAAAGAGAACAACGCCGTCGGTAGTGAATTCCCTCCCTCGTCGACGGTGACAGCTTTAACGTTGTGCCTACTCCGCTTCCCTGGCTGATGGGATCCTACCGGCTCATTGACCAACAGTGAGGGGGAGAGAGAGAGAGAGAGAGAGAGATAGAGAGAGGCTAACACAGTCTTGTTTAGATCTGAAGAGGGTGAGAGAGTGTGAAGAGAGCAATAACAAGCGCTGAGGCTCGAACATGTATATATATATATATATATATTGTAGTGGTTTTATTTTTTCTCCATAAAAATCATTTTAAATTGTGGACAAAACGGAACTCTTTATTTAACGTAACAGTGAAGAAAACTACTATGATCAATTAACGCTCCATGGCTCCCGCTCGCACTATCCATCGTTCATGTGTGGTACACGACCCTCCATTAAGTGAACAACCACGGAACCACACACAAGTCAAAATATCGAAAAGGTGGGCTGCACCATCCTCCAATTTTAAATATTTTCCAGAAATTCAATTTAATTATTTTGTATGTACACTTTGCCCTCTTCCAATAATTTTGGGCACTTGTATTCGGCCTAAATCAGTGTGCCACCGTATCTCGTACTACCTTCGTCCGGGTTTTTACGCCACATAATATTTTTTGTCAAAGTTTGACCACATTATTTAACTAGTAAACAACTAATACATGCCAAACAAAAATAATATTATGGCTTCTTTTTTATGTAGTTATATACTAGTATTTTTTATCAAAGTTTGCCAACATAATTAACTAGTGGAAAAAAATTTCAGAACCAACATAATTAATACGGTTGGTGACCGTATGCATACATTTTTTGCCAGTACATTTCTTTATTTCATCAACGACATTTTGATACATGGAAGTACATTCACCAATTCTTTGCTAGGAGACCAAGACTAAAGAAAACAAGAACCACAATTAGGCATTTTAAAAGATATCCAATTTCCATAACTGCTCCCACTAATAGGATTAATATCTTCTGTATGTCTTAATTGTAGATTTGTGGCTTCTCGAGCTTGCACACTTCTTTCTTATTTGATTCTAAAGAAGTAGACGCTGCTTCACATCTAATATCATTTGTAGTCTCATCTATAGCCTCTATTCTAGCAAGGAGTGCACGAGCATCTACCAAATTCGTGCTATCAACATATCGATGTATTCTTCTTCCCAATACCAAAACTTCCATCCATCCTACACACAAATTTGAGTATAATTAAGCTACCGAACATGCGCCGAATACGGGAGCATAGCCGAATCAAAAGAAGTACGCACCTTATATTTTTGGCACTTGATGAACACCCATCCGGGATGTTCAGGCGTGGTCGAAATGTGGCGCAGTGGGCAGTCATCGCACTTTATTAGCGGCAACGGTGAACCGACTAGCCTTAAGGCCAGGGCCGAGCACGGATGGTGGCCGGCCGTGTCTTTGCCGCGAACTGCCGACAGGATAGATCCGAGCGGCTAGAGGCGGATTCAGTACCTGCATGCAACATGGAGGCGTTGCCATTGTAGCGCGACCCGGTACCCGGATAATCCATGGCAAGGCACAATCGCAGGTGGTCGGGATGTGCCAAATCCGAAAGCCGCGTGCGTCAAATCCTGCGGCCGCAGATATACCGGTTGACCGTTGGCGCTGGGACAAGAGAGGCACAGGTCTGGCCGTCATGTTGTGGTCGGCTGGGCTAGTGTGCGAGGCAGCGACTATGTCCCCGATGGATGTGCGTGTACCTCTTCTTTTCTTGTACGTACTCCATTTATCTCACTTCCTATGGTTTCCCACTCCTATGATATTCCTATTCTATGAATCTATGTGTGTGCATGTGTGTGTGTGTTAGATAGAGCGAAACATCGACCTATAGAGAGATGGTGTGTACTAAGATATAGTCGCGAGAGAGTTGGTGCATCCTCTTGTTTCTGGGCGTCCGGTTCGGACAGCTGCCATGCCCGATCTTGACCGCTTTGGCCCACCGAAACCCCCTCCATCGCCCAGGGCACTTCCCACTCGAAACCGTCAGCGTTGCTCTATTGAGTCGGTGCTGCATTCATGCCCGAGCAGAGCGGACGCGGCCTCTTACTGGCGCCTGCTTGAAGGGAGTAGCAGATTGAACGCAGAGTGATGGTTACTTCGTCCATCCAACTTACTGCCAGGTCTATGTTATTTGACGGCTCATTGGTCATTATTATTGAGTCGATACGACTATGTTGAGTCTCAGTTGTACTGTACACTTTACTTTGGTCCATGACACGAGCAATCGGATGCTGGATATACCATGTTTCAGCGAAAGGAGGTAGAATGATTTCGGAGCAAGGAACCACGCCGTAGAGCGTCTGCACTCTTTTTCTTTTTTCTATTCTGTGATAAAACTATAATTTTCCCCACTCTTACACCGGAGTGCGAAAGCAGCTAAACGCGGCAGCTTAGTGATTACATGGCCCACCTCACACTAACACCATATTTTTTGGACACCGTGCGACACCTAACTCTTTAGTACACAGTACTATAATTTCCCAGTGAGATGAAATTCTACAATGCTATGAAGCTTTCAGCTTGGTTTAATGTATCTTGCGTCCAAGGTTGCCCCGTTGCAACATTCCGCCAGATACAAAGGAGACTAACATGCATGCTATTGCATCTCAATCATTCACAGATCATAGCCAATATGTACTCCCTCCGTTCCAAAATAAGTGTCTCAACTTTATACTAACTTTAGTACAAAGTTGTACTAAAGTTGAGACACTTATTTTGGGACAGAGGCAACTAAAGAAAAAAATGATCGTTGCAATTCCTAGGCCTTGAACCCTAAACCCTAAACAAGTTTTAATTTGCTGGCGAGGTTGATCATTCCAAAGGAAAGAAGTTTGCAATACATTGACCATTCGATCATTTTGTACAGTTTCACTAAAATCGAGCTGAGCATCCCTGTAGGCAAAGAAATTGAAGACGTGTGATTAGAATAAGATTAGTGGAACTAGTTGATGAGACATAAACTCATCACAAATAGAAGCCGGTAGAGGTACGTGCGGGGCAAAGAAGTAGAGAAATATCCACATGCAGTGATGTGGGGAGCTGGGGCAGTGGAGCAAGCTGGCTGTAAAGGAAGTTGTACCTGAGGGACGTTGGAATGTAGCTAGGAGGGTAGCGGAGGCTGCATCCGCCCGCAACGCGGCAGTGAGCAAGGGGTGAAGGCAACCGCGCCGGAGCTTTGTGAGAGAGAACGGCGGGGACCCATAATCAGGATGCGCCAATAGTGGGTTTTCGCCCTCGCCGACGGTGACCACGTCTACACAAAACAACCTCCCCTTCCCCCAGCGGATGTGATCCCCCCGGATGTGTGACTAGAGATGTGGCCACAGTCGTTTTGTGCGAGAGAGTGTGAAGAGAGCAACCGCAACAAGCAACCGTGTAGGCTCTTAGCTATGTTGACCATCTCTCGTTGAGATATCCCATTCGTCTCTCTCCCTCTCTCTCTCTCTCTCTCTCTCTCTCTCATCTCTCGTGCTTTCTCTTTCTCTCATCACACACAACCCTCTATGCATGTTTGTCTCGAATATGTACACATACCATTTGCATGCCCTCCAAAAGTACAAAATACGCCAACCACACATTCACGCATGTTACATCTTATTATCATGTACTCCCAATGATCTAACAAAAGGCATACATTCACTTTTACTCCGCATCCAAGATTTTTTTTGGATTAAAACTACAAAGAGTGTGAAAAAAAAATATTTAAGAAAATAAACATATACAATACTACAAAGTTATGCATGAAAGTTAATTGCATGGTGCATCCAATGATATTTGTTCCGTATTGTGAATGTTTATATTTTTCTCCTATAAAATTAGTAACGGTAAAGAGAAACGAAGGTCATATCTCTTTCTCTCTCTCCACCGCACACCCCCTCTATCTACACCACTTTCACGTACATACACAAACTATCTCTAGGTCCTCTAAAAGTACATCCCGGACATATTCAAGCGTGACGGTCATTGTATTTCAAGCGAAAGCACAATACGATCACTGGACTTCAGAATATGCTCATTACGGTCACCGTATACATTTTGTGGTGATTATACGGTCTCAAGCTCACCGTACTGCACTGTATTTTGTTGAGGACACTGATGGTCATTGTATTTGAAGCGTGCTCCGTATTTTTTGATGACACTAACTGTCAAGGTTTTGTCATGGCAGATGTCCTCGTGAAAGGACTTAGTCGTGAGGCCATCACCGCTAAGTAGTAGCTTGAACGGGGTTGATCGGAATCGAGAGACAAGGGTTTACCCAGGTTCGACCCCTCATGGTGGAGGTAAAAGCCTACTCCTGCTTGATTGGTATTGCTGATGATCTCGATTACAAGGTGCGACTTGGCTAACCTAGTATTCGAGAGCGTGTAACTTAGTCTTTCTACCTCAGGGGCTCGCTTTTATATACAGGTTGAGGCCCTGGGCTTACAACAGAGTCCGGGTCATAGTACAACCCGTGCCCTAGTCAAAATCCTCATGTCTTGTTTCCTAAGTAAAAGAACTACGGTGTCCCTCTGGTGATGAGACGCCGCCTTCAAGTACTGGCCCGTAAGCCGGCCCACTCTATGAGTCGCCCCACAGGCCTTGAAGTCTTGAACGTCACAGCCCATCTTGAGTCTTGCTCTTCAAGCGGCCATTGGATAACCCATCCCTAAACGGGCAGGTCATACTGTGGGGTCATATCCCCAACATTAGCCCCCAGATTGATTTGAATTCATTCATATCAATCTTAAAATAATTCCGGCTCATCTTCGTTTGAATCTGCATCATGACCGGGTCATAAGCTCCGGGTTAAAATACCTTCACACTTGCCATTTTTTATCCCTTTCAATCATGACTTCATCTTCTAGAATTCCAGGAGCTCAATCGTGACATCACAACGAATCTTTTATGTATATCCGTCAAACCCGAAAATCAAGGCGTCCCATACTCAAAAAGTTACTGCACCTCCTCTATTATCGCTCCTGCCTTTCCATCTTCTCCTTGCCTTATAAATGCACCTGTGGGGTTTTCCTTTTCACTTTTACCGCTTCGTTCCCCACTTCTTCTTCATCCTCGCGCTCGAGCTCACACGTGACCGAAATGACGCCGTTCTTCCTTGAGCTCGCTGACCACCTTGACTGCGACCGCGGCGCCGCCCAAGTCATCGCCGGAGCCTGTCAGAGCATCCCGTCCGCTTTGCTTTTCAAACAGGTATCCCGAAACCTCCTTGTTTAGATCTAGAATGTCCTATCAGTAGTTCATCAGAGTTCATCCATGTTCGTCGTTGTCCCTCAGCTAGCAGATCTAGATCCCCCTTAGTAATCCACAGAACTATGCTGCCTGCTTTAACCGCACCATTTTTGAATCTAGAAACTACACATTATTGATACGTCTCCAACGTATCTATAATTTTTTATTGTTCCATGCTGTTATATTATCAATCTTGGATGTTTTATATTCATTTACTAGAAATGTTATATCATTTTTTGGGACTAACCTATTGACATAGTGCCCAGTGCCAGTTGCTGTTTTTTGCTTGTTTTTTTTACTTCGCAGAAAATCAATACCAAACGAAGTCCAAATGCCACGAAACTTTTTGGAGAATTTTTGCTGCCCAGAAGACACACGGGAGGCCAAAGAAGTGCACCAGAGGAGGCCCATGGGGCCCACTAGGCACCAGGGCACGCCAGAAGGCCCAAGTGCGCCCTAGTGGGTAGTGGGCACCACGGGAAGTTTCTCCACCGCCTATCATCTCTATAAATACTCTAAAATCCCCAAAACCCTAGGAGAGTCGAGAGACAACAGTTTTCGCTGCCGCAAGTTCCAGAACCATGAGATCCAATCTAGCGGCCTTCTCCGGCACACTGCCAGAGGGGTCAATGATCACGGAGGGGTTCTTCATCAACACCCTTGCCCCTCCTATGATATGTGAGTAGTTTACTACAGACCTACGAGTCCATAGGTAGTAGCTAGATGGCTTCTTCTCTCTTTTTGATCTTCAATACAATGTTCACCTCGATGTTCTTGGAGATCTATTTGATGTAATGACTTTTTACGGTGTGTTTGTTGGGATCCGATGAATTGTGAGTTTATGACCAGTTCTATCTATGAATATTATTTGAGTCTTCTCTAAACTCTTTTATGCATGATCTTTATAGCCTCGTATTTCTTCTCCAAAACTTTGGTTTGGTTTGGCCAACTAGATTGATTTTTCTTGCAATGGGAAGAGGTGCATTGTGATGGGTTCGATCTTGCGGTGCTCAATCTAAGGATAGAAGGAGACATGACACGCATGTATCGTTGCCATTAAGGATAAAAATATGGGGTCTATTCCTACATGAATAGATCTTGTCTACATCATGTCATCGTTCTTATTGCATTACTCCCTTTCTTCATGAACTTAATACAATAGATGCATGCTGGATAGCGGTCGATGTGTGGAGTAATAGTAGTAGATGCAGGTAGGAGTCGGTCTACTAATCTTGGACGTGATGCCTATATACTTGATCATTTCCTTGGATATCGTCATAATTATTCGGTTTTCTTTCAATTGCCCAACGGTAATTTGTTTACCCACCGTATGCTATTTTCTTGAGAGAAGCCTCTAGTGAAATCTACGGCCCCCGAGTCTATTTCCTATCATATTAAAACCAAAAACACCTTGCTGCATTTTTTTCTTTCCTTATTTTATTTTGTGTTTTTGTTAGATCTATTTATCCAATCTCATACAATTTAATCTATCTCAATACCGAGGAGGGATTGACAACCCCTCTAACGCGTTGGGTTGCAAGTATTTGTTATTTGTGTGCATGTGTTGTTTACATAGTGTGGGTGGATCCTCCTACTGGACTGATAACCTTGGTTTCATAACTGAGGGAAATACTTACAATTGCTATGCTGCATCATCCTCTCCTCTTCGGGGAAATACCAACATAGATCCAAGCAATCAGGAAGAATTTCTGGCACTGTTGCCGAGGAGGGTCAAGTCTTCCGTTCACGTGTCAATCTCTGGCACCGGCAAGACGCCATCAACATCTATCAACTACCCAGTCACAAATCTCATCTCCTTGCAGTTTACTTTATTCGCCATTTGCCTCTCATTTTCATCTCCCCCACTTCTAAAACGTTTTCAGAAAAACACAAAAATATTTGCCTGTTTATTTGCCCTCTTTTTTGTTTGCCTTTTCTCATTTGCTATCTTTGAACCTATTATCATGAGTGATTTTGGTATGGCAGAAACAGATGATGGCAGAACTCCTAAAATTGACGTTCTGGTAATCTGGATGCTAAAACTTTTGTTTTGGGACAAGGGAAAGGATAGGAAAAGGTGCCATCCAAGAATTATTTAATTGTGTTGGAATTTTGACTTGTGATGATGCTCCTATACTTAAAAGAACTAAAACTTATGCGGAAGCTATTTCAACACTAGTTATGAAACTTGGGAATAGATTTATTCGCACGCATCCTACCTTGCAAAGATTGTTTTATGATCTACCTGTAATAAAGGATCCTAGAGCTAAGAAAATAGCTACCCTTGTTCTTATGAATGAATTTGATTACATAGTACGGGAAACTAGAGAGATCTTTGATTTTTATGGTATGAACCATGAAAAATTGGTAATAGATGAGATCCTTTACAATAGTGATTATGTTCTAAGACATTTTCTTGGCAATGATCGCATCTTTGATGAGAAGCTTAAAAGGAAGTTCCTGTTTTGGATATGATCCAACAAGTTTTCAATGATGTTAATCAACAATATTCTTGGATTCTAGCCGGTAATCAAAGGGGATTTGCAAATGGACAACTTGATAATGCTAAAATTTCTTTGGATAATGTGTTTCAAGTTATATTTGTAAAACCTCCTGATAAAAACACATCTATAGAAAATAAGAAGAAAGATGACAACTCTTGAATCTATGCATTATTCCTATCTGGGGGCATAAAACAATAACGCTTGTTGGGAGGCAACCCAATGAATAAATTTTTTCTTTTTGTTTCTGTTTTAGTGTGTTTCCACAATTATTCCTCTGTTATGATTGTGTTTCTTATGTTTTAGTTAGTGTTTGTGCCAAGTAATGCCTTTAGGATGGCTTGGGTGATAGTTGATTTGATCTTGTTGGAAAACAGAAACTTTTATGTCCAGTAGCAGAATTGTTAAAAATCACTGGGGCGACGAAAAACTCTGAATTTTTTTACACGAGATTGATATATGAATTGCCTTTGTTTTCCTAGTGTTTCAGAAATTTTGGAGTTACAGAAGTATGAGCAAAGTGCGAGTCTTTACGGAATGTTCTGTTTTTGACAGATTCTGTTTTCGTTGCATTGTGTGCTTATTTTGATGAATCTATGGACTATACCGGGGGTATTAGCCAAGGCAAAGTTAGAATATAGTAGGTATAATGCAATAACAAAATATGAATGGGTTTGTAATAGTACCTAAAGTAAAGATTGGTTTTCTTGTACTAACGAATCTCACAAAGGTTTTTGGTAAGTTTTGTGTGATTGGAGTTTTCAAGTTTTGGATGAGATCACGATGGATGAAGGAATAAAGAGTGAAAAGAGCCTAAGCTTGGGGATGCCCATGGCACCCCAAGGTAATATTCAAGGAAAACCAAGCAACTAAGCTTGGGGATGCCCCGGAAGGCATCCCCTCTTTCTTCTAACGACCATCG
Organism: Thinopyrum elongatum; assembly: GCA_011799875.1. Classification (NCBI taxonomy): domain Eukaryota; kingdom Viridiplantae; phylum Streptophyta; class Magnoliopsida; order Poales; family Poaceae; genus Thinopyrum; species Thinopyrum elongatum. Next base: position 117,142,297 of record CM022301.1, on the reverse strand, counting down.
GTAATTTTACTTGGAGGTATATTTTTACTCGTCACATATCATGAGTTTTGCTTGGAGCGTCTTGTATTATATGAGTCTTCGCTTGTTTTGCCTTTTAGTTTGTCAAAATCATCCTTGCTGGACACACCTATTTGAGAGAGCCATAATGATGCTATGATTTATTATAATTGCTCTATGTGCTTCACTTAAAAAAAATTGAGCTATGGAATTGCTCTAGTACTTCACTTATATCTTTTTGAGCACAGTGGTGCTTTAATTTTGAAGAAATAACCTCTTGTGCTTCACTTAGATTATTTTGAGAGTTAGTAAAATTTTAAAGAAATATCCTCTCAATGCTTCACTAATATTATTTTAAGAGATGATTTTTTTTCAAGAAATATGTGCTCTCATGCTTCACTTAAATTTATTTGAGAGCTTTGTTAGAAGCAATGGTAAAATATGAAATTAGTCTCGAAGTGATAGATATTCAAGAGGGATATAATAAAAACTTTAATGAAGATCATTGGATATTATAAACTTGATTCCTTGTAATAGTTTTGAGATATGGAGATAGTAATATGTGAGTCATGTTGGTGAGTAATTATGCTTTATTAAGAATATTAGTGTTAAGGTTTGTGATTCCCTATGCAAGCATGGAAGTCAATAGTTATGCAATGAAGTTACATCCTACTTGTGGTGCATTATTCGGTGTTAGTTATGTTTAATGCTCGTTTTTGTTTTTTGGTTGGTTGCTTCTCAATCTATTCGCTAGCCTTTCCTTGTACTAAGCGGGAATACTACTTCTGCATCCAAACTCCTTAAACCAAGTTGCGCCAAATGAGTCCACCATACCTACCTATATGCGGTATTTCGTTGCCATTCCAAGCAAATTTGTATGTGCCAACTCTAATTTTCAAAATAAATTTCCTTTTTGTGTGACTGTACCGCTCATCAAGTGGTAGGGGGTGGCCAATATTTTCCATGCTAGATATTTTATTCTCAAGATGAGTGTTTATTCACTTGTCATTGCACGAGAGTGTGGCAAGGTAATAGAGATGCCCAGTCCCGAAATGAAAAAATATATTATTTTATGTTGTTAAATAATAAATTCCTTGGAAAGTGTTGGTATGGAAGGCACCCGTGGATATGGCTAGCCATGGATTGTGAAAGAATGGTGGAAAAAGGAATAAACTTTATTTTATGTTTGGGAACCGCCTATGATCTATCTATCATGGAAAGTATTGGGAATTATCAGTCATTTTTGTTGACAGGAAAACCATGCCTCTCAAAACAATTTTATCTCTCAATTTAAGCGTTGAGCTTTGGCACCTCTACGAATCTCTGCTTCCCTCTATGAAGGGCCTATCTATTTACTTTTATGAAAATTTTATTTTATTGAGTCTTCATCTTCTCTTATAAAGCACCAACTAGGGAACACTATTATCATACTTATGCATTGGGCATAGTTAATATTCGAGTGTTTTTCATGAATGGATCAATGATTGAGCATAATGGGCTAGGGATAGCTTTCTTTAGTGTTGATATTCTGAAAGACATGGTTGCTTGTCGATTTGCTTGAGTATTGATGTCCTCATGTCAAATATAGACTATTGCTTTGAATCATCTAAAATTCCAAATGTCCATGTTACAAAAGAAAAGAATATTGATGAACATGTTAGGTAGCATTCCATATAAAAAATTCTGTTTTTACCATTTACCTACTCGAGGACGAGCATGAATTAAGCTTGGGAATGCTGATACGTCTCCAACATATCTATGATTTTTTATTGTTCAATGCTGTTATATTATCTATATTGGATGTTTTATATTCATTTACTAGCAACTTTATATCATTTTTTGGGAATAACCTATTGACATAGTACCCAGTGCCAGTAGCTATTTTTTCTTGTTTTTTACTTCGCAGAACATCAATACTAAACGGAGTCCAAATGCCTCAAAACTTTTTGGAGAATTTTTTCTGCCCAGAAGACACCCAGGAGGCCAAAGAAGTGCACCAGAGGAGGCCCGTGGGGCCCCCTAGGACTCAAGGCACGCTTGAAGGCCCAGGCGTGCCCTGGTGGGTACTGGGCACCACGAGAAGCTTCTCCACCGCCTATCAGCTCTATAAATACTCTAAAATCCCAAAAACCCTACGGGAGTCGAGAGAAAAGAGTTTCCGCCGCTGCAAGTTCCAGAACCACGAGATCCAATCTAGAGGCCTTCTCCGGCACTCTTCCGGAGGGGTCAACAATCACGGAGGGGTTCTTCATCAACACCCTTGCCGCTCTGATGATGCGTGAGTAGTTTACTACAGACCTCCGGGTCTGTAGGTAGTATCTAGATGGCTTCTTCTCTCTTTTTGATTTCCAATACAATGTTCTCCTCGATGTTCTTGGAGATCTATTTGATGTAATGACTTTTTGCGGTGTGTTTGTTGGGATCCGATGAATTGTGAGTTTATGACCAGTTCTATCTATGAATATTATTTGAGTGTTCTCTGAACTCTTTTATGCATGATCTTTATAGCCTCGTATTTCTTGTCCGAAACTTTGGTTTGGTTTGGCCAACTACATTGATTTTTCTTGCCATGGGAAGAGGTGCTTTGTGATGGGTTCGATCTTGCGGTGCTCAATCTCAGTGATAGAAGGAGATATGACACACATGTATCATTTCCATTAAGGATAAAAAGATGGGGTCTATTCCTACACGAATAGTTCTTGTCTACATCATGTCATCGTTCTTATTGCATTACTCCGTTTCTTCATGAACTTAATACACTAGATGCATGCTAGATAGCGGTCGATGTGTGGAGTAATAGTAGTAGATGCAGGCAGGAGTCGGTCTACTAATCTTGGACGTGATGCCTATATACATGATCATTGCCTTGGATATCATCATAATTATTCGCTTTTCTATCAATTGCACAATGGTAATTTGTTTACCCACCGTACGCTATTTTCTCGGGAGAAGCCTCGAGTGAAATCTACGGCCCCTGGGTCTATTTCCTATCATATTAAAACCAAAAATATCTTGCTGCATTTTTTTCTTTGTTTATTTTATTTTGTGTTTTTGTTAGATCTATTTATCCAATCTCATACAATTTAATCTATCTCAATACCGAGGAGGGATTGACAACCCCTCTAACACGTTGGATTGCAAGTATTTGTTATTTGTGTGCAGTTGATGTTTACGTAGTGTGGGTGGATCCTCCTACTGGATTGATAACCTTGGTTTCATAACTGAGGGAAATACTTACCGTTGCTGTGCTGCATCATCCTCTTCTCTTCGGGGAAATACCAACGCAGATACAAGCAATCAATTATCTTTGAATCTGTCAAATAGAGCAGCGGGCGTTTCCACTTTGATTCTTAGGTCTGAGGAATATTTTCTTTTTTTCGTCATTTTGTAGATCCATAGGTGTAATTGCCTCGCTAGAAACTTGTTTGTCTGGCACTCAGCTGAAAAACAGAGTCCTCAATTTAAGATGAGCTGCCTTATGTCTTGCCGGCTCATTATTGAATATCATAACTCTCCTATCTTGGAAGTCATAATCATTCATCTGTTAGGCCGGATTGTAACTTTGGCGACTCATTAGTAATTGAATAACCATGTTGAGTCACCCTTAACCATAGTCACTTTATTGTATTGCCAACTTATCATATAACCATCTGGTGACTTATCATTCATAAATGGCCCGCCGTTTTATACTTTGTCCGCAGTTCTTAATCTTTAGGCGACTCATTATGTCGAAAACCGTGACTTGCAACTGGGCGAGGTCTCGAGTATCCACCCTCATGCTCAATGACCGTGTGACTCAAGGTCTTTTGCCGGCTCAAGATGCAGTTGGCTGGCGTGTCCCAGAAGGAGAAAATCCCCCCAGCCTGATCAAGGAGAGATTGTTATTTTTGTAGACCATCTCCAAAGGCGCTTCTCACCACCTGGCTCAAAATTCCTTAGAGATTTCCTTAACGTCTTCGACCTCTGTCCCCAAGATATTGGTCCGACTCGATGACCAATTTATGCCAACTTCAAGTATTTTGTACGGTCTATCTTCAGATAGAGCCTACTATTACTCACTTTCGGGAGTTTTTCTATATCAATCATAAAACCGAGTGCGCAGATGGTCCTAGCGGCAAACTTCATGGGTGTCACTTCAGAGACAAAAGAATTGTCCTTTTCCAGAGGTCAAGCTGGCCAGTCATAGGATAGGATGGAATGCAACATGGTTTTACTGCAAGAACACTGCTCCCACCGATGAGGACCTCCTGCCGGGTTATAGGCCGGATCGCCTTAATGCAACCATTGCCTTTGAGGGTTGGGGTACTGACGAAGAACGACAAAAAGTCACCCCTTCTATCCCAGGCTAAGAGCCTTCAAGGCAAACGGCCTCACCGGAGTTGACCTGATCCGGTGCTAGATCAGCTGGCGGGTTCAGCCATTAAGTTGAAGGACCGACTTAATGTGCAATTATTCTGGTGAGTTAACTGACATGCCACGCTTCAGTCAAGTCGATTTAACTGAAGCTGAGATTAAAAAGGCCACCAAGAAGTTATTGGGCGAGCCCCAGGAGAGATGCAACAAAACTGGGCTTGCTCCCTTTTGTCTGAAGAATCTTGTGCCCCTAGTAAGCACCTTTGCATTTTTCTACCTCTGACTTATTTTGGACTTGCTTATTATAATATTAACTCCCGGCTTATCACCACTGTAGGCGACTGATGTATTCTAGAGGAGGAAAGAATCACGCAAGTCCAAAGCCGCCCCAGCTTCAAAAAGAAATAAGCCAGCTGATGAAGATGAGACATCGGTTGGAAACGAGTCAGAGGTAGAACTTGACTCTCTCGGCCGTCTTTGTATTGAACTTGCTGACACCTCCACTTCTTACGAGCACTCCGAGGGTAGTCAAGCCAGCGACGTTGAGGTAATTTCCATCTCCTCCGGCTCGGAATCTTTTGTCCCCAAGAGATCAAGAAGAGTCGTCAGGAAGGTGCCCTTTTCTCATCCACTTGCTCATTTAGACCCAAAATTTCTTTTGAAGAAAATGCAGCAAACCAGCAAGCGCAAGCTTCGAAGCAATTCCAGAGAATTGACTGCCGGGTTATCACATGAGCCGGCTGCTCAAAAAACGGCGGGTTGAGCTGCCTCACAGTCCTACCTCATCTCTTCCTCGAGCTGGACTTATTAGGCAGCCTCTTAATCCTTCTAACTCAAATTATCAGGAATCGGAGCCATCTTCTGGGGAATCAACCGATTCCAAGCTCCCGACTTTCCCCATCAAGCATGGGTGAGTACTTGTAATATCTTTCTTTGCTCTTTGTGACACCTTATCAACTGATAAATGTTTGTATTTGGATCAGGGCCAATGCCAAGAAGAAGGCCGGCGAGCGTCTGCCGCTCCCACTGTTACTGACGCTCAAGATCTGCCACAGGGTAACCCGGAAATTCCGGCTACTCATACGAGCATGGATAACCCGGACCATGAACCAGAGATGATTCCTGAGCCGGTTTTGACAGATATGCCGCCGACGAATGAAAAGGCAAATATCATTAACTAGTAGGTTGGGCCAGATGAGCCAATCGACAATCTCCAGCCGCCAAGCCCTACTCATGCTCCCATCCCTCATCAGGAGGCTGAAGATATTAACCAGATGATGGTTGATACGGAGGTGACCATTACTGGAGAAGGCCAAGGTGCTCCTGATGCTTCAACTTCTCTGGCAAAAATTCCAACCAAAGATGAGCCGGTTATGCAAGATAAGGGGAAGTCCAAGTTGGAGCTGCCTGGCTTCGAGCATATGACTGCTGAAGAGCTGCATCATGAGTTTCTGACCCGGCTATCTGAAATCCGAGATATTGAAACAAACATAATCAACATGCTAAGGAAGAAACATGAGGTATAAAATAACTCGCCTTTCCAATACTCTATGTGTATGCATAGCCCCCAAGGACCGGGTTGTTTATGTAAATGACAAGCCGGTTCTTCAAGTAGGTATCCTTAGCCAGTGAACAAAAAGACATACCATGTAGCCCCCAAGGGCCGGCTCATCTTTATGAGATGAGTCGGGTCTTCTCTTGATATCCTTACTTAAAAAGAACAACTTACATTAGCCCCCAAGTGCCATGTATGTTGCTTGCAACTGCGTGGGACTTAATAATAGTATAAATTTGCCTTATGTAGCCCCAAAGTGTCGGGTCGTGCATCCTTGCCGGCTTGGGACTAAAATGACTTGTATATGAACTGTTTCCCTGTCTTGCTGGAAACTGTGAACACGGCCGAGTCAAAATTGACCGGCTTGAAGAAATATTTTGATCTGGAGCAAAACTTGCGAGTCAAGGCGGAGTCAAGCCTACAGTCCTCCGCAAAGGAACTGGAGAAAATCAAGGTGGCTTTTGATATGGAAAGAGACACCTTCGAGACTAAAAAAGCTACTTTAATCAAGCATGCGGAGGATGTTGAGGCCCGACTTGCAGCTAAGGCACAAGAGTTGGTCGATTGTTGTTTTTGGTACACAACACTTGTTGTATTCCATGAGCCCCTTGCAATATATGAGCCGGCTTAACATTTATGAGTGCTCATCTTGCAGGAAAAAGAGATCCACAAGGCGTCCAAGTGCCCTTGATGAAGTTGAAGGACATATACACGTTGTTGGAGCAGCTGTATTCGGGCAATCTTCGTGCCGTCATGGCTGTGAAGGGCGGCAAAGAGCCGCCGACGCTGGTAAAAGATGTACTTAAACTACTCTCAACCATCCAGAAGCAATTGGAGGATTGGAGGAGATCAGCCGCCCGAGCTGGCGTGATGCAATCATTGAGCCGTGCAAAGGCCTTCTTACCGGAGATGGACCCAGCTAATATGTTTGAAGGATTTCCGGAATTTAATCTGGACGACAGTCAGTTTACTTTGGTGGATTATGCTCGTTGTTTGAAGGAGACGCGCGTGTTGGTGAGTCATCTTGCTGGGGAGCTCAACCTTGCCAAGTATCAGCCGGCATATGATGAATCAAATGTACGAGTCCCCCCGCCAACCTTCGAGCCAGTTGATCTGACTCCAGCACGACGTAAGAACTATTTTGCTCCTGATGTTGACCCAACAATTATCATGCAAGACGATGTTGTTTTCGAGGCTTTAACCAGAATTGACTGGATTCGAGCGAACAATAGCACGAGCAGGAAGAAAAGGCGCAGGATGACCTGGAAGCTTCAAATGCTGGAGTTCACCAAGGTGTCAACCCTGGAAACGACAATCCGGAAGGTGCAAAGTCCGACTTGCAGGAACAAGTTATTCCATGAAAAAACTTTGTTGATATTTGAGCGCTACTGTGGCTATGTAATAGAGTAATAGAAATACTTGTGTTCCTTGGTAGTGCCATCACGCACTTTGATACCTGAAGCTTTATTTTGCGAAAAGACATGAACTAGTTTGGTGTTGTTTGACCCACCCAGGAATCTTTGAAATATCTGCTGCTTCAAATTATGATCTGGCGAGTTATATTTGTGTGAGTCATCAATAATCTGATCTTTGTCTGTATAGTGTTTGCTCAGAATGACTCAGAATATTAATAACCCGCCGACTCATGGTCGATATCAATCGCTGTGATAAAAATAAACCGGTGTATTGATGACCCGGCGACTCAAGGTCAATGTCAATCTGCCTTTGTAAAAAATAAACCGATGTATTAATGGCCTGGTGACTCATGGTCAATATCAATCTTGATCAAAAAAGATAGTCCTGTAAAATAAAGAGTTCAATAAACATATAAATAAAGATATTAAGTCGGCTTTCGAGGCTCGACAAAAAGACTGGCTTTCGAGGCTCGAGTCTTATTTCAATGAAGCTGGCTTCATAGCCTATGGTTTATCCTAGCTTTTTGTAGGCCGGCTCTCTCATGACTTAAGCCAGCGTTTTAACCTTGACAAGTTTAGGGTCATAATAGATTGACTGTCAAGAGTACGCCGGATCATCTTGGTGGATGAGCATCAAGCAAACATGCAGGTTTAACCATGATATATAATGGCATATGCCGGGTCAAGAGGGATGTTAATAGCTGAACTTGATGAGTTGGAAGCCCCCAAGTGACCTATGATCAAGAAATAAAGACTCATGCACAATATATGGGACGAAATGACAGAGGCCCCGAGTTTCGGGGATGCCGGCTTTATTAACATTAATCATAAAAGATATATACACATAGGTATGTACAAAAGTTGGAGCCAGTGGCTCTAAGTGTAGTAAGGACGGAGATGAGCAATATTCCGAGGCCTGTTGGTCTACTCCTCCGACGTACGTGACTTCTTGTATTCACGTATGTCAATCAGATAATATGACCCATTGTTGAGGTTCTTGCTGATGACAAAAGGCCCTTCCCAAGGAGTGAGAGCTTATGCATACCGGTTTGATCTTGTATCAATCGGAGCACTAAATCGCCCTCCTGGAAAGTACGGCTACGGACTCTACGGCTATGATAACGATGTAGGTCTTGCTGATATATTGTTGATCTTGATGCTGCAAAATCATGTTCCTCCTCTAGAGCATCGAGGGAGTCCTGTCGAGCCTGCTCGTTATCTTCTTCAACATAAGCTGCCACTATGAGGGAGTCATGATGAATATTGCTTGGAAGGACTGCTTCAGCACCGTAAACCATGAAGAAAGGTGTATAACCTGTTGATCTGTTGGGGGTAGTCCGTATGCTCCAAAGGACAGAAGGAAGCTCCTCAACCCATTAACCCGGAGTACACTAAAGAGGGACCAAAAGTCTGGGCTTGATGCCTTGTAAAATCTCCTGGTTAGCACATTTTGCCTGGCCATTGGACTGAGGGTGTGCCATAGAGGCCACATCAAGCCGGATGTGCTCTTGTTGACAAAACTTTTTCATGGCTCCTCTGGACAAGTTAGTCCCATTATCAGTGATGATGCTGTGAGGATAACCAAAGCAAAAGATCAACTTCTTCACGAACTTGACTGCTATTTCGGCATCACAATTACTGATAGGTTATGCTTCAACCCACTTAATGAATTTATCAACAACATCTAGAAGATGAGTTTTCTTATCCTTGGATCATTTGAACGAACCGACCATATCAAGCCCCCATACTGCAAAAGGCCAGGTGATGGGAATCATTCGAAGTTCCTGGGCCGGTACATGAGCCTGACGTGCAAACTTCTGACATCCATCACATCTGCGCACGATATCCTCAGCATCTGCATGAGCCCTGAGCCAATAAAAACCGTGTCGGAAAGCCTTTGCAACCAAGGATCTTGAGCCGGCATGATTCCCACAGTCGCCGGAGTGGATCTCATTGAGGATCTCGCAGCCCTCACCAGGGGAAACGCAACATTGAAAAACACCAGTGATGCTTCTTCTGTGCAACTCGCCATGGACAATAGTCATAGACTTAGAGTGGCGAACGATCTGACGAGCAATGAGTTCATCCTCTGGGAGCTCGCCTCGAGTCATATACGCCAAATAAGGAACCGTCTAGTCTAGGGTGGCTCGAAGAACTGCCACCAACTGTGCCTTCGGGTGTTGTATAGCCAGATCTTCTTTGGATGGCAACTTGACAGAAGGATTGTGGAGTACATCAAGGAAAATATTGGGAGGAACCAACTTACGCTGAGAGTCAACTCGTGACAATGCATCAGCCACCTCGTTGAGCCGCCTGTCAATGTGATCTACATAATAACCCTTGAAGTGACCTGTGATGTTAGTCACTGCTTGCTGATAAGCCACCATGAGGGGATCCTTGGAATCCCACTTTCCAGAAACTTGCTGAGTAACCAAATCAGAGTCGCCTAGGCATCTGACCCGGCTAAGATTCATCTCCTTAGCCATACAGAGACCATGGAGGAGAGCCTTGTACTCAGCTGCATTGTTAGTATAGGGAAACATGATCCTTAGAACATAACAAAATTTATCACCTCTTGTGGAAGATAAGATGACTCCAGCTCCTGAGCCCTCCAACTGTCTGAAACCATCAAAGTGAATTGTCCAATAAGTGTTGTCTGGCTTCTCTTTGGGAACCTGAAGTTCAGTCCAATCGTTGATGAAGTCGACCAAGGCTTGAGACTTGATAGCTGTCCGGGGCACATATTTCAGATGATGTGGCCCAAGCTCAATTGCCCACTTAGCAACCTGTCCTGTGGCCTCCCTGTCTTGTATGATGTCTCCCAATGGGGCTGAGCAGACCACAATAATAGAATGCTCCAGAAAATAATGCTTCAGCTTGCGACTCGCCATGAAGACCCCAAATACCACTTTATACCAATGTGGATATCTTTGTTTGGATTCTGTCAAGACTTCGCTGACATAGTAGACTGGCCTTTGAATAGGATATTCTTTCCCATCATCTTTGCGCTCCACGATAACTGCAACACTTACCGCTTTGTTATTGGCAGTAATGTACAGGAGCATAGGCTCCTTGTCGATAGGGCCAGCCAAGACGGGCGGCTCAACCAACTGCTTCTTGAGGGCTTCGAAAGCTTTATTCGCAGCATCACTCCAGACGAAGTTGTCAGTATTTTTCACCATCTGATACAGAGGAATTGCCTTCTCACCGAGGCGGCTTATGAACCGGCTCAAAGTAGCTATACGGCCCACCATACGTTGAACATCGTTGATGTTGGCCGGCTTGGCAAGGGAGGTCACCGCCTTTATTTTCTATGGATTAGCTTCAATGCCTCACTCAGACACCAAAAAACCAAGAAATTTACCTGCAGGAACCCCTAACACACATTTGGCCGGGTTACGCATCATCTTATAAAGCCAAAGATTGTCAAAGGTTTCCTTGAGATCGTCCAACAGTGTTTCCTTATTCTGGGACTTGACCACAATATCATCAACATAAGCATGAACGTTGTGTCCAATCTGATTGTGAAAACAATTATGCACGCTACGTTGATAAGTCATCCCTGCACTCTTAAGCCCAAAAGGCATCGAGACATAGCAGAAAGCCCCAAAAGGTGTGATGAATGCCATCTTCTCCTGGTCCTCAATGGCCATCTTTATCTGATGATAGCCGGAGTAAGCATCCAGGAAACATAAACTCTCACACCCAGCGGTGGAATCAATGATCTGATCAATGCGGGGGACGGCAAACGGGTCTTTGGGACAAGCCTTGTTGAGATCTGTGTAGTCAACACACATACGCCAAGTGTTGTTCTTCTTTAGGACAAGCACTGGATTGGCCAGCCACTCGGGATGAAATGCTTCCATGATGAACCCGGCAGCTAGGATCCGGGCCACTTCTTCCCCAATAGCTTTGCGCCTCTCCTCATTAAAATGATGGAGGTATTGCCGCACTGTTTTCATCTTAGGATCAACATTAAGGTGGTGCTCAGCAAATTCTCTCGGTACATCAGGCATGTCAGAAGGTTTCCATGCAAAGATGTCCCGATTCCCACGGATGAACTCGATGAGCGTGCTTTCCTATTTGGGATCCATGCCAGTCCCAATAGTGAACTGCTGAGATGGCATCTCCTCTTTCTTCTACCAACCATCACTAAATTACTTGGAGCTATATTTTTATTCATCACATGATATGAGTTTTGCTTGGAGCGTCTTGTATTATATGAGTCTTTGCTTTGTTTTATTTTTAGTTTGACACAATCATCTTTGCTGGACACACCTTTTGAGCGGGACACACATTCATTCGTGATTTCTTAGAATACTCTTTGTGCTTCACTTATATCTTTGGAGCTAGGCAGTTGCTCTAGTACTTCACTTATATCTTTTAGAGCACGGCGGTGGTTATATTTTAAAGAAATAATTATACCCTTATGCTTCACTTATATTATTTTGAGAGTTGATAATAGTAATAGCAATATGCATGGGTTATGAAATTGGTCCTAATATGATAGGTATTCAAGAGGGATATAATAAAAACTTTCATGTAGATCACTGAATATGATAAGTTTGATTCCTTGCAATAGTTTTGCAATATAGAGATGGTCATATGTGGAAGTTACTAGTGAATGAGTGTGGTTTAGTCTGGATATTGGTGTTAAGGTTTGTGATTCCCGAAGCATGCACGTATAGTTTCCCGTTATGCTAAGAAGTCGGAGCATGATTTATTATTGATTGTATTCCTTATGAGTGGCGGCCGGGGACGAGCGATGTTCTTTTCCTACCAATATATCCCCCTAGGGGCATGCGTAGTAGTACTTCGGTTCGAGGGCTAATAAACTTTCACAATAAGTATGTGAGTTCTTTATGACTAATGTGAGTCCATGGATTATACGCACTCTCACCTTTCCGCAATTTGCTAGCCTCTTCGGTATCATGCATTGCCCTTTCTCACCTCGAGATGTGGTGCAAACTTCATCTGTGCATCCAAACCCCGTGATATGATACGCTCTATCACACATAAGCCTCCTTATATCTTCCTAAAAACAACGACCATACCTACCTATTATGGCATTTCCATAGCCATTCCTAGATATATTGCCATGCAACTTCCACTGTTCTATTTATTATGTCACACATCATCATTGTCATATTGCTTTGGATGATCATACACTGGTACAGCGAGGTGCTATACACACGGTTTTTAACCCCTTTCCGCGATGGCATTTTGAACCATCACCAAGTGAGTAACTGCGATAGGGGGGTCCTTCCCACACGACCCAGAAACCATCGGGGATAGGGACCCATTATGTAGAGGCCTTGCCAAATATACTCGTATGCGATGCAACACACACCAAATTCTTTCGCACGTGCGGGATTGGTGATTAAACGTTTCTAATAATGCAGTGAACCAAACGGTGTGTCGTAATGAAACGTTTGGGAAACACTATGTAAGGCACATGGGCCAACATATGAACTATGTGCGATATGTGCCCCATCGCACACGAGTTTTCTACAAAACCCATCTGCCATGCAAGACTCCATCGCACACATTTTCCAACAATTACCGTGTGTGATAATGTTCTATCACAAACGATTCAGGAGCCCCTTCGCACACATACAAGTGCTGGAGACCGTTTGTGATTTGTTGTGTATCACCGACGGTTGCGGCAAGAGTGACGTGTGATTTTCCTTTGGGATCCCACACGTTTCCTAAAAAATTTACGACTGGGATTGTATTTTACATTGGGCACGGTTTACTCCGAGCTCTCGTGTGCGATAATGTGATATCACAAACAGTTTCGGAGCCCCTACGCACACGTAGTAGTGCTGCAAATCATTTGCGATCTGCAGTGTATCGCCGACGGTTTAGCTACGATTGACGTATGCTTTCCGATGTGGATCACACACACTCATTTAGTTGAACCGTGTGTGGAGAAATTGCCATGTTAAAACAAAAATATCCCAGTTGAATCGGCATGCAAAAAGCAAATTCGCCACAATATTCAATAGAACAAATATCAATTGAATAAATAGTGTCCACAGGAAGAGCATTCATCAGATTTCGCAACAATTGCAATTGAACAAATGGTAGCAAAATTCCAATGATTTGTCGACATATATATGCATTACATAATTAATCATATTGTACAAAATACGAAGACCTCATCAGATGGAAAACAATGGATCCATGCATATATGTTTAGCGGCTAACTCTTACTCAATGTTTCAGGAGAACGCATGCTGAAATCTTCATTATCACCAGTGGGATTGATGTAGTGATTTAGGAAGAAGTCGCTGATAAATCTCCGAACCATCAGCAATTCACCAGCAGGGAGCGGTTCAGGGGTCCTCGGTTCTAAGATGAGCTACAGTATTTTTAAGATCAGAATGTGCCATATGAGTGGAGTAGAAGATATTAATCAACATAGACATACTGGTACTAATTCGCGAGCATCTTCACAACTATCAGCAGATTTGCAGATGGAGATCATGTGTCTGCAAACATAATATCCACAAAGGTTGGTCCCTGCTTGTTGCTGAGGACACTGAAATTTTTTGTACAGAATTAGTCATGTATCTGTCCTGTTAGGAACAACCTAACCGGTGTTAGATGTATTTTTTTTTCTTTAGACAGAAATAGAAAGAGGTTTGTTTAGAAGCTTGAACATTTTACTAGCATAAGAAAAGGTATTTGTAGACAATTGGATACATTTTCCGAAAATAACGGATTTCGGTGTGTTACCGGAGAAACGATCTCGTGCTGCAGAGGTAGTTCCCTCTTGAACAGGTTCCCTGGTTTAGTTTTCCACAATGCGAACACACTGCAAATGAAGATGAATTTTCACAATATCAATTATTGAACCAGATATGAATGCAAATTAATTTCAACATCATAGAATTCAATACCTATCCATGAATTGCTGAAGATGCGTCAGATCCTGAGCGTTTGTTGACTCTCTGAGAGAATCCATGTAGTAAACTGTGTTCTTGTATGGAACAATGAATACCAATATCTAGTGATTGCTACATATTAAGAAAACCATGAACTTACAAATTGTGTTGAAATCTGAAAGACAATCAGTGTATGCGTGGTTGTTTACTTGACTTACCGTTCATGATATGGCTAGAGAAATGATTCTGCATGGGACGTGTTTTCGAAGATACGGACGATCATATTAATGGCCCACTCCCGTGCATCCTTACCATCTAATGTTGTGCCATTTGCTAATGCAGGATCTATGAAATACACACTCTCCCTTTTTCTTCTCTGCGCGTTCAATCCCCTGAGAGGAATAAAATGCAGTTAGCTGTTTATCATTTACAGCCTTGTATGGAGAAGTTGATCAGAGTTTGTTAAGTACTTACAAAATCAAGCATCTAACAAGAGTGGCATCGAGCTCGTTGAAGTTGAAGAAGAGATGTAAGTCCTCGAAACTCACACTAATGGAACCAGCATCGTGTCAGAAATGATCTCTGTTGTAGTGGACTAGCAGAACATGATGACCTGCTGACATTTGATCCATGCAATATTTATGTAACTCGCGGCAACTGGAGCTGCACTCATCAAAGTATTCACCAACAAGAAATGGCTGGCCATGGACGTAATTGCATGCTTCAAGTACATCTTCTTTATTTGTAGCAAGCAGCAAAGTTTTTTCTTCATCATCCATGCCGTCAGAAATAATATTACTCCCCGATTCGAACAACTTGCTGTTAATTTGGTTCTAGGCGATGAGTGCTTTAAGTAAGAGGCAATCGTTCTCTTTCTTCTTCGCTCTCATGGTGTGCTTCCTCATGGGTGCAGCCTTTTTGCCCGCTTCCTTCTTGGTACTTGAAGCACTTCTGGTACAACATCTGGTTGGCCGAAAGGCAGGCTGCCGAGCAGACGATGAAGCTTCGACGGACTGCTTAGCAGGCGGTGAAGCTTCGACGGACTGCTTAGCATACGGTGAAGCTTCGACGGACTGCTTAGCAGATGGTTTAGCTATGCCGGACCGCTGAGCTGGCAGTGCTGCTATGACAGATTGCTAGGCTGTAGGAGCAGATGCATCGGACTGCTAATGATCCATTGAAGCTGTGTCGGGTTTCTACGCTGGTGGTGCCAACTTGTCGGTGTGCTGAGGAGGCCATGCCAACGCGTTGGTTTGCTGAGCAGGAAGTGCTGGCGCATTGGTATGCTGATCACGCGGCTGCGGACCGACGGACTAATGAGCAGTTGGTTCTAGACCTACAGACTGCTTAGCAGGCGGTTCCGAAGCATCAGACTGCTTAGCAGTCCGTTCCACCAGGTTGGTCTTCTGAGCATGTGCTGCAGCTGGGTCTCCCCTGCTTCAGCGACCGGCATCTGAACCGGTGGTGCGTCTTCAGCAGTTGTAGGCCTTGCCACTGGCTGCTCTGGGGTGGACGATGACATGGGTGCATTTGAGATCTCGTTTGCTATATTTGAGTCATTTTTGGCACACACACACATATATAAATAGTCGCAACTACACGTGGGTGTTAGCAAGATCATTTGTGTGTCGCTTTGCTTGTTTTCATTCATTGTCCGAGAAACGGGAAAAAACTTTAAATAGTTTGGCCGCAGGGTGTGGCCAGAGGCGTAGGCCTTGTTGGTATTTTAATTACAGGAAATGCATATAGAGTCTGGAAATAACGGAAATCATTGTGTCACCGTGGCGTGCTCTCATGATCGCATGGAAAAAATTTGGTGAAGTTTGGCACAAGTTTTGGTGCTCGCACCTTCCATACCGGAGCATCTCACAAGAAGGATCATCGTTTCCAAAAGGAGACGCAGCACTTCGGACTCCAAATCGTCAGTGACTACATTGTTCCGCCTCGAAAAAAAATCATGGTAAACTATCACGGATATACCCTTGGTTTCATTTTCTGGCCCATTTCAGGTCTCGTCTGCTATGTTTAAGTCATTTTTTTGCACTTACCTTGTATTTAGTGCATATAAAGTCAAAAGCCTACTACAACTACATGTGGGTGTTAGTTAGGCTACTTATAGTGGGGAGTATCATATACTAGTATCATGCATATGATACTAGTGTATGATACTACCTTCATAGCTGGTCATAGTGGGAGTAACATACATGCCACCTAAGCAAAGAAGATGACATGTCAAGTAATTAATGAGGAGAGAGGCAAATAGAGTAACATAATATGTTACCATCACATAGCGCTTCCCAATGCAAAATGAGTCTACAAAGCAATAAATGAAGATCTATATGTTATCACACTTATGTTACTACCCACTATGAAGGTAGTAACATATATAGACTAATAAGGCTCTTCCCAGTGCTCCAAGGTGTACCGGTGCTAAGGGTGCCACATAGGCAAAAGAGTGATGTGGCAGAGCAATTAAAGAGGAGAGAGAGCATTAATTATAGTAACCCCAGGAGGAAACGATGCTAAGCGCGTGGACCTATGCAAAATGACTATCAACCAATGCATGAAGGTGTTTTGGTGTTAAAACATTAAATGAGGGAGGCTTAGCTACAAAAGTTAAGCACCATTGCATTGGGGAGAGTAGTTGCTAAGCTTTTTAATGCATTTAGCACCCCACCTTAGCACCAATGCACTGGAAGAGGCCTAACATGTACATGTTACTACTCTAAGTTACTCCCCACTATGACTAGCCATAGTGCATAGTATCATAGAGTAGTATCATAGATGACCGTATAAATGGCTATGCATGACACAAAGTAGTATAGCATTTATTATGTTACGGTATCTACCTATGTTACTCTAACCCACTCTCCCTTCTTTAATTCTTTGCCACATCATCTTATTTCCTATTCCCGAGTGCATGATACCGGCTATGATACCCCTGCTATGACCAGCCTTAGCAAAGAAGGTGTACAAATCATTTGTGCGTTGCTTTGCGAGTTTTCATCCATTTGTCCGAGAAGCGGGGAGAAGTTTCAAACATTTTGGCCGCGAGGTGCGGCCACCGGCGTAGGTCTAGTTGGTATTTTAATTACAAGAAATTCAGATGGAGTTCGGATATCATCAAAATCGGTGTGGCCGTGGCGTGCTCTCACGACCCCGTGGAAAAATTTGGTAAATTTTGGCACAAGTTTTGATGATCGCTCCTTCCAAACCGGAGCATCTCACAAGAGGGATCATGGTTTCCAAAAGGAGACATGTCAATTCAAACTCCAGTGGCCGGTGACTTCATCGTTTGGCCTCATAAAAATTTCCACGGTACGCAATCACCATTATACCACGGGTTTGATTTTCTGGCGCATTTCAGGTATCGTTAGCTATATTTAAGACATTTTTTGAGTTTAATGTGCATTTTGTGCATATAAATAAAATTACAACCGGAACTGCATTTGCTGTCAAAAGGGATGAGGATTGCCGTTCAATCTGGGAGCATCCAACGGTGCAGACGTACGATCCGTGGGGTTTGGGTTCTGGCTAATCAGAACTCATGACTCAGATCGCGCGCGCGGTTTGGTCGGCACACGGCTTTCATGAATGAACCATGTGCTATTCGCAAACCAGATTGCATATCTTCTGTTCATACACGAGTGAGTGTAGTTGTGGTTGTGGTTGTGGTTGTCGCATTAGCCATGTTCTATGCGTTGTTTGCAATGATGATTAGGGGTTTTGTTTGACAGTATTGCTAAAGCACATCTAGATGTGCTCTAAGTAATGCACATCTAGGTCCTATGCCATTGATGTTACGCGAAGATTCGTGCAGATATTTTCCTTTGTCTTTTTTCTTTTCCTTTGTAGTTTGATTATTACTGGCTTCATCAATAAGAAGAGCTCAATGTATTGCTTGCCAACTGTCCTACTCCATTCGTACCGGTACCGATGCATAATCCCAAAAATCGTTCCTTGTTTTTGTCCTGAAAAAAGAAATCAGCCAATAGGAGTCCTGCGGCTAGTATGCATTCAATGACTTTAGACTACTTAGCAAAACATGCATGCAATGGTCAATTCTCTGCACACAATGGTATTGATTACCAAATATCATCAAGTTCTCTCGTTTTTCCCCCACGTAGGTCGCCGGTACGGAGGGAGTAGAAGTACTATGAAAAATGCTTGTTTCATATTTGGACGCTCCAATGCATGTACGTAATTAATTATCACATTGAGAACTGCGCAACCCCGGGAATTTGGAGCGGCTGGGTAAAAATTATTGTGGTTGATTATATCAGCGGGTAGATAATACGTCAACCCCCGCTTTAATTGGCATTCCTCTTCTCTGCATACCCCGCTTAAGTGTCCACCATCTTCATCGTCCCCGGCAGGCCGTGCTACACACTTGCACACACTCTGCAATCTTGCTTTCTCGTTGTTTTTATACAACCGCAGCCATGTTGAGTGACAGCAAGGACGACAGTTCGGCCAGCAGTCTGGCGCCCGATGATAGGTCAACATCGGAATCATCCCGCTCATCTTCCATGAGTCCGGCGTCGAGCCCAGACCTCGATTATATCTGGACCATGGAAGGGACGCCGCCTCCGGAGTCATCAGACGGACAAGGAGCCGTCGAAGGACAAAGAAGAGGACGACGATGATGAGGAGGAATGGTCGAACGAGGAGGAGGACAACGACGACAGCAACGACGATGCTGACGGCGGCGGCGATGAAAAGCCAACGGTCAGCGGCAAGAAGCGTCCTTGCCAAGACGATATCGCGGGGCCATCCAACAACAACAACAACAACAACAAGAAGGACTAAATTAAGCAGACTGTACATATCTCTGTTTCCGTTCGCTCATATTAATTCGTTATCTCTGTTTATCCTGTCAATCTCATCGCAGACGGTTAGTAATACATATTCGACAAAGATCTTCTACATTATCATCCATAGGTTGGTTTCTTGAACTGTGTGCCCTAACGAGCACACAATTCACAAAAAAGACCGTATGGGCTCTCTATAATGATCGCACACAATTCTGATTACCAACCTGTTTGCCGGGTATCACACACATCTTGTTATGCCGAATCGTTTGTGTTCAACTCGATCATCGCAAACGGTTCATCGGAGCGAACTGTATGCCGTATATCGCACACACCTCGATCTAGCTGCCTGTTTCTGTTGTTCTGTCCCATCGCAAACAGTTCGTATGGATCAACCGTATGCCCCGCATCGCACAGGCAACTAAAATCGGAACCGTGTTTGATGTATCCTTCATCGCAAACGTCTTGCATCTTTTTTGACGGTTTTTTAGATCACCGTTTGTGATTAATGCATCGCACTCAGTTTTGTCAAAGGGTCTCTGATCGTAGTGTCACGTTAGTAGCATCCTGTAGTAGTGATATAGCTGACATAGTGTTTGTGGCTCAACCACCATTCATCATTTTTAATACATGTTACGCTATATCATTGCACATCCTCGCACACTGCTAGAGGCATTCATATAGAGTCATATTTTATTCTAGTATCGAGTTGTAATTTTGAGTTGTAAGTAAATAGAAGTGTGATGAACATCATTATTCATTATTAGGGCATTGTCCTAGTGAGGGAAAAAACAGGCCAAAAAGAGCCCAGAAAAAAGGCCAAAAAGAGCCCACCAAAAAATATAAATGAGAGAAAAAAGAGAGAAGGTGCAATGTTACTATCTTTTTCCACACTTCTACTTCAAAGTAGCACCATATTTTTCATATAGACAGTCTCTTATGTACTTTCATATACTTGTGGGAATTTTTCATTATAGAACTTGGCTTGTATATTCCGATGATGGGCTTCCTCAAATGCCCGAGCTCTTCTAGAGCAAGCAAGTTGGATGCACACCCACTTACTTTTCAGTTTGAGCTTTCATACACTTATAGCTCTTAGTGCATCCGTTGCATGGCAATCCCTACTCCTTACATTGACATCAATTGGTGGGCATCTCCATAGCACGTTGATTTGCCTCGTCGATGTGAGACTTTCTCCTTTTTTTGTCTTCTCCATATTAGTATCTACCACCATATTCTATTCCACCCGTAGTGCTATATCCATCGCTTGCGCTCATGTATTGCGTGGGGTAGAAAAAGCTGAAGAGCGTTAAAAGGTATGAACCAATTGCTCGGCTTGTCATCGGGGTTGTGCATGATAAATACTTTGTGTTAAAAAGATGGAGCATGACAAGGCTATATGATTTTGTAGGGATAGCGTTATTTAGCATTTTTATTTTGAAATACATGATTGTTTGTTGGTATGCCTGAGTATTGATGTCTTTATGTCAAATTAAAGACTATTGCTTTGAATCATTTGGATCTAAATATTCATACCATAAAAGAAAGATTACATGATGAACATGTTAGGTAGCATTCCACATCAAAAAATCTGTTTTTATCATTTACCTACTCAAGGACGAGCAGGAATTAAGCTTGGGGATGCTTGATATGTCTCCAACGTATCTATAATTTTTTATTGTTCCATGCTATTATAGTATCAATCCTGGATGTTTTATATGCAATTATATATCATTTTTTGGGACTAACCTATTAACCTAGTGCCAAGTGCCAGTTGCTGTTTTTTGTCTGTTTTCCGTTTTCCAGGAAATCAGTACCAAATGAAGTCCAAACGCTACAATTTTTTTGATGATTTGTTTCCACACAAGAGAGACCCTAGAAGCTTCGGGAGGAGACCAGAAGGCAAACGACGAGACGGCAAGGCAACAGGGTGCGCCCTGATGCCTTGTGGGCCCCTCGTGGCTCCGTCTAGCCCAATTCCACCTCTATAAATTCTCTAAACTTGGGAAGCCAACAAAGAGCCAGCAAAAATACTTATTCTGCCGCCGCAAGTTTCTGTTCTTTTGCGATCCCATCTGGAGGCCTTTTTCGGCACTCTGCCGGAGGGGGGATCGGTCATGGAGGGCTTCTACATCAATCTTGCTGCCCTTCCGATGATGTGTGAGTAGTTTACCACAGACCTATGGGTCCATACCTAGTAGCTAGATGGCTTCTTCTCTCTCTTTGATCTTCAAAATAGTGTTTTCCTCGATGTTCTTGGACATCTATTCGATGTAATCTTCTTTTGCGGTGTGTTTGTTGAGATCCGATGACTTGTGGGTTTATGATCAGATTATTCATGAATATTAACTTAGTCTTCTCTGAATTCTTTTATGCATGATTATTATAGCTTTGTATTTCTCTCCGATCTATCCATTTGGTTTGGCCAACTAGATTGATATATCTTGCAATGGGAGAGGTGCTTTGTAATGGGTTCAATCTTGCGGTGATCTATATCCCAGTGACATAAGGGGACAAGACACGTATTTGTATTGTTGCCATTAGGGGGAAAATGACGGGGTTTAATCATATTGCTTGAATTTACTTTGTCTACATCATGTCCTCTTACTTAATGCGTTACTCTATTTTTTATGAACTTGATACTCTAGATGCATGCTGGATAGCGGTCGATGGGTGGAGTTATAGTAGTACATGCAGGCAGGAGTCGTTCTACTTGTCTCGGATGTGTGCCTATATACATGATCATTGCCTTGAATATCATCATAACTATGCGCTTTTCTATCAATTGCACCAGAGTAATTTGTTTACCCACCGTATGCTTTTTGTTCAAGAGAGAAGCCTCTAGTGAAAACTATGACCCCCGGGTCTACCTTTATCATGTATAAAATCTAAAAATACCTTGTTGTAATTCATTTACTGTTGTTTTATTTTGTGTTTTATCTTATCTATCTATCACTATCAGATTTGATCCTTGCAAACCGCCAAGGGGATTGACTACCCATTGATCACGTTGGGTGCAAGTATTTGCTCTTTTGGGTGTAGGTGCTGCTAACGAGGTTTCGCGTGGGTCGCTTACTGGATTGATAACCTTGGTTCTTAACTGAGGGAAATACTTATCTCTACTATACTGCATCATCCTCTCGTCTTCGAGGAAATCCCAATGCAGCTCACAAGTAGCAGGATCGCGCGAAGCTGGAAAAACCAAGTGTTACAAGACTACTACGCAGTAATACTACAGTACAAGTCACAGTTAACTGAGCTGCCGTGTCTTGTACTTCTCCGTCATAAGAGTTCAGATGCTCGCTTTCAGAAATGTTCTACTTCCTTTCGTCGACATGTGGGGCATGTAGCAACCGGGTCCACATGTCATGCACCAAATAACAGTGCAGAACAGTAGGGGGGCACACCCCGGTCGTACCGCCGCAATGGTAATGAGCAATGAGATGTCAAATAACAAAGCCACACCTTTCCCGTAGAAGAACAGATCAACCATTATTTTAGACTTTGTTGAATCCGCTTCTCCATCATCTTCTTCGAGAAAACCATGTGTTGCTTCTGCCATTGTTCTGCCTCATGAGGGACACGCATCGGCTTGGTACATCACTGACACGTGGGACCACATGTTAGCAAACCGACAGGCCAAGCTCCCCCGCCCACCGCTCGGCAAAATCACCTCATTTTTACTAATCTGGATATATTTATATACTCCCTCCATTCCTAAATATAAGTCTTTTTAGAGATTTCAACATGGACTAGATACAAATGTATATAGACGTAGTTTAGAGTATAGATTCACTTATTTTGCTCTGTATGTCATCCATATTGCAATCTGTAAAAAGACTTATATTTAGGAATGGAGGGAGTAGATCGCACCAATGAACAAAACCAAGTGGTAGGCTTTACAGTTCAAAACAAAATGGCGGCAAACTTACAACACGTCTGTCGCGTTAGCATAGAAATTCCACGGGGTCAGTCCGCACATGAAATGGTGACACACTTACAACACGCCTTTCGCCGACATCTGGGACTCCACCATCTTGGTCCACGTCCCATGCACCAAATTACAGTTCGGAGCAGCGGTTGGACTTGGAGGCACCCCGATCGTAGCGCCGCAGTATTAGTAAATGAGCAATGAGGCATCAAATCACAAAGCCCCACCTTTCCTGCACTAAGCTGGACTGACAAAGCAACTATCATTTCACTCTAGGGCGCAAGAGAAAAAACAAAAAAGCAAACCAATGATGCGTTTGGCAGTACCCTAGGGCGCCCTAGGGTAGGAACCTCCACTACAAATCCGCTTCTCCCCCGTCTTCTTCAAGAAAACGAATGATGTGTGCGGCGACTAGGGTTTCTGGTAAACGAGAGAGGGATTGGGTTCGAGTCAACGCCTTTATATGGCGTGGGCCGCTCGGTTTTACGGGAACAAGGCAAAATTTTGGGTCCGGGAGGAGTGGAGATATACGTACAAAAAATTCTGGACATAGGTTCGACCCAAAGGCAATGAAGCATGGGCCCCGCATTTTGATATACCCGCGGCTTCCTTTGGTTAATAGGGTAGGAATATTATAGGAACTAGATGATGCCCCAGCGTGTTGCAGCGGGAAATTTGGTGAAATAGTGCATAAAAGTTGCTCCAAAATATCTATAACTAATGGGAAGTGAATGTAAGCTTAAAATGAAAATGAAATAAAAAGGATATAAAAAGAGAAAAAATGAATTGCAGTTAAAAGAATGACATTTCTAACAAAAATGTGAATGTGAACTACATAGGTGTGCAAGTGACCAACACATATATTGTCAATACAAAATCTAATGCGAAAAATAACTTATGAGTAACATGCATGAATGGATGATGTGGTGCTTGCATGCATAGAGTACAAAAACAATGTAATTTATGACTTGCATGCATGACATGTTCATGTGGCATAGTTGCATGTCCAGGAAAAATAGCTAGTGGGTTGTAGCTATTTAGGCCTCCTTTGGTTTGGAGGAATTTTATAGGATAGGATTCTTATAGGAATTTTTCGTTTAGAGCCCTTTGGTTGACATAAATAGATTCGTATTCCTACATAGGATCTGTTCCTATCCTCCACATTTCAAAAGAAAATAAACATGAGCCTAGACTTAATGGAAAAATTCCTATTATGTGAACCAAATGACATATCTTTTCATATTCCTACCCATAGGATTTGAGATACATGTCATCTCATTTCCTATAAGTTTATTTTTCCTATGATAATCCTATCCTATGAACCAAAGGAGGCCTTAGGAATAGAAGATGTATATGAAAGTTGTAGGAAAAGAGATGACATGTATCTCAAATCCTATGAGTAGGGATTGGAAAAGAGATGTCATTTGGTTCACATCATAGGAACTTTTCCATTGAATCTAGGCTAATAGTTATTTTCCTTTGAAATGTGAGAGTATAGGAATCCATTCCTGTGAACCAAATGGCTCTAAAGGAAAAATTCCTATAAAAATCATATCATGTTTATTTTCCTTTGAAATGTGGAGTATAGGAATCCATTCGTATGAACCAAATGGTTCTAAAGGAAAAATTACTATAAAATCACATCATATATAATTCCTATGACATTCCTCCATACCATAGGAGGCTTGAAATTCCAGAAGGTGATACGGCAGTCTTTATTTGTACATTCCTACCCCATCTCTATAGGTACCTCTCGATGATGAATGAAATGATATATACTGGGTATTCAATATGCGCCTGTTGTTCTACGATAACTCGGCAAAAGTTTGTGAGGTTCAAATTTTTAATAAGGCTATATGCACTACATTTTTGAACTGAGGGAGCATACGGAAGTTGCGAACGCTCACATGGAAGTTTTATGTGTCAGAGGAGTTGTTGTTCTGTCAAATGCCATGGATGCCAATCTGACGGATCTTTGGGCATTCGTCAAGAAACGGCTTGTGGCGAATGTTCACCAGATATGATTTACGGACACATGTATTGCATTGACACGTACCCCCACTCTCTCAAGCACACACGCACCCTCACGAGTCACAACTCTCCCTAGTCCTCTCGCACCCACCATCTATCTGTAGGTAGACGTCACACACATATGTGCTCTTCACACCCTACCCTCAGAACATCTGAAAAATAAAAGATGTCACACACTTTTTTTTGAAACTCACACGTGACACACTTATACATTGTACTCTCACAAAGAGAAGCGGTGCATGCACACACTAGTTCTCTCACACCAATGTGCGGGTACAGTAGGAGCGCATTTGTTTACAAAGAGGCATCCCAATTGACAGTTTGGCTCGTGTAGTTTTCAACTTCATGGAGGGTCGGGGACCACACATGAATGATATAGTACATAGTGCGGCCTGGACGCGGTGATATGATAGTGCGACCTAGAAGCGATGCCACATAATTGATCGAGTTTTTTTTTTACTTGAACTTTGAATGAAAATAGTGGTCGCACGTATTTGATTTAAAAACGATTGCTACAACAAAATCACTCCACTATATATATATAAGCAGCAGCCTCGACGCTTGCTTTACTAGGGTTGCTCTCATTCACTCTCTCATGCTCTCGAGATCTAAACAACACATCGGTGGCCACACCCTCTCTCTGCTCACCGCTAGTCACAGATCCAGCCAGACACCCTCGATCGGGGCAGGTGAGTAGGTGCATTGTTCATGCGGTCGTCGGAGCCGAGGGAGGAGACCAACAACTCCCTGCGTGTCCGGATCAGCGGCCCATGTCGTTCTCTTCGACACAGCACCGACTCGGGAGGGCCTCCGACCCCTTTTTCCTCCCTGCCATATTGTGGGCAGATCTGGCCTCCCGACACCCTCCTAGCCACATCCCGAAGACCCTCATGTATATCTTCCTTCAAAACCGGCCTTGCTCTACTGCCCCAGCTCCCCACGTGGTTGTCGGTGGATCTCTTTCTACTTCCATTGGCTATTCCAAAGCCACCTAGATTTTTACTATTATTAGAGGTAAACCTAGTTCGCACAGTCGAATCTAAGACTTGGTTCAAATAGGAAACAAAGCGGGAAAGTTGTAGCATGAATCTAGGACTTGGTTTGAAGAGAGGGAAAGTACTAGAGACTGGCTACCCAACCGGTCTCTTGGTTGAAAAGGGGGAGAAAGTGGGGTGGATGGAGAAGGGTGGGGGAAGTGGACCTCTCTCTTGGTCCAAAAAGGAAAGAAAGTGAGGAGTGTTGGGGGGACAACACAAATGAGAACGAGCATGTCTATATTTCCTTTGCTCACATAGGAAAATGTCGCCGAGGAGATAAAAAATGGGACAAATGCAGGCATGCTGCCTGAATGTTTGCCACTCTCGGCAACCACATCTGCCTCATCACTTTATGCCCCTGATGTCCCTATGCGCTTATCGCTACCATTAATGTAAAATCACATGAAAATGAAGCAATGCCATTGTTAGCCTAATGTCACTATTAAGTAATGTTGCTGTCAGTCTAGTGCCATCAATAAATTGAAGCAATGGCACCACCATTTTATGAAGTGCTTCTGTCTTGCTTTATTTCCCATGAATTGTGTTTTGGCAGTTACACTTAAATCTCACACTGGTAACATTGTTTCATCCTAGTGGAAGTGCAAAAATTTGATTCCACATTTTGGTTGCACCGAGCACGGAGCTACTGACCGTGTGCTACTCTCATGACGGTAATACTAATGCTATTGTTCTACATGTTAATCTAGTGGCAGTGTTGATGTGATGTGATGCTATTTCTTACTTAGTAGCACTTTTTCATACTGTCAATGTAGTGCCATTTATAACAAAAGAGATGTTGTTAATCATATGCCACTTCAAATAATTGTCACTACTTAAATAACCATATTACATATTTACACAAACAGGGATGTTTGTCTCCATATCATTTCTATTTGTGCAATCAGAAGCACACACACCCCAATTTTAGTAGAACTGCACAAAATCATATGGCTGTTCCTACCTGTCGTAGTCTAGCCACCCATATTCTAGGTATTCCTACATTGGTAGTAACTAGGTAGAGTGACCAACGCAATGTAAAAGAAGTTGATTCGTATGTTTACTTCCTGATTGCAGTGCAGGAGCGATCTTTCATGTGTCGCAGAGAAAACAAGCAAAGCATCCTTGTCAGAAATACACTCATTCCCGGAGGCAATGTGGACTAGCTGGCACGACTGCGCGGAGGTGTTGGGGCCAGGTGCGCAGACAAGAGGCAATGTGGTCTGCTTATTTCTGCAAATAGTGGTCCTTAAATTTAGTGGAACTACACAAGAAGTTCATATGGTAAGTCCACTACAAGGTTCAGTTCAGTATTCCAACTGAGAACACAATTACAATTTGTTATTCTGGAATGACAGAACCTAACCCTAGATGGTGGCAACAATAAAAACCAGAGTGAACCCCAGGAAATTAAAGCGTTCCTTGGGAGGTCGTTTGCTCAGGGAAGCCTCGCTTTATTTTTCCTGATTTGTAAACCTTCTCACAACTTTGTCTTTTATTGTGAACTAGTAAATGTTGGTTCTGTTCTATGAATCATTGAGATGTATAAAATTGCTGAACTTATGCTTTTGAAGTATTTTATGAAGCCAAGTTTAATGTGAATGTTCCACGTGAATGCTGGACTAGCGTGTGAACATTTGGAATATACATTGTGGCCTCAGTTAACTGCATGAACCGCTGTAACAATATATGTAGTTGCTTATATGTCAGACATCAGAGTATTGAGTGTGAGCTGGTCGATAGCCGACTTTTCTAGTGTTGAAGCGCGCTGCGCCAATGTGCCATGTTTGCACCAACTGCTTACAAGTGGGGTAGCACCAATAGTGTTTACAAGTACTTAACCAGCATTACCTACCCTATGTATATGTCAGCGCACCAACAGTTGTCAAATAAGTACTCTATTTCATCAAGCACACACTGCTTGTATGATAAACAGTGACAACTTACGTCTTACCATGCCATATTACATGAAAAAACTCATGACGATGCATAAGTTTCAGCAACAATTATGAGGGTTCTCACATGATTCACGAGCACACAAAAATAGCAGTAGTTCCCATAAAGGGATTCAAATAGAGTACTACCCCCCAGAGGCCTCGATACTATGCAAGGTTCAGGTAATTAACCACAATCCAAACTACTTTGAAACACTAGCTGGGCCAACTATTTCATGCCATCGATCTAATTGGGGATGGACACAAGACGAACCTTGCCATGAACATCCTCAAGGACGTCCGGGAGCAGCTCAATCCTGTCAACCTTCTTGAAGATAACCTTGTGGCCTTTCCACTCATAAACTTGTGTGTCGAGGCATGTCACGTCATGTTCCTACATAAGCTTAATGAGAACATTATGCCTCACAAACGAAGGAGTAGCTTTGAACACCTTGTGCTTCAGTACACCCTGGACAACACGCCTGACAACAGTGTGGCTGGAATACATCTTGTCTTTGGTATAAGTGCAAACGGCTTTCAGGATCGAACAACGTAAGAACTTTGTTTTCCTACTGCGTATATTCGGGTCATCCTCCTCATAGTGAGTGATATGTACAAGCACACAATCCTTGTCTTCATCAGGGCTCTAACTAAAACGGAAATGAATTCTAAATTACTTTCCAATATAAAATACAGAAGTTATTTAAACCACTATGTAGAGTCAAAATTATGCATGACACGGAAGGTAGCATGTCATCGGAGCTAAGAAATCTTGCAGTATTTATCACCACATGCTTAGATGAAAAACCATAACCAAGATCGGCAAAGAAGAAAATCACCTTGGGCAGCTCAGCGGGGGGGGGGGGGGGGGGGGGGGGCACATCCTCGAAGGGGGAAAACTGCTCCTACAGGGCCACAGGGGTTGTAACCTCAAACATGGTGTTGACCATATCAGTAGTGGACCTTAGCGTATCTGGGGTCGGCTCGGTGGTGGCCTTCAACTTATTGGAGCTCTTTGTCTCGTGGGGATCAGCCTCCCCCATTTGCTCCAACATTGGTCGATCATTGCCCGGTTCTCCTTGATCCATCATGAAAATGACAAATAGAAGACAACTGAAAGGAAAACACAATCCCAATGACAATGAAACAAAAAAGGGAGTGAGGATCGGTTACAACTTTGCAAAAGATTTTTTGGAAAGAAAATATACCAACATCATGGATGCGCTTACCTTCCCTTTGTTGGGAGAGAAGAACAATGGCATAAGCGAGTGCTGGCTTTCTTAAAGACGATGAGTGACATGATGGTTGCTTCGTCCATCCAACTTAGACTGCGTGGAGGTGGGGTCTTGTGATATGATGGCTCATTACTGCCACGCTATGACTGGGGTGACTCTCCGCCTGCATACCGCCTTCTAATTTGGTGGATGCCATTTGGGCCCGCGTGCTGCATGGCCCACATGTCGGTGAACCAAAGTAAAATGACATTCAGTAGCGGGAGCCATTTCGACGACCGAGGATGAGCCAGAAGCGGTAGTGTCTCCACTGTACTAGTAGCATTGTTCAAGAATTCATGCGATTAATCAGTTAATAGGCCAGTTAATCGCTACTTGTTGGGTGGCCGAATCGAATAACACGTATTCATCGTGTTAACTTGTTGATACGTCTCCAACATATCTGTAATTTTTCATTGTTCCATGTTATTCTATTATCAATCTTAGATGTTTTATATGCATTATTATGCTATTTTATATCATTTGTTGGGACTAACCTATTAACCTAGTGCCCAGTGCCAGTTGTTGTTTTTCCCTTATTTTTGCCTTTACAGAAAATCAATACCAAACGGAACGAAACTTTTTGATGATTTGTCTTGGACCACAAGACACCCTGGAAGCTTCGGGAGGAGGCCAGAAGGGCCACAAAATGGCCACAAGCTCACAGGGCGCGCCCTGCAAGCTTGTGGGCCCTCGTGGCACTTCAAACCCTAATTCTTCTTCTATAAATACCCAAATATTCCCCGTAGACAAGGGGGCACACCAAAAATACTTTTCCGCCACCGCAAGTTTCTGTCTTCGTGAGATCCCATCTGGGGACCTTTTTTGGTACTCTGCCGGAGGGGATTCGACCACGAAGAGCTTCTACAACAACCTTGCTGCCCTTCCGACAATGTGTGAGTAGTTTACCATGGACCTACGGGTCCATAGCTAGTAGCTAGATGGCTTCTTCTCTCTCTTTGATCTTGAGTACAATGTTCTCCTCGATGTTCTTGGAGATCTATTCGATGTAATCTTCTTTTGCGATGCGTTTGTTGAGATCCGATGAACTATGGGTTTATGATCACATTATCTATTAATATTATTTGAGTCTTCTCTGAACTCTTTTCTGCATGATTAAGATAGCTTTGTATTTCTCTCCAATCTATTGATTTGGTTTGGCCAACTAGATTGATTTTTCTTGCAATGGGAGAGGTGCTTTGTAATGGGTTCAATCTTGCGGTGCTTATTCCCAGTGACAGAAAGGGACATGACACGTATTTGTATTATTGCCATTAAGGTTAAAAAGATAGGGTTTGTTCATATTGATTGGATCTATCCCTCTACATCATGTAATCTTGCTTAAAGCGTTACTCCGTTCTTGTTAACTTAATACACTAGATGCATGCTGGATAGCGGTCGATGTGTGGAGTAATAGTAGTAGATGCAGGCAAGAGTCAGTCTACTTGTCATGGACATAATGCCTATATACATGATCCTTGCCTTAGATATCATCATAACTATTCGCTTTTCTATGAATTGCTCAACAGTAATTTGTTTACCCACCGTATGCTTTCTTTCAAGAGAGAATCCTCTAGTGAAACTATGGCCCCCCGGGTCTATCTTTTATCATATTATTTTCAGATCTATAGAATAAAAAAACACAAAAATACCTTGCTGCAATTTATTTACTGTTATTTTATTTAGCACTTTTACTTATCTTTTATATGTATCACTATCAGATATCATCCTTGCAAGTAAACGTAAAGGGATTGACAACCCCTTTATCGTGTTGGGTGCAAGTATTTGTTTGTTTGTGTAGGTGCAATTATTGGAGACTTGTGTGTTCCTCCTACTGGATTGATACCTTGGTTCTCAACTGAGGGAAATACTTATCTCTACTTTGCTACATCACCCTTTCCTCTTCAAAGGAAAAACCAACGCAAGCTCAAGAAGTAGCACTTGTCAGACCGATTAATTGGCATGTTAGACCGATTAATCGGTTGTTAGGCCGAGTAATCGCTGCTGGCCCATTAACTTGTGGGCAAACAAAGACCAAAAAAATTCTGCGTAACCTCTCCCATCCCCCTCTCGCTCCTCAATAGCTCAGGTTCGACCAAACAGTAGCATATTTTGGTATAGTATATAGCTGAGAGTATGGTATAATACATAAAAACTAGATATATGTTGACAATTTTCTATTTAATCTACCGATTAATGGCCAACCGATTAATCCAATTAATGGGCTGAATCACTGCTACTCCCAAGCCAGCCGGGCAACTACTAGTTACCGATTTCTTGAAAAATGACTAGTAGTAATTGTTTTTCTGTGTAGCGGTAGAGCGTCTCCACTATAGTAGTAGTAATTGTTTTTCTGGGCCCAAGACAAAAGAGCCCATCCACCCTAAATAATTATATCAATTCAAAAGCCCATATTTACTTAATGAGAGGCGCTCCCCAGCACACCGCCCCCCCAAAAACACAAGGATGCTCTTCTTACTCCTCACTCCCACCTCTCGTCAACTTGCTCCACTCATCTCCCCCTCTGGTTGTACCCCCAAATTCCTCACCTCACTCCTACAAAAAAAACCCAGCTCCCTTTCTTCCTCACTGCTACAGAAAACCCCAGCTCCCCTTCTTCTTCACTCACACTACAACTAGGCTCGTCATTCGTTACTTTGCCCAAATCCGTGAGCACGACACGACACCCGCAAGAAAAATGGAGTCGGCTGGCCCCACCGCCAAGAAGATGAGGCTCCCACCAGCGGAGATGCCTATTGTAGACCCCGCACCAGACAGCGCGGGGAGAAGCAGTGAGGGCCACCCCCAAGATCCGAGGAACCCGAAGAATCTCGGGGGGACCGCATTAGTGATCTTCCGGATACCATCCTTGGGGAGATTATCTCCCTTCTCCCCACCAAGGATGGCTGCCGCACCCAAGTCCTCGCATCTCGATGGCACCCTCTATGTCGTGTTGCTCTTAATCTCGACTGTCATGGCCTATCTCTCTTTAATGATTTTGAATTCCCCCGGAGCCATCATGTCCTCCCATCAGGGTTCCGTTCAAGGCCTCTACATCCCGGCATGCTACCTGTGCATGCCCTGCTCGGTGGACGCCTGGTTGACATCCCCTGAATTCTGAAAACTCCAGTTGCCTAAGTTCTACTATTCCCATAGAAGTCACATACCCCATATCGAACGCCATGTAGTTGTGCCCTCAACATCGATGTCCATCTCACGGTTTTCCTCCTATCTCTCCACACGGCCACCTTCGTGCTATGCAAACTACCACAAAATATTGTACAAAAGCTTCGACTCCCACTTCTCAAAAAAGTTTCACTTGTGCGGGTCCGTATGTCAGAGGCCTCATTGCACTGCATCATCCACTCCAGTTGCCCTACCCTGGAGTGCCTGGTGCTTGTTTTGATAGTTAGAATTGGTTGTCTTCGAATAAAGTTACCTAACCTTGTAAGAATTGGAATTTATTTTGACAGAAGGGAGCTCATCATCGAAGATGCCCCTTCACTTCAAAGGTTGCTCCTTGATTCTCGTTATTCACCTTCACAAATTATGGCCGTCTCTGCGCCTAAACTGGAACCTTGGGTGTAATACATGATCTATGTGCTCATTTAAAGATGGTGTTTGGCTCCACGGTTATTCAGCTACTGTATATTATCATATACACTTGTAATCATAAGCTGCATTTTTTATTTGTGCGCATAAGTTCTATATCATCTTGGAGTACACTTTTTGTACTAATATCATGTTCTATGCCCAATGAAGAGGTTGTCCACGGATAGCCTATCAATGGTGCTGGATTCTGTCAAGATCTTATATATCAATATGAATAGTTTTGATATGAACAAGATTATTGGCTTGCTGCAATGCTTTCCATGTCTGGAGAAGTTCCCATGGCCATCGTCTTGTGCCCATCTTCTGCTATATGAAAGGTTTTGACCTAAAAAAATAAGAAGAAAGCTTTCGGGACAAAGCGCCACCGTCTCGAGGTGGAACCTGGGCAGGAGCAATCTAGGGCTCCGGCAGAGCGATTCTGCCGGGGGAACTTCCCTCCCAGAGGGGGAAATCGAAGCCATCGTCATCACCAATGATCCTCTCATCGAGGGAGGGTCAATCTTCATCAACATCTTCACCAGCACCATCTCGTCTCAAACCCTAGTTCATCTCTTGTATTCAATCTTTGTCTCAAAACCTCAGATTGGTACCTGTGGGTTGCTAGTAGTGTTGATTACTCTTCGTAGTTGATGCTAGTTGGTTTGTTTGGTGGAAGATCATATGTTCAGATCCTTAATGATATTCAATACCCCTCTGATCTTGAACATGAATATGCTTTGTGAGTAGTTATGTTTGTTCCTGAGGACATGGGAGAAGTCTTGTTATAAGTAATCATGTGAATTTGGTATTCGTTCGATATTTTGATGAGATGTATGTTGTCTTTCCTCTAGTGGTGTTATGTGAACGTCGACTACATGACACTTCACCATGATTTGGGCCTAGGGAAAGGCATTGGGAAGTAATAAGTATATGATGGGTTGCTAGAGTGACCGAAGCTTGAACACTAGTTTATGTGTTACTTCGCAAGGGGTTGATTTGGATCCACATGTTTCATGCTATGGTTAGATTTATCTTAATTCTTCTTTCGTAGTTACAGATGCTTGCGAGAGGGGTTAATAATAAGTGGGAGGCTTGTCCAAGTAAGGACAGCACCCAAGCACTGGTCCACCCACATATCAAATTATCAAAGTAACGAACGCGAATCATATGAGCATGATGAAAACTAACTTGACAATAATTCCCATGTGTCCTCGGGAGCGCTTTGATTTATATAAGAGTTCGTCCAGGCTTATTCTTTGCTACAAAAAGGATTGGGTCACCTTGCTGCACCTTCGCTACACTAGTTACTTGTTATCCGTTATGAATTATCTTATTACCAAACTATCTGTTACCGATAATTTCAGTGCCTGCAAAAAATACCTTGCTGAAAACCGCTTG
This sequence comes from Thinopyrum elongatum, assembly GCA_011799875.1. Lineage (NCBI taxonomy): Eukaryota > Viridiplantae > Streptophyta > Magnoliopsida > Poales > Poaceae > Thinopyrum > Thinopyrum elongatum. The sequence continues at coordinate 117,108,086 of CM022301.1, read as the reverse complement.
TCATTTCCTTCTGCTCCTCGTTGGGTTTGACACTCTTACTTATTGAAAAGACTATGATTGATCCCCTATATTTGTGGGTCATCAAGACTCTTTTCTGGCGTTGTTGCCGGAGAGTGAAGCGCCTTTGGTAAGTGGAATTTGGTAAGGAAACATTTATATTACGTGCTGAAATTTATTGTCACTATGGAAATTCATCCTTTGTGGGGCTTGTTCGGGGTATCTTCACCTCGAACAGAAGAGCAAAGAGTTGCTCCTCAACCTACTGCACCTACTGAAAATATTTATTATGAAATTCCTTCGGGTATGATGGAGAAACTGCTAGCTAATCCATATGCAGGAGATGGAACACTACATCCTCATATGAACCTAATCCATGTGGATGAAGTTTGTGGATTATTTAAGCTTGCAGGTTTGCCCGGAGATGAAGTCAAGAAGAAGGTCTTCCCTCTATCTTTGAAGAGAAAGGCATTGACATGGTATAGGCTATGTGATGATATTGGAGCTTGTAATTACAACCGATTGAAATTGGAATTTCATCAGAAGTTTTATCCTATGCATCTGGTTCATCGTGATCTAAATTATATATATAATTTTTGGCCTCGGAAGGAGAAAGTATCGCTCAAGCTTGGGGGAGGCTTAAGTCAATGTTATATTCATGCCCCAATCATGAGCTCTCAAGAGAAATTATTATTCAGAATTTTTATGCTCGGCTTTCTCATAATGATCAATCCATGCTCGATACTTCTTGTATTGGTTCTTTTATGAAGAAGACTATTGAATTCAAATAGGATCTCTTGGAAAGAATTAAACACAACTCTGAAGATTGGGAGCTCGACGAAGGTAAGGAATCAGGTATAAACCTTAAGTTTGATTGTGTTAAATCTTTTATGGATACCGATGCTTTTCGTGAATTTAGCACTAAATATGGACTTGACTCTGAGATAGTAGCTTCTTTCTGTGAATCATTTGCTACTCATGTTGATCTCCCTAAGGAGAAATGGTTTAAATATCATCCTCCCATTGAAGTAAAAATAGTAGAACCCATAAAAGCTGAAGAAGAAACCATTACTTATAATGTTGATCCAGTTATTCCTACTGCTTATATTGAGAAACCACCTTTTGAGTTACAAATATGAGCAACCGCACCGGTATCAAATACCCAGGAACTACTACGAGTGCTGGTAAGGTACACATCAATTACATGTATATCATATATACCTTTGGTATTGCCGGCCTTCTTGTCCGCCAAGTACTTGGGGCAGTTTCGCTTCCAGTGACCGTTTCCCTTGCAATAAAAGCACTCAGTCTCAGGCTTGGGTCCATTCTTCGACTTCTTCCCGGCAGCTGGCTTACCGGGCGCGGCAACTCCCTTGCCGTCCTTCTTGAAGTTCTTCTTACCCTTGCCCTTCTTGAACTTAGTGGTTTTATTCACCATCAACACTTGATGTTCCTTTCTGATCTCTGTCTCCGCTGACTTCAGCATCGCATATACCTCAGGAATGGTCTTTTCCATCCCCTGCATGTTGAAGTTCATCATGAAGCTCTTGTAGCTAGGTGGAAGCGACTGAAGGATTCTGTCAACGACCGCGTCATCCGGGAGATTAACTCCCAGCTGAGACAAGCGGCTGTGCAACCCAGACATTTTGAGTATGTGCTCGCTGACAGAACTATTTTCCTCCATCTTACAGCTGTAGAACTTATCGGAGACTTCATATCTCTCGATCCGGGCATGAGCTTGGAAAACCATTTTCAGCTCTTCGAACATCTCATATGCTCCGTGATGCTCAAAACGCTTTTGGAGCCCCGGTTCTAAGCTGAAGAGCATGCCGCACTGAACGAAGGAGTGATCATCGGTGCGTGTCTGCCAAACGTTCAAATCGTCTGGCAGTGCTGGGAGAGCAGGTGGGTCACCTAACGGTGCTTCAAGGACATATGATTTCTTGGCAGCTATGAGGATAATCCTCAGGTTACGGACCCAGTCCGCATAGTTTCTACCATCGTCCTTCAGCTTGTTTTTCTCTAGGAACGCGTTGAAGTTGAGGGTAACATTAGCGTTGGCCATTTGATCTACAAGATAGATATGTAACATTTAGACTAAGTTCATGACAATTAAGTTCATCTAATCAAATTATGTAATGAACTCCCACTCAGATAGACATCCCTCTCGTCATCTAAGTGATTACATGATCCGAATCGACTAGGCCGTGTCCGATCATCACGTGAGACGGACTAGTCATCAACGGTGAACATCCCCATGTTGATCGTATCTTCTATACGACTCATGCTCGACCTTTCGGTCTCTTGTGTTCCGAGGCCATGTCTGTACATGCTAGGCTCGTCAAGTCAACCTAAGTGTATTGCTGTGTAAATCTGGCTTACACCCGTTGTATTCGAACGTTAGAATCTATCACACCCGATCAACACGCAGTGCTTCGAAACAACGAACCTTCGCAACGGTGCACAGTTAGGGGGAACACTTTCTTGAAATTTTAGTAAGGGATCATCTTATATATGCTACCGTCGTTCTAAGCAAATAAGATGCAAAAACATGATAAACATCTCATGCAATCAAAATAGTGACATGATATGGCCATTATCACTTTGCTCCTTTTGATCTCCATCTTCGGGGCTCCATGATCATCATCGTCACCGGCATGACACCATGATCTCCATCATCATGATCTCCATCATCGTGTCTTCATGAAGTTGTCTCGCCAACTATTACTTCTACTACTACGGCTAACGGTTAGCAATAAAGTAAAGTAATTACATGGCGAATTTCAATGACACGCAGGTCATATAATAAATTAAGACAACTCCTATGGCTCCTGCCGGTTGTCATACTCATCGACATGCAAGTCGTGATTCCTATTACAATAACATGATCATCTCATACATCACATATATCATTCATCACATCCTTTGGCCATATCACATCACAAAGCACTTGCTGCAAAAACAAGTTAGACGTCCTCTAATTGTTGTTGCAAGTTTTTACGTGGCTGCTATAGGTTTCTAGCAAGAACGTTTCTTACCTACGCCAAAACCACAACGTGATATGCCAATTTCTATTTACCCTTCATAAGGACCCTGTTCATCGAATCCGATCCGACTAAAGTGGGAGAGACAGACACCCGCTAGCCACCTTATGCAACTAGTGCATGTCAGTCGGTGGAACCTGTCTCACGTAAGCGTACGTGTAAGGTCGGTCCGGGCCGCTTCATCCCACAGTGCCGCCGAATCAAGATAAGACTAGTAACGGCAAGAAGATTGACAAATCGACGCCCACAACTACTTTGTGTTCTACTCGTGCAAGATACTACGCATAGACCTAGCTCATGATGCCACTGTTGGGGAACGTAGCAGAATTTTAAAATTTTCTACGCATCACCAAGATCAATCTATGGAGTCATCTAGCAACGAGTGAGAGGGGAGTCGCCAGGGGCTGAGCTCTTTCTCCCATGCACCTCCCCACTATATATAGGGGTGGAGGGGGCTGGTTTCTTGCCCTCCAAGTCCATTGGGGCGTTGGCAAAGGTGGAAGGAAAGAAATCCCATCCTTTCCCTTCCCCACCGATTGTTATCCCCCTTTTTCAGGGATCTTGATCTTATCCCTTCGGGATATGATCTTATTCCTTCTAAGGGGGAATCTTGGTGCGCCTTGACTAGGGGTGTGGGGCCTTGCCCCCACTACCCACGTTCATGTGGGTCCCCCCATGCAGGTGGGCCCCACTCCGGAACCTTCTAGAACCTTCTCGGTACAATACCGAAAAATCCCGAACATTTTCCGGTGGCCAAAATAGGACTTCCCATATATAAATCTTTACCTCCGGACCATTCCGGAACTCCTCGTGACGTCCAGGATCTCATCCGAGACTCCGAACAACCTTCGGGTTACCGCATACTAATATCTCTATAACCCTAGCGTCACCGAACCTTAAGTGTGTAGACCCTACGGGTTCGGGAGACACGCAGACATGACAGAGACGACTCTCCGGTCAATAACCAACAGCGGGATCTGGATACCCATGTTGGCTCCCACATGCTCCTCGATGATCTCATCGGATGAACCACGATGTCGAGGATTCAATCAATCCCGTACGCAATTCCCTTTGTCTATCGGTACGATACTTGCCCGAGATTCGATCGTCGGTATCTCGATACCTTGTTCAATCTCGTTACCGGCAAGTCTCTTTACTCGTTTCCGTAACACATCATCCCGTGAACAACTCCTTGATCACATTGAGCTCATTATGATGATGTCCTACCGAGTGGGCCCAGAGGTACCTCTCCGTTACATGGAGTGACAAATCCCAGTCTCGATTCGTGCCAACCCAACAGATACTTTCGGAGATACCCGTAGTGCACCTTTATAGCAACCCAGTTACGTTGTGACGTTTGGTGCACCCAAAGCACTCCTACGGTATCCGGGAGTTGCACAATCTCATGGTCTAAGGAAAAGTTACTTGACATTGGAAAAGCTTTAGCAAACGAACTACACGATCTAGTGCTAGGCTTAGGATTGGGTCTTGTCCATCACATCATTCTCCTAATGATGTGATCCCGTTATCAATGACATCCAATGTCCATGGTCAGGAAACCGTAACCATCTATTGATCAACGAGCTAGTCAACTAGAGGCTTACTAGGGACATGTTGTGGTCTATGTATTCACACATGTATTACGATTTCCGGATAACACAATTATAGCATGAATAACAGACAATTATCATGAACAAGGAAATATAATAATAACCATTTTATTATTGCCTCTAGGGCATATTTCCAACACCCCCCACCCCTAGGGTTCCCAACCCTAGGCGCAGGGGAGGCCCATAGGGGGCGCACCAGCCCACCAGGGGCTGGTTCCCTTCCCACTTCAGCCCATGGGGCCCTCCGGGATAGGTGGCCCCACCCGGTGGACCCCCGGGACCCTTCCGGTGGTCCCGGTACAATACCGATTACCCCCGAAACCTTCCCGGTGGCCGAAACTGGACTTCCTATATACAATTCTTTACCTCCGGACCATTCCGGAACTCCTCGTGACGTCCGGGATCTCATCCGGGACTCCGAACAACTTTCGGGTTACCGCATACTAATATCTCTACAACCCTAGCGTCACCGAACCTTAAGTGTGTAGACCCTACGGGTTCGGGAGACACGCAGACATGACCGAGACGACTCTCCGGTCAATAACCAACAGCGGGATCTGGATACCCATGTTGGCTCCCACATGCTCCTCGATGATCTCATCGGATGAACCACGATGTCGAGGATTCAATCAATCCCGTACGCAACTCCCTTTGTCTATCGGTACGATACTTGCCCGAGATTCGATCGTCGGTATCTCGATACCTTGTTCAATCTCGTTACCGGCAAGTCTCTTTACTCGTTTCCGTAACACATCATCCCGTGAACAACTCCTTGATCACATTGAGCTCATTATGATGATGTCCTACCGAGTGGGCCCAGAGGTACCTCTCCGTTACATGGAGTGACAAATCCCAGTCTCGATTCGTGCCAACCCAACAGACACTTTCGGAGATACCCGTAGTGCACCTTTATAGCCACCCAGTTACGTTGTGACGTTTGGTGCACCCAAAGCACTCCTACGGTATCCGGGAGTTGCACAATCTCATGGTCTAAGGAAAAGTTACTTGACATTGGAAAAGCTTTAGCAAACGAACTACACGATCTAGTGCTAGGCTTAGGATTGGGTCTTGTCCATCACATCATTCTCCTAATGATGTGATCCCGTTATCAATGACATCCAATGTCCATGGTCAAGAAACCGTAACCATCTATTGATCAACGAGCTAGTCAACTAGAGGCTTACTAGGGACATGTTGTGGTCTATGTATTCACACATGTATTACGATTTCCGGATAACACAATTATAGCATGAATAACAGACAATTATCATGAACAAGGAAATATAATAATAACCATTTTATTATTGCCTCTAGGGCATATTTCCAACAGTATTACTAGTGTTCCTAATGATAAAAGTGAATTGATTCCGCAATGAATTGTCACAGTGATGTGGAGCATCCTACGACCATCCCCATGTACACTACGACTACTCCCCAAGCCCCAATTGGACATACGACGAGACCTCAAGCATACGCCATTGGACACAAGGTGAACCCGCTCCTAAATGCCTCCTCTTTCCATTCTTGCGACATGGTTGCTACCTAATGCAAAGACACTATATATGCTTAGGAAAAGAGGAGACGATCATGGAGATGCTCGGAACATTGGACAAGTCCCCAAGTACATGGATGAAGAAGCTCGACGAAGAAGGACGTCAAGGTGCTACAGGACCCGGACATCCGGCCCCTGGAGATCCTGACTACTGCAGCAGCCTATCCGAAGAGCACCTACAGGCACCGGACATCCGGCCCCAGCCCGGACATCCGGCCCGACCCCCGAAAATCTGGCTACACCTATCCAGAGAGCAGAAGAATCGGGCAACTCCAGCCCGGACATCCGGCTCTTCGTGAGCCGCCGGACATCCAGCACCTGCCTGTGCGCAGAGAATGGGCCAAGGGCCCATGTATCCTCCCTTTCCCCTCCTACCTCATGGACTACTATATATAGACCCCCTCCTCCTCCTAGTTAGAGTTAGCATAGGTTTAGCTCATTTTAGAGATAGAGCTTTGCTCATCCTTGTGGTTCTCCTCCATCGAGAGACCGCGGCCTCTACGAAGAAGATCCACACTTGGACTCAAGACCCCTCACGGGAAGATCCCTCGCGGACTCAAGGCCTCCTCACGGAGATGAACTAGTTACCTTTGTATCTTTCCTTTGTTGTCTTTGGATCGTGTATCTCATTGTGTGTTTGGATCTAGCACTTGTGTGATCATTTCTTCGTGTTCTTCGTGGGAATCACCTCCAATCGTGAAAGATCGGCCTACACCGGGTTAGCCCCGTACCATATGGTATCATGAGCCACATTGATCATGAATTTGGAGCCTCCCCCATCGTTTTCTAGCCCCGACACCGTGTATAGCCCATCATACACTTCCACCACCATAACCCATTTTGACCGGGTTTCCACCAATACTTCTGCAACCACCATCGTTTTCCCGCTACCACCATTTGACATTTCACGTTTGAGATTTTGAGTTCGTGGTTTTTCCGTTTCCTAAGGTGTTTCGGCTAATTAGGAACGGTTCAACATCGAGAACACCTTCACTCATCATCGCCACGAGGTCATCATCGTACATAAGGACGGTAACCTCGATGACACCATTGTATATTCCCCTTGCAATTGCATTGTTAACCCCTGGCCCATTTTGCGTCACTTGCCTATCGAGACTAGCCATTTGATTATTACCGGCAACGTTAGTTGTGCACATTACTGCTCATCGATCAGCCCTTCCATTGCATACATACCATATCATATTGGTATCATCATATCATCTTGTGTGCCACAAGTTTGTTCCCGCATATACACAATTGCTATCTTGGTTTGTGCATTTCGCATAAGTGGCCATACAAAAAAAAGAATAAGCTTTTAAGCAAAGAAAAAGAGAGAGCAAAGAAGCTTGTAAGCAATAGCCATAGCATCCTACCACATTGCATATAAGATCATCTTGGATCATCTTGAGAGGAACACCGGGAACCATATATACATAGCATACTTGGGATAGAAGTCGTTGCATTTTTGTCTCCTATAGGTTGTGCGCAAGTGTCGTATCCGCCTATTGAGCAATCGTGCTAGCGTCTCTCTAGAGTTGTGCAACAAGAGCATTTTCCGTGGATTCCACATTTTGAGCTCATTCCTTGGTTGCACGATCCCATTTATCTATCCGTGTGTGCGTTTCCGTGTGCCATTCATTGCTATTGGTCTACTTGTTTCACTTGCAAATTTGTGAATCTATTTCAACATTATTTACTCTTGCTAACATTTTGCATCAAATTTTTGTGCCACTATCCTCACCGAGCTCCACCAAAAGCTTTTCTTGTGTAGGTGTGAGAATTGACAACAATCGGTACCAATTGTGCTATTTCCTTACTACACTATTGAGTGATCATTGATCCATTTTCAACATCGGGTAAGGTACATTTGGTCTAGTTCTTCTCTTTGTCACACTCACATTTGCTCGAGTCTTGTGATGGATAGGCAAAGCATTTCATCTCCGGTCTTCGATGACAATGACGGCGCGAACAACTACATCACCAAAACGTACATCTTCGATCTACAACGACAAATGCAAGGCGCACAATTAAGATTGAGAGAGCGCATCGACAACCTCGCCATCGACATATGACACTCTGAAGCACATACAAGAGACTACTTCAACAACAAGCTTTCCGCACAAAAGGAGGAGGAATATGCAAGGATGGAGGAGATTCGGGCCTTGTTGGTTAACCGTTCTTCCCCTTCTTCATCTTCAAGGCGACGACAAGCAAGTCGATCATCTTCGGAGCGCCCAAGCGATACAAGCGCAATCCGTCCATGTCCACATCTCCATGATGACCACCATCACATTCGTGGTCCACATCATCATGAAGGGCAAGTCACCTCCAAGCATCATGTGCACGACAATGACGAACGACATCTACTACGAGCTCAACCACAACACAACACCATCAACATGAAGATGCTCGAGACGCGCAAACCTACAAGTCCCAACAAGCTCTACATCAAGCTACGACCAAACTTCATGAGCACAAGAGAAGACCGTGAGACAAGCACCACCAAGAGGAACCTACGGCTACCACCACCTCTTCGGCAACTTCGCCAAGTGTCATCAAGGCATCTTCGCCTTTGGACGTACAACATCTTCACCTACTTCCCACGAGTACGCCTACATCGACATCATCAAGTCCAAGGCGACCACCTACAAGCGAGGGCGACACTTCCATCTTCGGAAGCCCCTCAAGGAAGATGGCCGAGCATGGGAAATTCCCTTTTGTCATGGAGACGAGCTACGAGGTGCCACGTCATATGGGCCTCCTACAACAAGACGGTGATAAGACAGTCGAGCAAGGGCCATCCCCTTCAACTACGGCGATGAGTGCGAACCTCTTCAACAACATGAAGACGGCGCCCCAATGGGACTCCTACTCCGAGTCAAGCTACGAGACCGCACATGAGACCCTCTCTTTGGTCTCGGAGGAGAGTGATGATTTGCCACATTCTACGACATTCATCTTTGGAGGCGTTATAGATGAGGAGGTTGAGCATGGGACTATCCCTTCAACCAAGGCGGCGATAGGAGTTGAGCATGGAGACATTTGCACCTACATCTCTCCGACACCCACATGTGACGAGGTGCCCCAATTGCCATGTGAGGAGAGCCACCACCCCATGAGTGAGATGAGTGACTCCACCATATATGACATTGAGTGCATTTCCTATGAGAGAATGAGTGTGCCACCACTAGCCACACACATGAGAGCATGCCACACATCCTATGTGAGGTTGAGAGCCCATTTGAATGACTCCACCAACCATATGAGTGAGAGCATCTTACCGGGAGTGAGTGAGCCACAACACTTAGTGAATGAGGTAGTTGTAATGGCATGTGAGTCCACTATGATTTCTAACGACTTAATCTCTACTCCTAGTGTGTTTTCCTCTTTGGTGATAGATGTCCTACATGATGACGCGCCAATCCTCGATGAGTCCATACCTCCAATGGGCAAACCGATGGCCATGATGGACGATGTTGCACCCCCCACATGGTACCATCAAGTTGATGAAGCTATTGAACAAGTGTCAATTATTGCAACATCACCTACAACACATGAGCGGAGCTCTAAAGGTAACATAGGTGATGGTACTTCACTTGTCCCACTAGTGGACTATCTTGCAAATGATTGCTTGCATGATGTTGATCACCTTATGGATTCATCGCATACTATGTCATGTTTTGATATGCCACCTATTTATGATGAATATGATGATGAGCATGTTGATTTGCCTAGTTGTTATGCTATGCTCCATAGGATATCTTGTGAAAATTCTATCGGTCACGTCATGTTTGACAATCCATTAAAGTTGTCATATGCTATGAGTGAGATCTCCCATATTGCATCATTTCAATCTCAACATAGTAACTATGCATGCCCCATTAAAATAAATCCCATTTGCACTTATGGCATAGATGACGAGATGATGGTCATTGGTTTTTGTTTTTCATGTGATGATATTGCCATGCTTCCTTTACATGATTTGCGCAATTCATCTACTATGCCATGCCATGATCACATTGTTCCAAATATGCTTTGTTTCTGATGTTGTCAATATTCTCCATGTGATGTTTCCACTAATGCTCATGAGGAGACACCCATAGTTTCCTCATACTTTATTAGGAGATTTTGACGCATTCCATACTTTGCATGATTCCCATAATTGCGTGCACCATATGCATTCCATGAATAACAATGCTCTACATATTCCTCATGATGCATTACACAATTTGAGTCTCCATTATGCTATACATAATAACAGACCTCTCATGATGGATGACATGTTTCTATATCACGCATCTCATTTATTTGAGCATTGGCTATTTTGTGCTAACCAACACATGCACGTGCGCATCATGATGGAAGATGTGTACATATACCGTGCACACACAATTTTTCATTTGCCTTTGTTTTGTGTAGGTACTCACATATACTCGTCAACCTCTCAATCCCAAGAGTTGACGAAATGAGCTCTTGAGAACAACGATGACTTGGGATCCCGTGGACTATCCTTACCACCATTCCCTTTGCGCAACGACTACGCGCGTCTCTTCTACTTGGCTCTCACATGGCTATGGGCTATATACCAATTGTCATCTTATACCCATTTTCCCGTGTTCACTTTGCATGTTATGCCTCTTTATATGCCTTTGCCATGCAATTGTGACCCTTGCTTGCACTTACATGTGATTCACCATTATGCTACTTCTATGTGTATTTGCATGCTTGGTGGAGATCCTTGTTGCTATTACCATGTTTTCCTTGTACCTCATGCTTGTGACATGTCATGTGCATTATATATGCCCACTATTTGCCCACATGACATGATGACCTTGATTACCTCTAGTATGTTGCATCTTTGCACTACTAGCTTGCATGAGTTGTTTACTATGATCACTTGCTTTGTCGCATCGCCCATGATACATTATTGCTCATTGCATTGGGTTGATAGTGTATATATTCATGCCTCTCACATGATTTATCTTGATCATTGTCCTTTGCCTCCAATAGTTGCATCTCTCATATTCACATGTAGTGAGTGCAACCATGCTATGCTTACTGATCTTGGAGACATGGATACCTTACATGTGACACATGGCTATTTGATTGAGCTTCTTGTCTTTGGTTGTTCTCGCATCTTATGCCTACATACCATGCCCTACACCCTTGTACTTTCTTATGATAAGAATGATGAAAATACTTGTTGGTTATTTCACCACACGGATGTTTGTTTTTTCTGAGTGTTTGTCATGTTCTTTCATTTTGAGGGATTCAAAAGGCAGTACCAACACAAGACACATTGGTTATGTGAAGGCGTACATGATGTGCGACACCAACATTTTCAATAAACTACTAAATGTGAACTCCTTCCCTTTGAGCCATCTTCAAATATGCATATTGGATGGGTCATTCTTTCATTGTTGTCTCCTTCTTCTTGTCTACATGATACATCTATTGGATGGAGCACCGACATTGGAGATGGACCCTATGGACCTTCAAGTTGAGGAGTGCTCGACCTTAGTGGATACACCTAATTTGGAAGCACCACCGGACCACCACTTCTACCACGACATTGAGCCATGGTACAACACCACCCATAACAAATTTGCATCTTATGCATGGATTGACTCACATTATGATTTCCTTGTTGCATCTTGTATTTCTATGTCATCCATGATATATGAGCTTGTGCACTTCCTTAGCAAATTTGTTGTGATCTTCCTTGATGGCATATTCATACATCATGATCATATTGCCCACCATCAATTGCATGATAACATAATCATATTGAGCATCCATTACCATGTTCATGCTCTTGATAAACCATCGTACTATGACATCATCTTGCACAATGGTAGAATTTGCTTTTTGCACCGTGACAATTACCACACCTTTGTGCGCGCATCAAATGCTTTTGCTCACATGCATGCTTTACATATCATTCTATATCATTTGGCTAAGCTTCATGCACCTTGTCATGATCAATCTTATCGGACGAACACATGCTTACTTGATGGACACCTAATGTGCGCTAACCATTGTATTTCCGAGTGTCGTTTGTGTTTGCTCTTTTTGCATGTATACCACTCCGGCGACACCTTGGAATACTTGGATTGCGCCATGTCTTCAACTCCGTCCAACTACAAGTTCGTCCACGACAACCATTTCCATGGTGATGAGGTTTACGATCCGAGGTCGGATCTTGAGGGGGAGATGATGCGGAGCATCCTACAACCATCCCCATGTACATTACGACTACTCCCCAAGCCCCAATTGGACATCCGACGAGACCTCAAGCATACACAATTGGACACAAGGTGAACCCGCTCCTAAATGCATCCCCTTTCCATTCTTGTGAGACATGGTTGCTACCTAATGCCAAGACACTATATATGCTTAGGAAACGAGGAGACGACCATGGAGATGCTCGGAACATTGGACAAGTCCCCAAGTACATGGATGAAGAAGCTCGACGAAGCAGGACGTCAAGGTGCTACAGGACCCGGACATTCGGCCCCTGGCCCGGACATCCGGCCCCTGGAGATCCCGACTACAGCAGCAGCCTATCTGAACAGCACCTACAGGCACCGGACATCCGGCCCCTGCCCGGACATCCGGCCCAGCCCGGACATCCGGCCCGACCCCCGGAAATCCGGCTACACCTATCCAGAGAGCAGAAGAATCGGGCAACTCCAGCCCGAACATCCGACCAGAGGCCCGGACATCCGGCTCTTCGTGAGCCGCCGGACATCCGGCCCCCAGCCCGGACATCCGGCACCTGCCTGTGCGCAAAGACTGGGCCAAGGGCCCATGTATCCTCCCTTTCCCCTCCTACGTCGTGGACTACTATATATAGACCCCCTCCTCCTCCTAGTTAGGGTTAGCATAGGTTTAGCTCATTTTAGAGATAGAGCTTTGCTCATACTTGTGGTTCTCCTCCATCGAGAGACCGCGGCCTCTACAGAGAAGATCCACGCTTGGATTCAAGACCCCTCACGGGAAGATCCCTCGTGGACTGAAGGCGTCCTCACGGAGATGAACTAGTTACCTTTGTATCTTTCCTTTGTTGTCTTTGGATCGTGTATCTCATTGTGTGTTTGGATCTAGCACATGTGTGATCATTTCTTGTTGATTTGAGCGTTTCCTCTCGTTCCCCTCGTGTTTTTCCCCTCGTGTTCTTCGTGGGAATCACCTCCAATCGTGAAAGATCGGCCTACACTGGGTTAGCCCCGTATCACACATGTTATAGAATGGTAATTGATTTTAGAAAATTAAACAAAGCTACTAGGAAAGATCATTATCCTCTACCTTTCATTGATCAAATGCTAGAAAGACTATCAAAACATACACATTTCTGCTTTCTAGACGGATACTTTGGTTTTTCCCAAATACCTGGGTCACAAGAGGATCAAGAAAAAACTACTTTTACATGCCCTTTTGGTACTTTTTCTTACAGACGTATGCCTTTTGGTTTATGCAATGGACCTGCTACCTTTCAAAGATGTATGAATGCTATATTCTCTAACTTTTGTGAAAAGATTGTTGAGGTTTTCATGGATGATTTTTCCGTTTACGAAACCTCTTTTGATGATTGCTTAATCAACCTTGACCGAGTTTTGCAGAGATGTGAAGAAACTAATCTTGTCTTGAATTGGGATAAGTGCCACTTTATGGTTAATGAAGGTATTGTCTTGGGGCATAAAATCTCCGAACGAGGTATTGAAGTTGATAAAGCTAAAGTTGATGCTATTGAAAAAATGTCGTGTCCTAAAGATATCAAAGGTATAAGAAGTTTCCTTGATCATGTTGGTTTCTATAGGAGATTTATTAAAGACTTCTCTAAAATTTCTAGGCCTCTTACTAATCTTTTGCAAAAAGATATTCCATTCATTTTTTATGATGATTGTGTGGAAGCATTTGAAATACTTAAGAAATCGTCAATTTCTGCACCTATTGTTTAACCACCTGATTGGAACCTACCCTTTGAAATTATGTGTGATACTAGTGACTATGCTGTTGGTGCTGTTCTAGGACAAAGAGTTGACAAGAAATTAAATGTTACTCATTATGCTAGTAAAACTCTAGACAGTGCTCAAAGAAATTATGCTACTACTGAAAAAGAATTTTTAGCTGTTGTGTTTGCTTGTGATAAATTCAGATCTTATATTGCTGATTCTAAAGTAACTGTTCACACTGATCATGCTGCTATTAAATACCTTATGGAAAAGAAAGATGCTAAACCTACACTCATTAGGTGGGTCCTCTTGTTACAAGAATTTGATTTACTTATAATTGATAGAAAGGGAGTTGAGAACCCCGTAGCACACAACTTGTCTAGGTTAGAAAATATTCTTGATGACCCACTACCTATTGATGATAGATTTCTTGATGAACAATTATCTGTTATAAAAGCTTTTCGTAGTACTCCATGGTATGAAGACTATGCTAATTTTATTGTTGCTAAATTTATACCACCTAGTTTTACATACCAACAAAAGAAAAAGTTTTTCTATGATTTAAGACATTACTTCTAGGATGACCCGCATCTATATAAAGAAGGAGTAGATGGTGTTATTAGACGTTGTGTACCCGAGCATGAACAGGAACAGATCCTACGCAAGTGTTACTCCGAGGCTTACGGAGGACACTATGCTAGAGATAGAACTGCACACAAGGTATTACAATCTGTTTTTTATTGGCCTACTCTTTTCAAGGATGCTCGAAAGTTTGTTTTAACTTGTGATGAATGTCAAAGAGTTGGTAACATTAGTAGACGTCAGGAAATGCCTATGAATTATTCACTTGTTATTGAACCATTTGATTTTTGGGGATTTGATTATATAGGACCTTTTCCTTCCTCCAATGGGTACCCTCATATTTTGGTTGTTGTTGATTATGTTAATAAGTGGGTAGAAGCTATTCCAACTAGTAGTGCTGATCAGAACACCTCTATTAAAATGCTTAAAGAAGTTATTTTCCCGAGGTTTGGAGTCCCTAGATATTTCATGACTGATGGTGGTTCACATTTTATTCATGGTGCTTTCCGTAAATTGCTTGCTAAGTATGATGCTAACCATAGAATTGCATCTCCCTATCATCCTCATTCTAGTGGTCAAGAATAATTAAGTAATAGAGAAATAAAATTGATCTTGCAAAAGACTTTTAATAGATCCAAGAAGAATTGGTCTAAGAAACTTGATGATGCATTATGGGCTTATAGAACTGCTTATAAAAATCCTATGGGTATGTCTCCGTATAAAATGGTATATGGAAAAGCATGTCACTTACCTCTTGAACTGGAACATAAAGCTTATTGGGCAATTAAGGAGCTCAACTATGATTTCAAACTTGTCGGTGAGAAGAGGTTATTTGACATTAGTTCACTAGATGAATTGAGAACCCAAGCCTATGAGAATGCCAAATTGTTTAAAGAAAAGGTTAAAAGATGGCATGATAAAGGATACAAATGCATGAATTTAATGTAGGTGACCATGTCTTGCTATACAATTCTCGTATAAGATTTTTTGCAGGAAAAGTCCTCTCTAAATGGGAAGGGCCTTACATTATCGAGGAAGTTTATCGTTCCAGTGCCATCAAGATCAACAATGCCGAGGGCAATAACCCGAAGGTGGTGAATGGGTAAAGAATCAAACATTATATCTCAGGTACTCCCATAAATGTTGAAACCAATATTATTAATACCATAACACCGGAGGAGTACATTAGGGAAACCTTCCAGAATGCTCCAGAACCCTGAAAAAGAATAAGTATGTGATACGGTAAGTAAACCGACTCCAAGACTCTCCCAAAAGCAATTTTACTCCGTTTTGGAATATTTAAAAATTAGGAAAATAAGTAGTCCAAAAAGTGCACGAGGAGGCGACAAGCCATGGGGGCACGCCCTACCCCCTGGGCGCGCCTCCCAGGCTTGTGGCCACCTCGTGTGCCCTCCGGACTCCGTTTTCTTCCAGAATACTTGTTTTGCATGGTAGAAATTCATTATATAATCTCCCGAAGGTTTTGACCACTGTATCACGGCAATATCCTCTGTTCTTGTTTCCAACTATTTCTGCAGCAGATTTAGAGCAAGATGTCTTGAAAAGACTCAGATGGAGAGAGCTATGTTTCCCATTATACTGCGGATCCAAAGATCTTTGGGGAAATTTATCCCTACCTATGGTCCACGGAGGAGGAGCAAGATTCTGTCCTGGAGGAGGAGCAAGATTTCAACATGGAGAAAACAAGGAACGACAGCTCTGATGAAGATGAAGATCCACTACCTCAACCTGGAGATATGCACGTGGAATTCAAGAAGTCAAGCCTTCCTAACATAGGAAACAAATCTTAGGTCCAATCTATCCCATCCCATTTTCTGCAGGAAAGCAAGGCAACATTATGCAAAAGGGTATTAAAGCTTGAGCTTGAGAATGATGATCTAAGGGAGGAAAATTATAGCCTCAGACGCAAGCTGGAGAAGAAGAATGCTACCACACCACCATCATCACCTTCGAAGAAGGAGACTTGAGTACATGGGTATGGGCACTCCCCTTGGCTTGTGCCAAGCTTGGGGGAGGTGCCCCGGTATCGTATCACCACCACATCTTTACCTTTATCATTTTCTTAGTTCGATCCTTTTGGTTATATCCTTACCTAGTAGATTAAAAGTTTTAGTATAATTTAGTCTTTGAGTTTTGCTTTGTGATCTATCTATGTAATCGATTCCGAGAGTTATATAATAAAGATTAGTTTTGAGTTGAGGGCTTTGCTTTCTTGCTATGATAATGAAAAGGAAAGATAATAAAAGAAATAAAAAAATTGTATAATAATCTTATGGAGAGTGATGACTTCACATATAAGAAGTATGTCGCATGAAATTTGTTGAGAGTTGACAAACATAGTTTTGGTCATTGTTGCAATTAATAGGAAGTAATAAAGAAAAAGAGGTTTCACATATAAATACACTATCTTGGACATCTTTTGTGATTATGAGCACTCATTAAAATATTATATACTAATAAGTTGATGTTGGACGAGGAAGACAGCATAATGAGTTATGTTTTCTTATATCCGAATAGAAGTTATATTGTCATGGATCCCCCAACATGTTGAACTTGCTTCTCATCCTATGCTAGCCAAGAATTCTGCACCAAGTAGAGATACTACTTGTGCATCCAAAAACCTTCAACCCAGTTTTGCCAAGAGAGTCCACCATACCTACCTATGGATTGAGTAAGATCCTTCAAGTATGTTGTCATCGGTGCAAGCAATAAAAATTGCTCTCTAATATGTATGGTCCTTTAGTGTGAGGAAAATAAGCTTTATACGAACTTGTGATATGGAAGAAATAAAAGCGACGGACTGCATAATAAAGTTCTTTATCACAAGTGGCAATATAAAGTGACGTTCTTTTGCATTAAGATTTTGTGCATCCAACCATAAAAGCGCATGACAACCTCTGCTTCCCTATGCGAAGGTCCTATCTTTTATTTTACTTTCTACCTTTATACAAGAGTCAAGGTGATCTTCACCCTTCCTTTTATATTTTCTCTTTTTGGCAAGCACTATGTGTTGGGGAAGATCCAGACATATATATCCACTCGGATGTAAGTGGTCATAAATTATTATTGTTGACCTTACCTTTGAGGTAAATGGTTGGGAAGCGAAACTATAAGCCCCTATCTTCCTATGTGTTTGATTGAAACTTTGATCTCATAAGTATCGCGTGAGTGTTAGAAATGATGAAAGATTAAATGATGGTTGAGTATGTGAACTTGCTAAATAAAAGCTCTTACATTGACTCTTTCCGATGTTATGATAAATTGCAGTTGTTCCAATGACCAACATCATAGTTTGTTAGTTTCCAACAAAGTTTTTGATCCATACTTTACCCTGTGAATGAATCATCACTTTAGCATAAGAAGTTATACGACAATATGTTGCTGTTCTAAAGATGATCATGATGCCCTCATGTCCGTATTTTATTTTATCGACACCTCTATCACTAAACATGTGGACATGATTATCGATTTTGGCTTTCGCTTGAGGACAAGCAAGGTCTAAGATTGGGGGAGTTGATACGTCCATTTTGCATCATGCTTTTATGTTGATATTTATTGTATTATGGACTATTATTTCACATTATGGTACAATACTTATGCCTTTTCTCTCTTATTTTACAATATTTACATGAAGAGGGAGCATGCCGGCAGCTGGAATTCTGGACCAGAAAGGAGCAAATTTGAGATACCTATTCTGCACAACTCCAAATGTCCTGAAACTTTACGGGGAATTGTTTTGGAATATATATAAAATATTGGGCGAAGAAACTACAGAAGGGGACCCACCAGGTGGCCCCAAGGTTTGTGGGCCCCCTGGCCACCGTCCGGTTCCCATCTTCTACTATATGAAAGGATTTGACCTAGAAAAAATAAGAAGGAAGCTTTCGGGATGAAGCACCGCCGTCTAGAGGCGGAACCTGGGCAGGAGCAATCTAGGGCTCCGGCAGAGCGATTCTGCCGGTGGAACTTCCCTCCCGGAGGGGGAAATCGAAGCCATCGTCATCACCAACAGTCCTCTCATTGAGGTAGGGTCAATCTTCATCAACATATTCACCAGCACCATCTCCTCTCAAACTCTAGTTCATCTCTTGTATTCAATCTTTGTCTCAAAACCTCAGATTGGTACCTGTGGGTTGCTAGTAGTGTTGATTACTCTTCGCAGTTGATGCTAGTTGGTTTACTTGGTGGAAGATCATGTGTTCAGATCCTTAATGATATTCAATACCCCTCTGATCTTGAACATGAATATGCTTTGTGAGTAGTTATGTCTGTTCCTGTGGACATGGGAGAAGTCTTGTTATAAGTAATCATGTGAATTTGGTATTCGTTCGATATTTTGATGAGATGTATGTTGTCTTTCCTCTAGTGGTGTTATGTGAACATCGACTACATGAAACTTCACCATGATTTGGGCCTAGGGGAAGGCATTGGGAAGTAAAAAGTAGATGATGGGTTGCTAGAGTGACAGAAGCTTAAACCCTTGTTTATGCGTTGCTTCGTAAGGGGCTGATTTGGATCCACATGTTTCATGCTATGGTTTGATTTATCTTAATTCTTCTTTCGTAGTTGTTGATGCTTGCGAGAGGGGTTAATCATAAGTGGGAGGCTTGTCCAAGTAAGGACAACACCCAAGCACCGGTCCACCCACATATCAAATTTTCAAAGTAACGAACATGAATCATATGAGCATGATGAAAGCTAACTTGACAATAATTCCGATGTGTCCTTGGGAGCGCTTTGCTTTATATAAGAGTTCGTCCAGGCTTCTACTTTGCTACAAAAAGGATTGGGCCACCTTACTGCACCTTTGCTACACTTGTTACTTGGTACCCGTTATGAATTATCTTACCACCAAACTATCTGTTACCGATAATTTCAGTGCTTGCAGAAAATACCTTGCTGAAAAGCACTTGTCATTTCCTTCTACCCCTTGTTCAGTTCGACAGTCTTACTCATCGAAAGGACTAAGATTGATCCCCTATACCTTTGGGTCATCACCTAGCAGCTCCCGCAGGTGATTTTTAGATTTAGAGACGGAGCAAGATATCAACTTGGTTGTTTGGGGGTTGTGGCCCGTCTAGCCCAGGCTTTTGTTTCATGTTCACCACATGACAAGCCCAGTTGTTTTTTTTTCTTTCTGAAAATGGCTAGCCCAGTTCAGGTTTTTTGCAGAATACCCAATCGAGGCCTACTTGCTTTTCTCAGCCCTGCTGGGCTACAAATCTTTCAAGACGAGGAGCGATGTATCCGCTTGCCCAAAAAATGGGCTATAAGTAGTAAGAAATGGGCTGTAAATTTTAAAAACACAACAAACTGGCAATTAGTTTCAAATTCAGATTTTTTAAGATTTTGAGATTTTAAATTTGATTGATTTTTTGGGGGAAAATTATGTTGGATTTCAAATTGATATAAATTTATTTTTCAAATTAGTTTGAATTTGACTCGAAATTCCATGATTAAAAACAGTTCAGACTGCACCAAATTATGCAAAATTTCGTTGAAATTTTTAACTGTGGGCAGAATATGGGTTGTAATGCTAACAAAAAGAAGATGGGCTTCAAAAAATCCTTAAGAATTAGCAAATGGGGTCTAAATTATTAAAAATAATGGCAGATGGGCAGTATGCTGTTTTCCACAGATTTGGAGACTGACTTGTGGGCATACTAGGTTGATGCGAATGCTTTCCTAAAAAAATAGGTTGACGAGTACACAAGGCTTTGTCAACTTAGTCAACACACAAAAGCAGTAACTGTTGGATATCCATCCAACAAACGTCGTGATTCTTCAATCTCTGATCTTCCTGCTCCAGCCGCCCAAACTAGCGCTTGCGGGACTGCCTGCTCCCTCCTCCCATGTCCGGCTGTGCTGCCGCGCAGGCCTCACCAGCCCACCCACCTCCCACCGCTGGCCAGGCCATCCCTCTACCCACCCACACCTCCTGTTATTTTCCGGGGACGACAGCCTCACTCCGCAGCTGAACCAGTCAGCCCTCGTACTCTACTCGGCATCGGCATCCATTGATGTGGCATCGCCAGCTCCAGGTCGTTCCCTTCCTGGGCCTCGCCGTCGTCGTCGCGTTGGTGCTCTCGGCGCAGCATGATCAACGTGGTCAACAAATGACAACCATCGGAAGACGGATGTAAGTGGAGAGGCTGATAGTAGGGACCCACATGGTCCATGGCAGCACGCAAGCAAGTGCCTCCTTATTATGCGAAAAAATGATTGCTCCTCTTGATAGCTGGGACCCACCAGCTATATCTTCGCACGGAAGGAAGTGCCTCCTTATTACGCAAAAAAACTATTCCTACCCATGACAACTAGGACCCACCAGATTTGGAGGCTGACTTGTGGGCCTACTAAGTTGACGCGTACGGAGGGCTTTGTCAACTTAGTCAACAAACAATTCTAGCAGCAATGGCTGTTGGATGTTAATCCAACGGTCGTGTTGCGTCTTTAATATCTGATCTTCTTGCTCCAGCAGCCCAAACCAACACCGGCAAGACTGCATGCTCCAGCCTCTTGTTGCTGACTGTACTGCCACGCAGGCCTCACCACCCCACCCTACTCCCACTGCTGGCCAGGCCTTCCCTCTACTCACCCACACCTCATGTTCTTCTCCAGCGACGGGAGCCTCACATCAAAGCTAAACCAGTCAACCCTCGTACTCCCCTCCGTGTGGGCATCCACCTGCGTCGTCTTCCCTAGATCTGTGTCGTTCCCTTCCTAGGCCTCACTGTCGTCCACCGCCTTGATGCTCTCAGTGCGGCGAGGTCAACAAGGTCAATGAAAGACAACCACCGGAAGAGGACTTTAGGCGGTGAGGCTGACAGCTGGACCCACCAGCTACATCTTCACACGCAAGGAAGTGCATTCTTACTACTCACAAAAATGATTCCTCCCCCTGACAGTTGGGACCCAGCAGCTATGTCTTCGCACGCAAGGAAGTGCGTCCTTATCCTCCCTGACAGCTGGGACCCACCTGGTCGAAGCATACGCAGTGTTGTATGTCTGGTCGCGAACGTGTATGTACATACTGGTCGATCGGTCTCTCTGCAAGGATGAACCGTGGCCAAGTAAGTAGCGACACGTGTCATAGTAGAGCCCCCGACGTAGCAGTTCACGCAGTCCCGTCTAAAACATGTACATCTACGTACATCCGCAGGGCAAAAAATATAGCCACGTACATACATACGGGAGGGGTCTCGAACACGTGCTCACGCATACGTACGGCCAGATCTCGTGTACATGGAGAGGCAATGGACAGCAGCAACGGCCTCCTGTTCATCAGCAACCAGCCGGATGGGTCAGAATAGAGAAACAACGTCGTGTTCATCGGGAGGCAACCGACTGGGTCGGAATGCGTCATGTTCATCGGGAGCCAACCGGCTTGGACGGAATAGCCGAAACATGGTCCTCTTCATCGACCCCCCACCGGCTCGGCGTCTGGCATACCAAAAATGGAGGAAATGGACTTCTCGCAAGTTGCCTACGGTCAAAACTGGAGACTGTTCATCGGGATGGGTCTGGCGTACCGCAAAACGGGACTCCATGGGCTACTATTCATCCACCATCAACTTCCTCCAGCCTCCACCGGTTACTGTTTATCCAGCCTCCACGGGGTCCTGTTCATCCACCCCCAACCGACTGGGTGTGGCGTACCGTGGCACGGCCTCCTCGAGGTCTTGTTCATCCAGCGGCAAGCGCCTACTACCACGGCATCCTATTCATCCAACCCCCACCGGGAACTATTCATCCAACGCTAACCAACCGGCTGGACTCACCACACGTCTCGACTCATTCTACGTATCGTGCGCGCGGCAGCAATCAGCACTATTCATCCAGACCCAACCCAACTAGCTAGCTACGTCTCGCACAGGGGCTTGATCGACTTCAGTAAGCACCAGCAGCACCAACGATCGATCGGTCGGGTTCAGTTAGCAGCACCACGAAAGGAATCGGTCAGGTTCAGTGAGCAGTGAAGGAATCGCTCGGGTTCAATTAGCAGCGAAGGGATCGATCGGCTTCTGTACATAGCTAGTGTGATCGCTCGGGTTCGGTAAGCGAATGCCTCACAAGGGTTCAGTAGCGAACGCCTTGCACACACGCGCATACAAGAGAAACATGCAAACAACGCTGCATCGCTCGACCCCGACCACCCAACGTAACCGGGAAATCCCCAAAAAAATTCCTCGCCCTCACTTCTACCACAATTTTTTACATCATGGATGGCCCAAAGAATGTCATGCAGGTGCGTCTCCGGCCCACCTAGGACGAAAAGCCAATTTTACGTCATAATTTTTTGTTATAGAAGTAGGAGCCCACCTCATCTATGATTATACGTGTTTTTGTCAGAATTATCATCATAGAAGTGTCATAACCATGACAGAAAAAGTTTACATTCGGGCCCGGATATGTCTTTTTTGTAGTGACGAGTAGGGTAAGTAGCAACTTTTCAGGTGTTGCATCCTTTCCAGGAGCATCACCAAGGGGATGATCCGGCACATACTCCTTCTTAGCACTCCTGAGGTAAAATCTCAGGTTCCGGATCCAATCCGCATAGTTTCCACCATTCACAGTGTAACACCCCCTAGTAATAAGCTCTATGACACTCTGTTAAAACTGCCAAGTCATGATCATTTGCAGTGCCAAATCATTTGGGTCAATAATCCAATTCAAATTCAAAATCTGAAAATCAAATTAAATTCCAAAGTGCAAATTGAAGTTGATCAAACTCTGCTGGAGAAATGTTATTTAATTAGCAAATAATCCAGTGGTCATGGCAAAATCATAATCATTATTTTTGGAGTTAGCTAAGTGAGTGAAACAACCTGAAACAGCACTCAAAACAGACTATTTACATCTATTAAATTAATATCAAACTCACATGGAATCCAAATTTGTCCAAACCACTTTTTGGTGAGAGATAATATTGCATTGCAATATTTGGGCCAACTCCCACATTTTTCAAAAGTGCACAAGTGCCCTAAACATTTTGAAACAGAAAAGGATAAAAGAAAATGGAGAAGCTAAAACAGAAAATCAAAAGCGGGACACTGTGCACTGGGCCTTAGTGCACAGTGCCCCGAGTCGCGGCCCAGCAGGCCCACCTCGTCTCCCTCCTCCCCGTGTCGTCCCCGCCGTGGCCGCGCGCGCGCGCGCCAGTCGGCCGGCGACACCGCGGCGCCACCGACGCTACAGGGAGGAGGAGGAGATAAGGCCGGAGCCACTCGACCCCCCTGGCTTCCCCTGGCATTCCCTATCTCTCTCCCTCGCTCGCTCCGCCCGTCTTCCCCTCAGATCCGGGAGCAGCCGGACGCGGCCGCCGCCGCTCGACGCCGTGCTCGCGGCTACCGGCCTCGCATCGCCTCGTCGAGATGTCCCTCGCCTCCGCCGTGGTCGACCGCGTCGCCTGAAGCTCTCTGGTGGAGCAGGGGAGCTCCACAGGCGTCGTTTTTCTCCGCCCCCTTTGCTTCGGTCGCCGGCGCCTCTCCGTCGATTCCCGGCGCAGCAGCTACTAAACCACTCGCCGGGCCTACGTGTGAGCCTGCACGGTGAGCTTCTCCCCTCCTCTCTCTCGCTGCGCCATAGGAACCGCCGTAGCTAGCCGCCACCGTGGTCGTGCTTTGGCCGCCGCCGACGAGCTCGTGCTCGTGGCCATGGCCGCTTCCGTGCTTGGCTAAGCACCGCGCTGTGCTCCTGGCAACCCCGGGAGTCGAACGCGCACTCGCACGTACCCCCTCGAGCCGCGCAGCCGCGATCCCGTCCAGACCCCGAACTCCGGCGCCGCCCGCGAGCTCACCGTCGACGGTTCCGGTAGATTCCGGCGACGAGACCACTCCCACGCGACGGGCGAGTCCCCTGGCTTTCGAACGCACCCAAGCCCGGCTCGAACCGAGCCCTATAGCTCGATTCCGGCCAACTCCGGCGACGCGCCGCCGTGCGATTTGGTCGCCGGCGACCAGCCGCCGGCCCCGCTGACATGACACAGGCGGGGCCCACCCCTGGGTCACTGACCCGTGGGCCCCAGGGGCCCAACCAGCCCAGCTGACCGGTCAGCCTTGCTGACTGGACCGGCCCAGCCACTGACAGGCGGGCCCCACCTCCCTGATTAATTAGTTAAAACAAATTAGAAATAAAAATAAACTAATTAACCTAATGTCTCACTGACATGTGGGGTCCACCCCCTAATTAATCCTGGTAATTAAACTGAATCACTGATTAAAGAAATAGAGGCTGACATGTGGGTCCCACTGGACCCACATGTCAGGTTTGACTGGTCAACCGTCCTGTTGACTTGCTGACGTCAGCAGCACGCCATGCTGACGTCATAATTCATTTTCTGTTAAATAAAATAATTCCAGAAATTCAAATAATCTTTAAAAATTAATAACTTTTAAACCGTAGCTCGGATCGAAAAAGTTAAAACATGAAAGTTGCTCAGAACGACGAGACGAGTCTGATCGTGCCGTCTGTTTCTCCATCGGAACCTCCTACGTAGAAGAACTCGTAACTCCGGACCCGAATCCGGCAGATGAATAGTGCACACACGTCGGATATTAAATCCCAGAATAATTCTAAAAATAACTAAAATGACTTAGATGCATATTCAGGCAACCCTGCACTGCATCATAGCATAGCACGCACTGGTGGCATATGATTTCATATTGTTTACCTGTTTCCTCCCCCTCTTCTCTCTCGATAGACCCCGACGCAGACGTAGCTCCAGACGCAGACGCCGCTCCGGAGTACGACTACGTTCCCGACGACACCCCTGAAGACCTTGCCCTTGCCCCAGAGCAAACAGGCAAGCACCCCCATTTTGAGCATGCCTATATCGCCTACTCTCTTCTCTCTTATGCTTGCATTAGAACTGCTACTGCTACTGTTTTCCTATATCTGCTGCATAGCCTGTTTATTGTAACCTGCCTTGCTACCTTACTGGTTATCCTAGACTGCTTAGTATAAGGTGGGTAGAGACACGACCGAGACCCCCACTTGATCCCGACTGCCCTGCTGGACATCAGAAGACCCGATCACCGGGAATGAAGACCAGACCCTGACACGACACATCACTTCCCCCTTAGTTGCCGACGCTACTGGGTTATCGTCGAGTGCCGAGGGTGATACCTCGTCAGCACTTCTGATGTTAACCTTGTAGGTTAGTTACTCGATCGTGGTAAGCGAGGGTGATTCCTTCTACACCACCCCCGATCACGACGTCGTCGCGCAACTCCTCAAGGTGGACCTCGAGGGTGATTCCTCCTTCGTTCACCTTGATGATAACATCGAGCGGGAATTCCATCGAGGGTGATTCCTCAGGGTTCCCTTCGGTGTCAGACACACAGTTACCTTGGATATTATGACTTGCACTAAACTATGATACTAAAGACGGGTCGGCCCTGAGGGGTACCCGCGCGAGCTTAACGCGAAGTGATGTGGAGTCGGGTTGACCTGGATGGTGCCCGCGAGATAACTACGAGGCGTGGCCGGGCATTCTTAGCCCTTGCCGCAAGTCCTCGAGACGGGGCGACGGGGTCACATCGATCGTGAGTCTCTGCTCGTTTCCGCGCGCTCCTAATCCACTACGGTTTGGATATTTGATCCGAGGGGCCTCTGGCCTGATAGCACTAACCATCACGTGGGCATAGTATGGGCGTTCTGCGTCGTACACATCAGCCGAAGCTTGTTTGACGTCAGTAAGGAGCGGCGCACGCCGAGTTGGACTGGTAATGCAACCGCGCTTGTATAAGGGGTTGCTAGGTCTGCTCTCGGTGGCCCCGTAACGTGCAGGAGTTCCCGGGGCGATGGCCCAAGACCCCTGGGGGCATAGGTTTAGTCCGGCGTGCTGACCTCTCTTATAAGCCTAGGTCGGGTTGCGGCGTGTTGCTTAGCCGAGGCCGGGCATGACCCAGTAAAGTGTGTCCGGCCGGAGTTAAGCGAGCGTGGTGGGTAAGTTGGTGCACCCCTGCAGGGAAGAAACTTCTATCGATAGCCTGTCCTACGGTAACGGACACTCGGAGTTGTATCCCGATCGGTACAACTAGAACATATGGTGAGAACTGGATAGTATGGCTCTGGGATTGCTTTCTCGCAGGGAGTCGAGAAAGGATCTCAGGTCGAGGTTGATGATATTACTACTACTACTTTACATTATGTTCATCTGCTCTCTCCTGATGCTGCAAGACTGTCGAAGATTGTTGAAGATGCTAGTCTTCGATAGGACTAGGCTTTCCCCCTCTACTCTGGCATTTCTGCAGCCCAGTCCACATATACAACCATTCCTTTGACAATGATGCATATGTAGTGTAGATCCTTGCTTGCTGAGTACTTCGGATGAGTACTCACGTTTGCTTTATTTTCCTTTTCCCCCATTTTCCATTTGATGCCACCAGACGACGGAGCCCCTAAGCCAGAAGCCCCAGCCGACGACCAGTACTACTATCCGCCTGGCGAGTACTACTACTACGAAGAGCCGTTCGACGACCAGGAGTAGGATCGGAGGGTCCAGGGCAGGAGGCCTACGCCTTTCGATCGTAGTTTTTTTTATTTTTACCCCGCCTCTGTGAAGGCTTATCTCTCTCTCTGTAATATATCTGTACTCAGATATCTAATGCTTCCGCTGACGCTTGTATGCCATCGAGCTTGTATTCGAGCCCTCGAGGCCCTGGCTTGTAATATTAAGCTTGTATGACTTTATTTTTATGTTTTAGAGTTGTGTTGTGATATCTTCAAGTGAGTCCTTAGGCTTGATAGTGCGCATTTGCGTGTATGATTAGTGCACGATTAAGCCGGGGTCGTCACAGGTTGGTATCAGAGCCGACTGCCTCTAGGAATCCCCCTTTCCAATTCCTTGGCCGAAGTTGAGTCTAGTGGTCAAAAACTGTTTTACTAACTTGGCTGTGTGGCTTACGGGCCCACGTCGCCAACTGGGTGGTATTAGGATCTTTTATTCCTCGATCTTTACTCTGGGATTCTAATCTCTCATCTATTCGGGTTTAATAAAATTTACTAACACCGACATTTAGGATCTCGTTAATTCTATCCACCCGGAGAACTGGATTCAGTGCGATTTCCCTGTCATTGATCTGATTAGTCTGATAATCATTTCCTTTCCATTGTTTTGTTTAACCTTTCCTTTTGAGATCGGTTATATTTCTCAATGTCTTACGACAATCCTGAACTTCTTATTTCAGATGGATCGACTGTTTCCCCCTCGTCCTACGACGCAGCTCGTGCTTCGCACCTGTGCTCGAGACGTCCCTGGGTTTCCAGCTGTTCTGATCGCCCTCTTGATCAGGCTGGGATACCGCTGGTGCCCCGAGTACATGGTCTATGAAGTTTATCGTGAGTTCAACCAGGAGCAGTACTATGCTGATGTTCGCATCTACGATCAGCAGGATAACTCTGACACTGAGCTTCACCGTTTTCACGGTATCGGCGTGACGATTGAGATGGCAGTCCATGATGCCGCCTACTCTGCTGTCGCACGTCTCCGAGGAGAGCACAGTGCTAACTTGGATGATACTGTGTTTCGGTACATTCCGTATGCACC
Organism: Thinopyrum elongatum; assembly: GCA_011799875.1. Classification (NCBI taxonomy): domain Eukaryota; kingdom Viridiplantae; phylum Streptophyta; class Magnoliopsida; order Poales; family Poaceae; genus Thinopyrum; species Thinopyrum elongatum. The sequence goes on along the minus strand of CM022301.1, from coordinate 117,079,773 downwards.
TGTTGGAGATGCTACTGGATTTTACATAGCTATCTGTGCCCCGTACGAGCCTCGTCGCTATGATCAGCGAGTTCTGATCCACTATACTCAGGCTTTGGATCGCACTGTTCGTGCACTTGCTGTTGAGTTGTTTGCCACTCGAGCACGCTACTACGAGGCTATGACACAGTTGCTACCAGCTGTTCGTGCAGGGATGCATCCGGAGTACATTCTTTACCCGAGCAGGACTGAGATGCCATCAGGGATCGTCTGGCCTGCTGTGGGAGGTCACACGCCTGCACGTGGACCTCTTCTTTCTTCTCGAGACCGAGTTCTGCATCAGAGTGCCCATGGAGCGCAGGATCCTTCTGCGACGAACGTCCATCGTCCGCACTTGCAGTTACCCGTTTCAGTGGTTTTCTCCGACGCTGATGTAGCCTTTGCTATGTCCCGTTGTGTACTTTCTTACCGCGTGCCTGCGCGCCGCCTAGCATGTCTAGCTTTTCATTTGCGCCGTTATGCTGCCCGAATGTAACCGACTATGTATGGATCTGTATGTCTTAATGACTACTTTCAGCATCTGTGCACTACTTCAATAAATGTCGAGTTACATCATGTTTATTGCTAAACACTTGCATAAGCTATTGCTGAAATACCCCTGTTGAATTAGCAGGATGGCTGACAACAATCCACCACCGCCGCCACCACCTGATTATATGGCAGCGATGATGCAACAGTTTGAACTCAACCGCCAGTTTATGACGGGAATTATGCAGCAGTTTCCTCGTCCTGATGCTAATCAGCAGCCTTTCTCCATCACTTTGCCAGAATTTTTGCGGCTCAGCCCATCCTTCTTCCGCAACACAGTCAACCCATTGGATGCCGATGACTGGCTGCGTGACATCTCCCATGAGATGGAGTCTGCTAGTGTCGCCGAAATTAACTATGTCACTTTTGCGACATATCTTCTTAAGGGTCCCGCAGCCCAATGGTGGGTCACTCACCGACAGACTCTGCCGCCTGGTACTGTCGTCACTTGGGCAGAATTCAAGATTGCATTCCGTGCCCGCTACATTCCTCAAGCTGTCATAGCTCGGAAGAAGGCCGAGTTCCGTAGCCTTGTTCAGGGCAACAAGACCGTGGAAGTATATCAGCGCGAGTTTCTTGACTTATCTCGCTATGCTGAAGAAGACATTCCTACTGATGAGCGAAGACAGGAGAAGTTCCGTGAAGGACTGCATCATGACATACAGTTGGCACTGCTTGTCCAGGATTATCCTGATTTCGCCACCTTGGTGAATAAGGCCATCATGGTTGAAACTGGACTTAAGAAGCACAAGGAAGCGTCCAGACGCACCCGTGAGTCGGGCTCCTCTTCGGGCTCGTCTTCCCAGAAGCGACGCATCTGGTTCCCCAAAGGCATGTTCCGTTCAGCAGCTCCTACGAACAGACCTTCTTATGCTGCACCACGTCTGCCACCTCCACCACCGAGACAGCCCCTGCCAGCTCCAGCACCTCGAGCTCCAGCACCTCGTCCTGACAGCGGGCTATGCTTCAAGTGTGGCAAGCCAGGTCACCGTGCTAGAGACTGTTCTCAAAATCAGAATCAACTAGCTCTTCCTTCTGCTGGACGTGGAATTGGCCGTGGTATTCCTCAGCAGCGCAACAATAATGCCAGACCTTCTTACGGTCGTGGGCAGTACTACCATGTCAACATGTCTGAAGCTCCAGATCAACCAGATACTGTGATGGGTACACTTCTCGTTAATTCAGTACCAGCATCTGTTTTATTTGATTCAGGAGCATCGCATTCCTTCATGTCAGAACATTTTGCACGCATGCATGACATTAAATGCGAATACATGAACACACCTTTATTGGTACACACCCCCGCGGGTGGTTGCCGAACCTTTACAGTTAGCTATAATGTTCCCGTTGAAATCGAAGAGTTGGAGTTCAGTGCGTCTCCCATTATTCTGAAATCGTCCAAGATTGACCTTATTCTGGGAATGGATTGGTTGAAGGCCCACTATGCCTCAATCAATTGTGCCACCAAAGTTGTTCACCTCTTGCACCCCTCGAATGAGATGGTGAATTACCATGCTCATATCACTCAGAACGCTGAGGCTCAAATTTATGCCTTGAATGCGTTGAATGCTTCTCCGCTTGATGGGATTGAGATTATCCCAGTTGTCTGTGACTTCCCGGATGTTTTTCCAGAAGAACTTCCAGGAATACCCCCTGCTAGGGCTGTCGAGTTCGTCATCGACTTGAAGCCTGGCACCACTCCTATTGCGAAGCGTCCCTACAAGATGCCTCCGCACCACCTCATCGAGCTTAAGGAGGAAATTGATAAATCCTTAAGGAAGGGTTTCATTCGCCCCAGTTCCTCTGCATGGGGAGCACCGTCTCTTTTCGTCAAGAAGAAAGATGGAACGAATAGGTTGGTCCAAGATTATCGTCCTATCAACCAGGCAACCATTCAGAATAAATATCCACTTCCCCGGATCAACGATTTATATGATCAACTCGCTGGATCTTCGGTGTTTTCTAAACTCGACTTGAGGTTGGGTTATCACCAGATCCGTGTTCGCGAAGAGGATATTCCAAAGACTGCATTCGTTACTCGTTATGGCTCTTACGAGTACACAGTCATGTCATTTGGTCTGACGAATGCTCCAGCTACCTTCTCCCGCTTAATGAATTATATATTCATGGACTACCTCGACAAATTCGTCGTGGTATATCTGGATGATATTCTGGTTTATTCGAAGAACAAAGAAGAACATGCTGAGCACCTTCGACTAGTTCTGGAGAGACTTCGAGAGCACCAATTATATGCCAAGTTCTCTAAATGCGAATTCTGGCTTCCTGAAGTGACCTACCTTGGACATGTGATTTCCAAGGACGGTATTGCCG